>CM042667.1:26485968-26994329 GCA_023638005.1 Forsythia suspensa | reverse complement strand
GTTAACTACAAAGTACTTTGACCCGTCTTTGTAATTGGACTACCTAATTGTTGGAGATTGGGCATTAATAATAAGTCTTCGATCATTGGCCAAGCTTACGAAGTATAATTAAACCAATCATTTAATCATCATTGCCTCTTTGTTTGTTTGGGACCAAAAATCCCAACACAAATGTTAGTACTTTAATTACATAAATAAATTATTTTATTTCATTAAGGCTTACATTATATATTGTTAAGCGTTTAGGGACTTGGAGCAATTTTAAACTTTTGAATAGGGTTTTATTTAGCATAAGAATTAGTTGTTGGTATTGACCTTGGGAGACGAACTCATTGGTTATGAACAATACTATATAATATTAAAATGAACAACAGTAGTTCTTGTGACAAAGGGGTTTGGTGTAAAATTAGAATTTTAATTGATTTTGATAAAATTTAATGGAATATATGATTGAAAAGTCAATAAAAATTGTGGATCCTATGGAAATTTTGGTTGAAAAACGAGTTCTAAAAAATGGAAGGCAAATATGATCTAAATAAAACCAATGCAAAATTAGATTAAAAATTGCAGCCATTCCTAACAAAATAAAATATAAATTCTAATAAATAACTTATCTATACTACATCTAAAATTGGCTTAAATGGAGAAACATTTTTGGACCATTCTACCCAAGTTGTAACACCCGGATTTTCTCTTCCCGGAGGATCACTAAAATAATCTCTAAAATATATTTGACGACTCCAAAAATTATTTCTCGTGCCCTTGAATGAATTTAAAAATAAGATTTTGCGAGAAAATAATAAGTGTGCAAGGGAAGAAGAATTTACTTTAGAATTTCATAGTTTTTCACTTACCACGATAGGTGTCGCCACAATTTATTTGACTAAACAAACGAATTCCAAAAATTATGAAACTTTAACTGTAGATATTTGGGACTACAGATTGATATTTGGGACTACAGACTACAACTTAGTAAAATTTCAAACCTTAACTACATCGTTTGATAGGTGAAAATATAGCCAAAGTTGCTTGAAAACTGTCCCGGGTGCCTTAAGGCAGCCCGTTCAAACGTACATAATAAATTTATGCGATGGAAAATTTACGTGATTCCAATTTCTGTTATTAGACCACATATAGGTCTTTCCGTAGTTACTGGTTTCACTCAAAAAATCCAACGTAACAAAAGTTATGATTTTTCAAAAAGGGGATAGTAAGCTAAAATTCTGAAAAATGAAACTAGGCAAATTCCTAATTTAAAACTTTGAATGACAAATAAACCAATATCTTGTTTCCTTACATTTTACATAATTACATCATAATTGACTCGATCATTTCGACGTCAACACATAAACTAAATAAGATTTTCCATGACAAGCTCGTTAGCCTACCGCCATTGCATAAACGCCGATCTGTTCAATCTGAAAATTTATTCGTTTTGGGGATGAGTATTTCATAAGAAACACTCAGTAGTAATACTTATAACATGTGGAAATTTTTACTTAAACATGAATTTGACATACCATGATTTTGAAACGTACATCATAACTTAAACATTGGTAGCCGAAACCACATAACATCATCATCATACGTGATTTCTTTCAATCACAAACATGTTAAAGTGATTACTTTCAATCACTATCATAAGTTCCTTCATAAATAAGTTTGCATGACATTCAAATAACATCATAATTTTTTGAAACTTCATTTCAAAATTGGAGTAAAAACATTAAGTAAAACTACTTCGAAACGAGTTTTCGATTGAGGTTTTGATGAAGAAAAATTATTTCTACAGTTTTCCAAAAACCCAAACTCAAAACATATATATATATATATATATATATATATATAAATTTTGTGATAGAAATCTAGGAGATAAAGTATGTGATCTTCACTGTAAATTGAAAAGGAGCACTACTTCTGGCCGAAAAATGAGGAACACAGGGACTAAAAGCCTAGTTTTCTTTTGACTGAAATGAGAGGAACTTTGGGGCTTATAATGAGAGGAAAGATATAGATTTTATGGATCAAAACCAAGGCTAAAGATCTATTGGTGGGGCCGGATTTTTCTGGACAGAAAAAAAAAAAGAACACTTGCTGAAAATGGAGTACAAACTGGAAATGCTGGGGCAGAAAATGATGAGGGAAAAAAAGAGTTTTTGCTTAACTTAGGGGCTGGTTTCTAGGCTATTGTATGGACAAAATTGGGGTGAGAAAAGTGGTGTTAAATGAAATAAAAGTTGGAACTTATGGCTGAAAATGGGGGTCGAAATTGGAGTGCAAGGAGGGAGATTTCTAGACTTCATGTTGCTGATTCATGGAGAGATCTACTGCGACTTAAGGGGGCCGACTTCTGGGATTTTGGGGGGGGGGAAAGGGCAGTTATTTTGATGGTTGAAAGATGAGGGAAAATGGGAAGATTGTGGGGCAATTAGTTGGAGTTTAAGTGGGAAGAAAATACAAGAAAATGGTCGCAAAGGAGGGTGGTCTTTGGACGTGATTTCTGAAAATGATGGGGCAGTTTTATTTTGATAGTTGATAAGTGTGGTTTTACACTTATTTGGACCATCAAATGATACAATTGTAAGTATTCTTAAGTGATTTTCTACTTAATTATGTCTCTATTTAATTGTTTTAGGTCAAAACCCCGAGATTGGATGGAAGTGGAGAAAAAAAAAAAAAAGCAAAATAGGCAAAAAAGGAACTGAAAGCATACGAAAACATGGATATGGGGATCAACTTGCAAACATCCAAAAGTTGAAGGACTTGGGTTGCAAATAAAAGAGGACTAAATTGAACTGAAAGAAGAAATCAGAGGACTAAAGTGGACAAAATTCAAAGTTGAAGGACTTGGGTAGCAAATAAGATAACTACAAGAGGGAAAAGGACAAAAATATGACCAAGGACCAAATAAAATATATGCCAAACCTTGGAGGACTAAGCATGCAATATGGAGATTGAACCAGAATTTGGAAACAATTATTTCGGTTTAACGCAATTTGCAAATGATTTCATCATGTGTAATGAATGACAACAGATCTGGACGATTGTTGGACTATTTTTACCTCTAGTCAGGGTCTTTTTCGTCTTTTTATTATATGAGTTTCAATTTTAGTAAAACACTATATAAAGACATGACCTAAGTCAAAAGAAAGCAGGTTAATTTTTTGGAGAACACAAGAGAAGACGAAGAAAAGAAAAGAATGACGAAGAAAAACGACCAAGATCAAGAAGATTCGAACATGAAGTTCAAGATATCTTGGTGCAAGATATTCAACATCTTTTCATCTTTTCTTCAAAACCCGGTTATGTATTCAAATCTTCTAATGTTTTCTTCTTCCCGAATCATGAGTAGCTAAATTTAATGTTTGGATGAACGATGTAGCCTAGTTTTAATTCTTTAATTTCGAATCTCAAGTTTTGACTTATAAATTGTTTAAGTATTTGATTCTACTTCTTCTCTTAATGCTTGGAATAACTGGCCATTATTTCATTGATCTCGTGGATTGTAATGAACTGAGAAGCAAATTATTAATCTAGACCTTGTAGTAAAATCTGACAATTTGATAAAAGGTAGAGATACACTTTTATTATTGCTGCGGTCTAAATTGAATTCTTAGAAGAATTAATGCATCTAATTAAGGACCATTCTGACTGCCTAAGTTGACTTAATTAGATAGGACTAATTTGAACTCGAGAGAGGTAAATTAGGTTAAATTGGTGAATTCGACCGAATACAACTTTAGGAACAAATCTTGAGAGGAGGAATTAGAGATTATAACTTGGTGAATTCGTTTGTCCAAACTCTTTAATAATCATTCTTTTCTAAATTCTTTTTGTTTGCTTTTACATATATTCCTATATTATTTCATTACATTCATACTTCTAGTTTAAATCTTTCAAATCAACTCAATTCAAACTTTTTTAAATAAATTAGCATTGAGATTAATTTAACTAGTATCTAAATAAGGTAGTGTTCGTGGGAACGATAATCCGGACTTAATAGGTCCACTTTATTACTTGTTTACGATATTGTACACTTGCAATCACATTATTCTCACAACAAGTTTTTGGCGCCTGTTGTTGGGGACTATTCTTATTTAATATTAGTTTAGATTAATTGTTAGTATTAGTTTTATTTTTTTATTTTTTATTATTATTATTGATTATTTTTATTATTGTTATTATTACTATTTTCTTTCTTTTTTGTCTATTTCTTTCAAATGACAGATGCTATTAATGCACAACTTGCTGCATTGACAAAACAGATGGAGCTCTTGGTCAAAACACAGACGCAAAGAATGAATGCCATACAAGCAACCCTCTTGTAAGAAAACTGTAGGGCTAACCACTCAACATAAGATTGTTTGTTATTGGCCTCTCAAGGAACGTATCAATTTTGTGCTATATAATACTCATTAGTAGTATAATCCAGCGAGTGATGCGCTTTCTAAAATTGATGAGGACAACATGAATTTTGGAGATTTCATCACAATGCACCAAGCTAATACATCGAGATATGATGCGCTTTTTGAAATTGATGAGGATAACATGAATTTTGGAGATTTCATCGCAATGCACCAAGCTAATACAGTGAGATATGATGAAACTTCTGAAATTGATGAGGACAACATGAATTTTGGAGATTTCATCGCAATGCATCAGGCTAATACAACGAGATATGATGAAACTTCTAAAATTGATGACGATGACTTGATCTTGGGAGATATATGGAAACTATCGGTCACAAATTTTTTTTGTCCCTACTCCTACACATTCTCAAGTGACGTTGAAGCCAACCAATTGGAACACATGCCAAGCATTACAACAATGAGTGAAGAGCAACTTTCCGAGATTTTGGATAATAAACCTGTCATCCAACCCGATGAAGCACCAGCTAAAGAAGAAGATCATGTAGAAAAAGAGAAGTTGATCCTAAATGAGCAAAATAAAACAGTGACATTTAATGATGTTGCACTTATCAAGCAATTCTCCAACTCCCATCTTTCTTCTAAAATTGATTTTGTGATCAAGGCCAATGAGGATATTGAAGTTTTCGTAGTAGTGTTCAAGAATTGTGCTGAACTACAATCATATTCTTGTGAGGATTGCAAATTCAAAATTTTGAGGATAAACGAAAAATGGTACAAAGTCAATAGATGCAAACAAAGTAGGTCCTCCAAAGTACTATTTAAAGTACCGTAAAGAAACCAGACAATAAGTCGAGCTCTAGACTATAATCGAGCGCTTAAAGGAAGGCAACTCATTTTTTTCTATCCTTTTTATGTTTATTGCATTGCATGTAGAATTTTAGGACTACATTAGAAAGTAGAGCACGTTTCCCAATTTTTAGTAAATGAGTACATTTATTTTTTTTTATTTTTTTTGTGGTTACACATCATCATTCCAAATCCAATGCGCACTGATCAGCTGAAAGTCCGACGTTGTCTCCACGCCTTTTGATTCGGGTTAACTCTTTCTTTTTTTATTTATTTTTCTTTCTTTTGTCACATTGAGTACAATGTGGATTTTAAGTTTGGAGGTGAGATTTTATTATTTTCATTATTGTTATGTGTGTGTGTTGTTTCAAAAAAAAAAATTGTTATGTGTGTGTGTATGTTGGATAGCCTTGCCGGCTTATGATGATATTGTTTGAAACTGTTATCAATTCATGAATTATGACTAGGTGATGCTGCTTAAGCTATTTTTATAGACTATACTTATCTATGTGAGAATGATTAAGTGTGAGCACAATAGTTATGAATATCACTATCTTTGGTTGGTATATTAAATAGAATACAATTGTGAACCTAAGTTGTGAAACCAAGACCAACAGTTGACAACTCAATTACCTAATTATTTGAAATGATAGTTTGGGGGTGGTTAAACCATTGCAGAAGTTGTTTAGATAGGTGTTGATTATGTGCTTGAGTAATAATTTTGTGGAATGTATTTGGCTCCCATGTGGAATCTAGATATTGACCGGATGCTAGGAATCTAATTCCCGCTTATTTATCTTGCTTCTTTTCTCAAAAAAAATAAATTTGAAAGGCATTGCAGTTGCATTATCTTATACCTATCTTTGTAGCCTAGTTGACTCGAGTGATAAAGCCCGTTGGAGTTCTCAAAACTCGGTGCCCTAAAGTCTATCAGACCTGGGAACCATCGGCTTAAAGCTCGCTACAAGGGTCATCTAGAAAGCTTAAGGGAGTGAGGTCTTACACATAAGATATATATCTATATATAATTATAGATAAAAAAAAAAAAAGCAAAAGCAAGATTGAGCCTTTGTGCGTATAACTTGGGAATTTAGATGACTAGTGGGTTTGACTTACCTAGTGGAAGCTTGATGGCCAAAACATTCAATAAAAGGAGAATCATCACAGATCTAGATAGCAACTATATTGGATAAACCTAACCAAATTTTGAGCGGTAAACGAACAAGTGTTTTGATGGCAACTATAGAGTTAACACACATGGTGAAAGATTGAACATCAATAGGGGAGTGTGCATTGTTACGAGGGAGAAAGGAAATATTTAACCACTGGGGAAACAAAATACTACCAACCTAAAAGTTTATGTTGATTGGATTGACTATGCGCATACACATATCAGTCGAGTATCGGATAAGCAAAAATCTAATTTTGGTACCATAATTTAGAAGTTTTTTTTATGAATTGATTGAGTTGTTTCAAAAACATGAGGCAAATACGGCAAGCTATCTATTATAGTATATTTTAATACTATTTGTTTGATTGTTTAAGTAAATAGTCATGTTCGAGGACGAACAAATGTTCAAGTTTGGGAGTATTTGATAAGTGTGGTTTTACACTTATTTGGACCATCAAAAGTGGACAATTGTAAGTATTCTTAAGTGATTTTTTACTTAATTATGTGTCTATTTAATTGTTTTAGGTCAAAACCCCGAGATTGGATGGAAGTGGAGAAAAACAAAGCAAAATAGGCAAAAAAGGACTGAAAGCATACGAAAACTTGGATATGGAGATCAACTTGCAAACATCCAAAAGTTGAAGGACTTGGGATGCAAATAAAAGAGGACTAAATTGAACTGAAAGAAGAAATCAGAGGACTAAAGAGGACAAAATTCAAAGTTGAAGGACTTGGGCAGCAAATAAGATAACTACAAGAGGAAAAGGACAAAAATATGACCAAGGACCAAATAAAATATATGCCAAACCTTGGAGGACTAAGCATGCAATATGGAGATTGAACAAGAATTTGGAAACAATTATTTCGGTTTATTTCATGGTCAAATCGCATGATTGACCATGACAATGCACGCGAGACAGTCGTCTGGACGATTTTTGGACTATTTTTAACTCTAGTCAGGGTTTTTTTCGTCTTTTTACGTACATGAGTTTCAATTTTAGTAAAACACTATATAAAGACATGACCTAGGTCAAAAGAAAGCAGGTTAATTCTTTGGAGAACACAAGAGAAGATGGAGAAAAGAACGATGAAGAATACGAAGAACGACCAAGATCAAGAAGATTGGAACGTAAAGTTCAAGATATCTTGGTGCAAGATATTCAACATCTTTTCATCTTTTCTTCAAAACCCGGTTATGTATTCAAATCTTCTAATGTTGTCTTCTTCCCGAATCATGAGTAGCTAAATTTAATGTTTGGATGAACGATGTAGCCTAGTTTTAATTCTTTAATTTCGAACCTCAAGTTTTGACTTATAAATTGTTTAAGTATTTGATTCTACTTCTTCTCTTAATGCTTGGAATAACTGGCCATTATTTCATTGATCTCATGGATTGTAATGAACTGAGAAGTAAATTATTAATCTAGACCACGTAGTAAAATCTGGCAATTTGATAAAAGGTAGAGATACACTTTTATTATTCTTCATGGTCTGAATTGAATTCTTAGAAAAATTAATGCATCTAATTAAGGACCATTCTGACAGCCTAAGTTGACTTAATTAGATTAGGACTAATTTGAACTCAAGAGAAGTAAATTAGGTTAAATTCGTGAATTCGACCGAATACAACTTTAGGAACAAATCTTGAGAGGAGGAATTAGAGATTATAACTAGGTGAATTCGTTTGTCCAAGCTCTTTAATAATCATTCTTTTCTAAATTCTTTTTGTTTGCTTTTACATATATTCCTATATTATTTCCTTACATTCATACTTCTAGTTTAAATCTTTCAAATCAACTCAATTCAAACTGTTTTAAATAAATTAGCATTGAGATTAATTTAACTAGTATCTAAATAAGGTAGTCTTCGTAGGAACTATAATCCGGACTCAATAGGTCCACTTTATTACTTGTTTACAATATTGTACACTTGCAATCACATTATTCTCACAACAGTAGTTGGGGGCTGTTTGGGTGATGAAAAATGGTGGAGTTTAAGGGATTGTTTGGCTAGTTTTTTGGTGGATTTTTAAGGTGTTGTTTGAGTGGATTTTTGGTTAACTTTCGGAGTCGAAAGTAAACCAAGTTTTGGATAAGAAAACGAAGATAAATGGCCTGAATTTTTAGATAGGACCGGAGAACAACATTTAAAAAAATTAGGCAAACTATAAATTATTTATCGTTCAACTTGAAATTCAAAACTTACCTAATGAAGAAAAAGAACAAGGTTTGTTTTCAAATCAATTCCATAGTCGTCGACTACGAAAATTTGAAGCGAACACATGCAAAATTTCTTAACATGACCAAATATTTGAAATGAACCATGAGGTACGAAGTGACGCCAAAAGTAAGAAATTTATTTATTTGAAATCAAAATCCAAAAAAAAATTCGGTTGTTGCAACCTCTCCACTTAAAATAATTTCGTCCTCAAAATTTAACTTACATGGTTTACCAAGTCCTGGTACTTATCTAAAATATCTTTTTCTCTTTCCCAAGTGACCCCGTCTTCCTCGTATCTACCCCACTGAACCTTGACTAATGGGATCTCTCAATTTCTCATAACATGGACTTTTCTTTCTAGGATTACCGCAGGCACTTTCTCGTAAGTCATATCATTCTTAAATCCAATGACTCATATTTTACCACATGCGTAGGATCATGCATGTACTTCCTTAACATTAGAATGTGGAATACATCGTGCATTGTCGAGAGCTCGGGTGGCAATGCCAAACGATACGCCACATTTCCAATTTACTCTAGAATCTCAAATAGGTCGATGAAACATGGTCTTAGTTTCCCTTTCTTACCAAAATGTAAAATTCCTTTCATCGATGCCACTTTAAGAAATACTTTGACGCCGACTTCAAACTCTAACTCGTTCCTCATTTGCTCGGCATAACTTTTCTGACGAGCTTGCACTGTCTTAATTTGGGACCTGATCTTGTCTATTGCCTCTACTGTTTTCTCAACCAACTACGGTCCTAAAATTCTTGTTTCGCCGACTTCGTCCCAACAAATTGGCGAACGACATCGACAACCATACAATGCCTCATATGGTACCATGCCAATATTAACTTGGAAACTATTATTAAATGCAAAATCTGCCAACGATAAGTGACATTCTCATTTATTAAAATCATGTACCATCCTGATAAGGCTAATGTAGTCACGGGTGCTCTAAGAAGGAAGATCATAGGTCATTTGTTAGTGTTGTTAACGAAGCAAGAGAAATTGATCAAGGATTTGAGAATTTAAGAATTGAAGTGTTGGCGCAGCCAGAGTGGACATCAACAATGATAACAAGTCTGACATTAAAACCAGCACTCAAAGATAGAGTTGTGGCAACTAAGAAAGAGGTCCCTTTTGAAAAACAAAATCAGGGATAACGTGGAAATTAAAAGAGGAATGGATTTGAAATAGTCGATGACAAAACTTTGATGATTAAAGTTTTGTTGTGCGTGCCCAAGGATGAGAGGTTGAGGAATGAGATTTTCCCTGAAGTTAATTCCTTCCTTACGTCGCACATCCACAAGGAACCAAAATGCAAAAGGATTTACGAAACACTTTTTAGTGGAGAAACATAAAAGGGATTATAGCTCGATTTGTGTCTAAGTGTTTGGTATGTCAACAAGCAAAGGCAAAACATATGAGATCGTCAAGACCATTAAATCCAATGGATATACCACAATGGAAATGGAAGAAAATCGCAATGAATTTTGTTATGGGTTTTCTTTGATCGGCAAGAGGTAATGATGCCATCAGGGTTGTAATAGACCGTTTGATGAAATCTGCTCAATTTTATACAAATTCGGATGAATTTTAGCTTGAAACAGCTAGCACATTTGTATGTCAGAGAAGTTGTCTGACTTGATAGAGTGCCATTTTTCATGGTATCGGAATGAGACCCGAGGTTTACCTCAAATTTTTGGAGGGAGCTATGAGAACTTAATTGGATTTTAGTACATGTATCATCCTCAAACCGAAGAGCAATCAAAATAAACCATTCAAAATTTGGAAGATATGTTGAGGGCATGTGTTCAGGATCTAGGTGGTAAATGAGAATGTCACTTACCGTTGGTAGAATTTTTATTTAATAATAGTTTCCAAGCTAACATTGACATGGCACCATATGAGGCATTTTATGGTTGTTGATGACGTTTGCTAATTTGTTTTGATGAGGTTGTCGAATGAAGAATTTTGGATCCATAATTTCTTGAGAAAATGGTAGAAGCTATAGACAAGATCAGATCTAGAATTAAGATAGCGCAAGATCGTCAGACAAGTATTGCCTACCAAACGAGGAACGAGTTAGAGTTTGAAGTCGGCGAGAAAATGTTTCTTAAATTGGCCTCGATGAAAGGAATTTTACGTTTTGGAAAGAAAGAAAAGTCCATGTTCCGTGAAACCAGAAGATCTCCTTTGGTTAAAGTTTAGTGGGGGTAGACACGAGGAAGATGGGGTTACTTAGGAAAGAGAAGAAGATGTTTTATCTAAGTACCCGAACCTCGTAAACAAAGTAAGTTAAATTTCGAGGATGAAATTATTTAAGTGGGGAGGGTTGTAACGACTTGAAAATTTTTGTTGACATTTAAAATTTCACGAAAAAATAAATTTCAATTTTTTGCGTCGTTGCGAACTTCCTAGTGCCTTTCAAACAATTTAGTCGCGTTAGATTTTTTTTCGCATTTGCCATATTTTTTGTGTCAAACAAAAAGAAATTTTTGTCAATCATCAAACCAAATTTTTTTATGCTAATTACACACCCAAAGAGTCCCTAATCTCATGCCAAATTAAACACCCAAACATCTCCTAATTCTCATGCCAAAATCAGCCCCAAACAGACCCCCAAAAAGCCAAAATTTTAACCACCCATGATCTCCCTCATTTCAGCCCATTTCCTACCCATTTTCCCCACATCTTCCACCCTCCATTTTCAGCCATTATACCCCCAGAAAAATGAATGAATTCATCGGGTACTTTTTATGGATTTAAACATCATCTCAATTCACATTAATTTCATAATAGGCAATTTCACAATCTTTAGAATTCACAAGATAACATAATTCAATAAACAATTATAAGAAATCACGTAATTTAACATTTAGTGATATAATATCTTATAATTGAAATCTAAATTTTCTAAAATATATTTTTCCACTCACAGAGTTGTCTATTGGAGACTAACTCGATGATAGACTGTCCGATATCTGAATCACTTCCTGAGATAACAATAGGATTATCCAAATCAAAACTCACTTATAATTCTCCTTCTTGAAAAATCCAATAATTAAAGCTAGGAATTGAACTGCTAATTCTTAACCCACTATAAACACACAATTAAACCAATTCTTAAAATCAAAGTTTCTATTCTTACCTCGTAACGTAGCCCAAAAAAAGAGAACCTGTTCTTTCAAAAGCACTCTAAATTCAAAAGTCTAATGAATGAACTAAATTTTTGGTGAAGAAAATGGAATTATTTGGCAGCAATTTTTCTCGTTTTTGGTACGTGAGTGAAGGAAGCTGGAAATGAAAGAAAATGAGAGGAAATGGATTAATTGAAGCATGAGGAAGAAACCAAAATATTTTGTTTTTATATTGTTTTTTTTTCTTCTAGTCCCACCACCAAGACTTTTCATCCCTTATCCATTTCTTTCTTTCTTTCTTTATTTATTTATTTTTTTAATTTTATAATTTGGCTTGACATTGTTGACCAAGAAAATTTCCAAGTTGGCTGAATTATTACAAACTCACCCCCTTCAAAAAAATTTCGTCCTCAAAATTCAACCGGTCATGCATTGAAGAGCTGTGGATAATGAGAACATTTGATCTTCATTTTCCTATGTAGCCTCTTCTATTGCGTGATTTCTCCATAACACTTTAACCATTGCTATAGTTTTACTTTGAAGAACTTGTTCTTTCCTATCTAATATTCCAAGTGGCTTTTCTTCATATGTAAGATTCTCTTTCAATTCAACTGGTTGCGATTCCAACACATGAGATGGATCTGGAATATATTTACGGAGCATGGATACATGAAACACATCATGAATTCTAGATAACTCTATTGGCAAGGCTAAACGATAAGCAACTGGGCCAATACGCTCAATAATCTCATATGGGCCGATATATCTTGGACTCAATTTTCCCTTTCGACCAATCTGAGAACACCATTCCACGGAGATAATCGTAGAAAAACTATATCTCCAACTTCAAATTCAAGATTTCTTCCACGTTTGTCTGCGAAGTTTTTCTGTCTGTCTTGAGCCGTCTTTAGCTTTTCTTTGATTAGTTTTACCTTGTCAGCAGTAATTTGAACAAGTTCAGGGCCTAATTGTTTTCTTTCACCAACCTCATCCCAACAAACTGGAGTTCTGCACTTTCTACCATATAGTGCTTCAAAAGGAGCCATTTCTATACTAGAATGATAACTGTTATTAAATGAAGCATGAGGAAGAAACCAAAATATTTTGTTTTTATATGTTTTTTTTTTTTTGCTTCTAGTGCCACCGCCAAGAATTTTCATCCCTTATCCATTTCTTTCTTTCTTTCTTTTTTTTTTTTTTTATAAGTTGGCTTGACATTGTTGACCAAGAAAATTTCCAAGTTGGCTGAATTATTACAACCAGTGTAACCTACAAGATTGTTTTCATATTCAGAGGAGTCCATAGAGTTCACACGAATAGACATTGATGCACTCGTGGTCCTGGACGAAAACCTCCTAGCTGAAGACTCATTCCCCTCGTAGACTTGTAAATATGTTGCTGATAGCATTGGTATCTCATCTTTTTCAGAAGCATCCATTTCTTAAATAATATGCCTGCAATAGAAACATATGTAATATTGAACATTAACAATCGAGAAACAAATTGAATTTTGGCGAAATAAATGTAACACTTTCAAGCTGCTTAAAAAATGGCACTTAAGATACTTGTTGGCTTCCTCAAAACTTCTCATCACTATAATCTTGTTATTTGACTCTCAATACCTTTATAGAAATGACATGTACAATTTAGATTGAAATGAAGTGTATACACTATGAGTGAAGAGCCAGATAAATCTCATAGAAGATTCTCTATTCCTACAGCAACACAAAATGCATCATTTATCAAATTTTAATGTCCATGTGCATAACAAATACTAATTGCACCAGCATGAAATCAATGCCTTTAACTGCTAATCCATGGTTAACCAAGGAAAGTGTTTCAAAAACGAAGGCACAACATTGGTCCCTTGGCTGAGAATACATGCATAAAAGACATTGTATATACAATAAGATGCATGTATGCAACTTTGCCACCAAAGGAAACGAAAAATGATTATCAATTTTCAAATAGGGTGCAAATTACATGATAATTAAACCTCTAATTTATTAAAAATTAATTCACAACCAAAAGGTCCCAAACATAAAGACGAAATTGGTTAATAAAAAAAACTGGTCATGGAAATACAGAGATATTTTTTAGGCTTACCCCATTGTGGAGATTCATTTCCAGTGTTGTTCACCTAAAACTGCAGTAACAATCTGACCATTGATCAACATTAGAGCATAACAAAGAAATCAAAGAACATATTTGTATAAAGATGACACATTTACAGCTAAAGCCACAAGGCATCAAAAAGATCTATTTCTGTGTATGTAGACTGCACAGGTTGATGAACTACTTCCACCCCCATGAAGGTACGATATGAACCATTAATTCTAGCACTTATGGAATTTTAACTAGCAGAAATTCAAACTTACCTAAGCTTCAACTTTCTATTAGTCTCTCCTAGAGATAAACGAGCACTATTTCCCAAAGAGTCCTCCAGGCTCCAACCAAACCATGTTGCGAGAATTTTGAATTGATTCTACGTTTCTGGACAAGTTCATGAATTTTTTTTTTTTTAAATCAAGCAAGTGAAACTAAAACAAATTCATAAATTTCATCACGATAATAAGAAAGGTCATTCTTTGTTACTAAGATGAAAACACAAAAGACATCCTGAAATGAGTAGCGAAAGAAAGAAACACAAAAATGGAAGTTATAATGGAATGTCAAGTGTATAATTTTCTACATAGCACCAAAATCGAGTGCATCAAAAAACTAAAAGGGTAGAAAACCTAGAAAGACAATTAACTTCTTCAATGCCTTAACCTTGTTTGGTTTAGAAAAACAAACTGATCACTTTAAAATCAAGCTTCAACTTCCTAATTACAGCATTTATTGATTGATCCATTGCTGAAGTTATGAGTGAAAAGCAAAATACTCAAGATTCACTACCCTGCTGGGATTTTTTCAGTAAGGAAAAGCAGAACTATGCTTCCCGCTTTGAAGAAAATTTAGAAAGGCCGAGTTAGATGGCCAGATTAAACTAAACCCATTCACAAATTCTCAAGATACTTATAAACACAATCAATTTTACCATAAATCTTAGATCACATACATACAAGACAACAAATAATCAATTAAGACACAGAGATTTGAAGAAATTGAAAAAAAAATATCAAACTAAAGTCATTTTACAACTTCTCAAGAAGTTCATAACATTACTAATTTTTCAATAAATCTCAGAACACATAGCAAAAAATTAATCAAAACCCAATTGGGTCTATGTAGGAATTTAAGTAAAGAATCAAATTTAGAGTCTTACGTGGGAAATGTTTGAGAAGATGAGTGGCGACTTCTTGGAGAACCCGATGTGCAAAGGCCACACGTTTCATCCTTTCGAAAAATCAGAAAATATCAGTCCTCACCTCTCCCATTCACAATCTTTACATAATACGCTCTAATCTAACATTATCACTAAGAACTGCACAAAGCTTATAGAGAGAGTGATGCGCAACCGTGTTCTTCAGAGAGAGAGAGCATATCCTTTTATGCGCAACCATGTTCTTAAGAGGAAAAATTTAAGAAATACTCACTGAACTTTGAACATGTTAATACTTACTCACTGAACTTTGAAGTGTCACTCGTAACTCACTAAACTTTGGATTTTGTTAACCATCCATCACCTGTCTATTAACCTTCTGAAGATGTTAACGAAAAAAGCCCACGTGTGTAACGGAATACAAGTGGCACCAATCAGATTGGGTTAATTTTCCAACTCACCTATTTTGGAAAAAACGCACGCCACGTCATTAAAGCCCATCATACTCCAAACACGCCTTTAACATTAACGTCTGTATCCATAAATAAATTGGCCGAGTACAATATTTTTCCCAAATTGAAATCCAAGAACCCTAACTTCTGTAAATCTCAGTTCACACTGCAAATGGCGATGGAAAATGATGGTGATACTCAAGTAAATGAGCAGACTATTTGTATGTGTGGCCGGATTGCTGCAATGAGGACAGCTTGGACGGAGAACAACCTGGGAAGGAGGTTCTTAGGGTGCAGCTATTACAGATGCCCAGATGCGTGTGACTACTTTAAATGGGTGGATCCTCCTCTTCTCCACCCACGATATAAGAGTGTGATCAATGGGCTGTTGCAAAATGATAACTGGGAAGATGTTTTGGAGAAGAAGTGGCAGTGAATTGTATTATATCATCAGATTGTGTTGGCGATGGTTGTGTTGGTGGTGGTTTTGGTTCACTACGTCTTGTGATGACATGGGAATTGAAGTGGTGGGTTTGGTTGTTGAATGGATTAGGTTGTTTTGGTTTGGTAGTTTTTGGCTTTGTGCATAAGGATTGCGATGTGCAAATGATGTTTAATCACCACTGTTAGTAGATGGTAGGATGTATCAGTATTTCTTCTTGTTTTGGATTGTAATCACCACTGTTATGATGCATCAGTGGAATGTAATGTGCTATGAATTTGGAATGAAAATGTGGCTGTTACAACTTTCTATAATTCGTGTTCAATCTTTGTTTTGCATTCATTCTAAGATAGGAAGACCACACTTTAATCTGATAAACTTCTTAGAAAGCTGATACAATATGCTTCACTGTTGTGCATTCATTTTGAGTCATAAGTTCTTCCTATGTTTGTGCTTCCTATGTTTGGACTAAACCAAAAAATGTAAGAAGAGCTGGTACAAAAAAGCTGATAAATTGGTGGCAAAAAAGCTGATAAACTGATATTGATCACTTCTGATAAACTGAAATCTGAAGGTAGGAAGTCATACATATAGTGATCTCTTCTGATAAACTGAAATCTGAAGATAGGAAGTCAAAAATGGAGGCAAAAAAGCTGATAAATTCCATCTGTTGCAAAAAAGAAACTGAAATCTGATTTCATTGATTTAAATCTGATAAATTACATCTGATATAATTGATTTATACATGGGAGATTACAAAAAGGAGATGAAACACATCTGTTGCAAAAAGAAAAGGAAATTTAACTAAAGTAAACATGGCTTCCAAACTGAAGCAAACATGGCTTCAATCTGGCTTCCCAACTGAAAACACATCTGAAGCAAACAAAAACATGGCTTCCAAACTAAAAATACAACCACTGAAAGCAGATTTCATCTGTAACATATAACTGATGTGCTGTGGAATGATTCCTGGAGTAGGCATAAATTGGAATTCAACTGGTGGTCCACTGAGTGGCTCGTGAGACTGACTTGAAGCTAATTTCGTAGCTCTCCGTGGTTGAAGTTTAGCCTATGATCAAGAGACAATTACATAAATCAGTAGTGAGTAATGTTATTATCAACATATAACATAATAATACCCTAGATGTTCATATTTTGTTTACACTTTGGCTCCCACAATCTTGTATCGAATGATCCCCTTGTTCGGCAACAAATAACTACAAAGGAATCCCAAAAATGGGTTAACAAGCAAATATTCTACATACTGGAAGAGCACATAGTCCACATAGTCTACCTCATTTGATGCAGTTCTTTTGTCGTGATAACGCTTATTGTGACCGGATAGACCACATAACATTAAATTGTCCCAAATCTTGCTCTTTCCACCGTTCTCTGAAAACACGAGCTCTTGGGTTGGAGCCTCCTCTTTTTGGAATTCCAACCCGATAATTTCTCTAACCGGGGCCACGGTTTCTTTCCATTTAAAGGCATCACCAAATTTTTATAGCAAGCTCGAGATATGTGGTGACTTAACAATCATGTACGTAATGAATGGGTTGGTTCCTTTTATCCAGGATACAAAGACAAGCATGACCACATGGAATCCGGTAGTCCCATTTTCTACACGTGCATGTTTGAGAGTCAATATCAACAACATACTCACCATCCCTACTCCTTACATACCACTGAGATCCCCCCGACCAATCAACCTGACTACCCAAAGCCATTTCCATACTGTTGACTAACTTGGCATAGATTTTTGGACACAAAGGTCCTACTACTCTCTCCTCATTTTATCCCTTCGACATTGGATCCTCTTCATGCAACTAATGTGCATATCTATCAACATTGTAACTATTGATTTCTCCCTGTCATCCAGCACTATTCTATTGAAGCACTCATACAAATTGTTCAACAATATGTCACTTTTCACCCTCGTCATGAAATGGGACTTGCTCCATTCCTTCGGATCCTTTTCAATAACCATTGGTAAGAAGGCTTGGAGTGCTTTTCTAACTCTTGCATCCAGAACATGTGATCTGCATCAGTAGTGGATTTAGTCGCTTTCCACATAATTTTCTTAAGTGCCAACCCCCTAAACTCTGCTCTAAAGAAATTAGTATACATATGCCGAACACAAAATCTATGCTCGGCATTAGGATACATATCCTCTATCACATTCTGCAATCCTTTTTGTCTGTCACTCATAAACATCCATTCATTTGAATTCACAATCTTCAAATCCCACCTAAGTGCCTCATGAACCATCTCCAACTTGATGTGTTCTCCCTTTCCACAATAGCAAATGCAAGAGGGTAAATGCAGTCATTGGCATCCAGCGCTACAACAACCAACATTTGACCCCCAAATGTACCCTTCAAGAAGCAACCATCCAGACCTACGAGTTGTCTGCAACCTGACACAAATCCCTTCTTATATGCATCTAAACAAACATATATTCCCTGAAATTTTCCCTCATGGACAGCAATCCTGCAAGTGGAACCTGGATTTGTCCTCAACAACTCCTCGGCAAAACTCCAAAGCAAACCAAATTGGTGGTCATCACTTCCCTCAATCATTATCCTAGCAATTCTCCGTGCCCTCCACGCAGTTTGTCTAACAATATTAATTTTCAAATCCTGCAACACTCTTAGTCTAATTGCACTAGGTTTCCATCTGGGATCTACCCTCAATGTTTCCAAATATCGATTGGCAACATACTTAGCTGTACAATGCCTATTTGTGCCGTCTCTAATACAATTGTGGTTTGGATTGTATGACTTAATTTGGATGCAACCCAACTTCTTATTCTCAGACGCCCATATCCTCCAATTGCACCCTATTTTACACGCTATTTGTGTTCTTTTATCATCATTCGTTTTCAATCTCAAATTACACCCGTTGCTACTCCATGGTTCTGTATAGCTTTCATAAATTGAGGTACATCTGTAAATGTCTTCCCCACTTCAAATTGGGGATCCCACAACTCCTTCTCTTCATTAAAAATGGGATATCTCACAGGATTCTCCTCCTCAGATGAGTAGTCAGTGTTCAATTCCTTTGCGGTTGGATCATATGAATTATCTGAATCGAGTGTCTTCACCAATTGCATCGACGTGCTGCTCTTCCACAATAGGGTCAGCATTGAGACCTACTGCGATGCGGTCTGGATGATTACGGTCATACATGAAATCGTCGTCATTCACCTCATCTTTGGAGTCCGTAAAATTTGCAGTCGGCTCTTCCACATCTTCTTTAGAGTTCTCTACAATGTGAATTTATAGGATTAGGGGTTGGGTATCATTTCACATTGAACTAATAAAAATAGGAACATAAAGCTACATTCAAATAATTTATTAAATGAGAAGATGAACAATCAATTAAAAAACCCATACCTGGTCCATGTTCTGGTCCATGTTTGTGTGTATCCAAGACAACATCCTCCCCACCGTGTGGTCCATTTCCAGCATGTGGGTCTCCTTTGTCCACAAACAACAATCGGGAGGGACCACAACTTCATTTCAATTTGCTGGGTAGCTGATTGTTGATTTGGAGATTTGGGTTTTTTCCTTCACTTGGCTGATTTGGGACTTTTCCTTCAATTTGCTGATTTGGGTATTCATTTGAAACACGATTTTCATTTTCATGACGTGGCGCCTGGAAATAACTGATGTGGCACGCATTTTTTCCAAAATAGGTGAGTTGGAAAATTAACCCAATCTAATTGGTGCCACGTGTATTATGTTACACACGTGGGCTTTTTTCATTAACATCTTCAGACGGTTAATAGACGGGTGATGGATGGTTAACAAAATCCAAAGTTTAGTGAGTTACTAGTGACACTTCAAAGTTTAGTGAGTAAGTATTAACATGTTCAAAGTTCAGTGAGTATTTCTTAAATTTTCCCGTTCTTAAGAGAGCACATCCTTTCATTTAGCCCTAATTTGAGAGGTCCTTGGTTTTATATAAGGATCCAAACAGTTGTTATTGGATCTTGGCATATTGTTCAAATATGTCTGTGTTTTCCTTTAGGTAGAGCAGAAAAAGTTAAGCGGGAAGTAAAATATTTAGAGGGAGAAATTGGTCCTATAACTCATATTTGATAAATTTTATAGACCCTATATGATCGAATTTTAATATTTCAAATTTTTTACCATTCACATGTTATACACAATAAAATAATATAAAAAATAAATTTATTTTAAAAAACACACAATTACATATTTGTGCATACTAATTAATCCACCTATTTATTCATTAGTTTTAAATATTTATTTATGAAAAATAGTAGAATAGACTTGTGACAAATGTTGTTATCACAAGGAATAATAGGCGACGAATGTGGATGTCACGATTTATTTTTCATCATCTCTACAAGCTAGAGCAATGACAAATATAGGTGTCACAAATTTTTTCCTCTATCCTAGAATTTTTAGCAACAAATATTACTTGTCGCAAAAAGTAGACCTATTGCATCACAAAAAACTTTGGCGCCAAGCTTACCATCATGTTTTTGGCGACAATCACGTGTCGCGCATTTAGACATTTCGGGACAACTTTTTATGTTGCCTTTTTTTTGGGTTAATTACACTAATGGTCCCCATTCTTTCAGGTTTGTAACGATTTCATCCCCATTTTTTTTAGTAGATATCATCCACATTCTTCCATTTATTCTCACATATTGGTCCCCAAATCACTATTTTTCACTATTCTGACAATTCTATGACAATTTTACCCCTTGACTTAAATAAATTAAAATGATAGGAAAAAAAAAAAACATTGCAATTGGGCCCTTAACCTTTTTAAAAGTACAAATAAATACTAAACAATTTTATTTTATTCAAATAAGTGTTCTTCCCCAACTCATTTCCACCACCACCCCCTTCTTTGCCAGCACCAGTAGTAGAAGCCCGGGAGCTACCATTGGCAACGGCCCACCACCAGTTTTAGCCTGAACTCCACTATCCACATCCTCAAAATAGATATTCTTACCGAAGTTCAAGCCATTGAGTGAGTCTTGCACACCAAAAGCTGAACCTTTTTCCATTATCTGTGTCTAAAACCCATTCATCACTGCCATATAAGTCAAAATCACAACCACAAATGCAATACTTTAGAGATAAATCAAATAAAAAAGTGGCAAAAACCCAGGAGCTACCACCGATGATGACCCACCACCAGTTTTAGCCTGAACTCCACTACCCACATCCTCAAAATAGATTTTCTTGAAGTTCAAGCCATTGAGTGAGTCTTGCACACCGAAGTGAACCATTTTCCATTCTCGGTGTCTAAAACCCATTCATCAACGCCATGTAAGTCAAAAATCACAACAAAAACACGATACTTTAGAGACAAATCAAATCAAATGTGTGTGTGTGTGTATATATATATATATATATAGTTTATAAGTATAGTAAAAAGATGCGACTTTTTTTTGTTTATCTTGATTTGGGCGTGTGTGCATTTTTTGGGTTTCAGAGGTTAGTGGTGGAAGTGTATTAGTGTAAAGTAGACACCTGACAATGGGCCATAACACCACTAAAGTAGACACCGACAGGGTCAAGTGTAAGGTACAATCGGATGGGTGTGGGTGTGGGTGTGGGTGTGGGTGTGGGTGTGGGTTGGGGAAGAACACTTATTTGAATAAAATAAAATTGTTTAAGATTTATTTGTACTTTTAAAAAGGTTAAGGGTCCAATTGCAATGCTTTCATTGTATTTTTTTCCTATCATTTTAATTTATTTAAGTCAAGGGGTAAAATTGTCATAGAATTGTCAGAATAGTGAAAAATAGTGATTTGGGGACCATATGTGAGAATAAATAGAAAAATGAGGATGATATCTCTAAAAAAAGAATGAGGATGAAATCGTTACAAACCTGAAAGAATGGGGACGGACCATTAGTGTAATTAACCCTTTTTTTGTACTTATTTTTTCACCAAAATTTTTGTGACAAGCTTTAAAAACGTGTCGCACTAAATCACTTATTGCGACAAATTTATGTATGTTGCAAAATATCTTGTCATGAAATAGAGATTTTGTTGTAGTGTAAACAGAAAGAATATGGGCCACTTATCTGCATTGCAATCTAAACAAGATAACTTGATCAAGCATTTTGAGAATTTGAGAATTGAAGTTTTAGCATCGCTAGTACAAGCATCAGCAATGACAGTAAGTCTGATATTAAAGCCGGCACTCGAGAGATAGAATTGTGGGAGCTTAGAAGGATGATCTCTTTTTGGAAATGATCAAAGTTGGCGTATGAACTAAAAAGATGAAATAATTTGAAATAGCCAAGGACAAAGCTTTGTTGTTCAAAGGTCAATTATATGTGCCTAAGGATCAAGGTCTGAGGAATGAGTTTTATCTTAGGCTCATTCCATTCCTTATGCCTCACATCCATGAGGAGCCAAAATGTATAAAGATTTACGTAATACATTTTGGTGGAGAAACATGAATGGAATTATATTTCGTTTTGGGTCAAAATGCTTTGTGTGTTAGCAAGTAAAGACAGAACATCAGAGGCCTTAGGGCCATTATATCCAATGAATATACTTGAGTGGAAATATGAGGAAATCGTAATGGATTTTGTTGTGGGTTTTCCTCGATCGGTAAGAGCTCATGATGCCATCTGCGTTGTCGTAGACCGTTTGACAAAATCTACTCATTTTCTATCGATCCAAATGAATATCACTATGGAACAGCTAGCACAGTTGTACATCAAGAAAATTGTCCGACTTCATGGAGTATTAGTGTCCATTGTATCGGATCGAGACCCGAGGTTCACCTCAAATTTTTGGAAAAGTCATTGGGGAGCTATGAGAACTACATTAAAATTTAGTAAAGCATATCATCCTCAAATTGACGGACAATCAGAACAGACTATTTAGATCCTTGAGGATATGTTGAGAGCATGTGTCTTGGATTTGGGTAGTAAATGGGAAAGTCACTTACTAATAGTTTCCAAGCTATTATCGGCATGGTACCATATGTGGCACTTTATGGTCGTCGATGTCGTTCAGTCCAGTGAAAGGAATTCTGCATTTTGGAAAGAAGAAAAGTTAAGACCACAGATCATCAGCCCGTTCAAGATCATTGAGAAAATTGGAAAGGTGGCGTATTGTCTGGCATTGCCACCCAAGCTCTTGGTAGTGCACGGCGTATTCCACGTTTCAATGTTAAGAAAGTATGTGCATGACCCTACGCATGTGGTAAATTATGAGTCGTTGGACGTGCAAAATGATATGACTTATGAAGAATCGCCTGTGGTGGTTCTAGATAGGAAATTCCATGTTTTGAGAAACTTGGGAGGTCTCATAAGTCAAAGTTCAATGGGGTAGGTACGATGAGGATGGGTCAGTTGAGAAAGAGAAGAAGATATCTTAGCTAAATACCTGGACCTTGTAAAATAAGTAAGTTAAATTTCGAGGATGAAATTATTTTAAGTGGGAAAGGTTGTAGCGACTGGAGAAATATTTCTTCATTTAATTTCATAAAAAAAAAATTTGCTACAAACTTTTTAGTATGATATAAAATACTTTGGTCACGTTTAATGTTTCTCGTGTTTTCCTTAAAATTTATTTGATGAATATGAAATTTTATTTAATACTGAGACTCAATAAATTTTCTTAAAGCGAATAATTTTTCTTGAGTTAATTTTGGGTTAATTTAGACCAACCGTTTAAATTAAAAACCAACAAGATTTAAACATCCTCTCGGCCAAATTTCGGTCAATTTATTCATCTTAATTGCGGCCCAAATTCAGTTCATTTATCCACCTTAGTATCGACCTAATTTCAGCCCGATTATCCTCCTGTATTTAGCACAAAACTCAGTCTACCTAACTACCTAAAAACCTCCCCTCATGTCCCAAGGAAAAACCGCCCAAATGCTGCCCATTTTCCCATGTTTCAGCCCCACGTTTCCACTTCAAACCTCTCCCTTTCCTTATAAATAAAACGCCCCAACATTCCCATTTTCAGCCCACTTTTCACTTCAAATCAACCCCATTATCATGCCACTTTAATGCAAGAAAAAACGTCCCTAAGCTGCCCCTTATTCCCTGCCAGATAAACACCCAAACAGCCCCATATTCCCTACCAGAAAAGCACCCCAACACCCCTAAACCCGGCAGAGAACCGCCCCTTTTCCCCCCTACTTTTCATCCCACTTTCTTTCCATTTTCACCCCAATTTATCCACCATTCAACCCACTTATATTTTCAGCCAAACTGCCCCCATGTTCTCTATAGAAAACCGCCCCAAATCTTCCCCTTTAACCTTTAAGAAAACGGCCCCCCTTAATTGTTATATTTCCTCATTATTTCAGCCACAAAATCTCAGATTTCCATCCCCAAAAAGTCCCCAATTTCATCCCGTGAAGCACCTTTAATTCCCTTGATTTCAATCACGAAAAATACTCCTGCATTTCTCCCTTTTCCTTCATCAATTTCAGCCCCCAGCAGTAGGCTTTTAGCATTTTTTTTGTTCCAGAAATTCCCCAAAATTCCCAAAACAAAGTTCCACTTTTCTTCATCTGTTTCCCCTCTTTTTCTGTCTAGAAATCTGGCCTCAGCAGTGTGTAATCAACAACCGTTTTGCTTCAGTTTTTTTCCATTTTCATTCTTCATTCTCAGCCCTAGCAGCAAATTAACTTCCAATTTCAGCCACTTTCTTTCCCAAAATTCAGCCATTATTCTTCTTTATTTTTAACTTCATTTAAAGCTTTTGACAACACTCACTACAAGAAAGGAGGTCAATAGCGACGACACGCTGAAAGATTCATAGTCGTTCCTTTTAATGTATAGAGACGACAAAGTCGTCGCTGAATATCGCCGCAATAGTTTAGTGTCTCTAGATTAATAGTGACGACATAATGTCGTCGCTACATATATTTGAATCTATAGCGGCGACATCTTCATCGCAACATTGTCGTGGTCTATATCTCGAAAATAGATAAAAAGGGATGACAATGTCGTCGCCAACGTCGTCACTGTAATGTGAAATAGTAGCGACGTGAAATACGTCGCTATTATATCGTCGCTATATGTCATTCTAATATAGAGACGACTTTGTCATCGCTAAACGAATTGATTTGTTTTCATACAGTGACGACAATGTCGCCGCTATAAACAATTTGAAATTTTTTAAAATAATTTTTTTCAAATAATTGAACTAATGTATAAAAAATTTTAAAAATCTACAGACACCCCCAAACCCTCGTCGTCGTCCTCGTTCTCGTCCTCCTCAGGCACAACCACTGGTATGCTATTTTTCAGAAGCTCAATTTCCCGCTGCATTCGGGGTAGCTGAGCCTCGTACATGGAAAACCGAGGATCGTTATTCTAGGGATCTCCTTAGAACTGATGAGAAGTTTCTTGTGGGGCCTTCGATACAGTAGTCGAATCTAGGGAGGGGGAGGTGCCCTTCGGAACCCGTCCAACCCCACGGACGTGACCTCGTCGTTCTCCGAGAACCTCCTTTGCAATAGCACGCTCATCTAACGATGTGCCACTGGAGGCGACCTGTGTATGTTGAGTCTCTCTCAACTCAACAAGTTTGTCCTGTTTAGTGAAAAAATTAATAAATAATAATATTATGTCGGATAAAATTATATTAACATCATTTAAAAGTCTTCACATAGTCACCAGCTGCTTGCGGGTTCACCCAATTGCCATCCCGAAAGGTGTGAAACGTCCAAAATGAATCAATAATCCCCGGCCACTGCTGGGTCTCGGGGTCTCGCTACGACAATTTAAACGTGAAATGTAGTTATTAGACATTTTTACGTAATGTAGTGAAGATTTGTATAATGATATTGAAAATTTTAGTTGTACCTCATTATAACGCGTGGCAGAGAAGTTCTTCGATCCCTGCACGCTCGAGTATTTAGCCTTACCCTGGTTGGCCGTTCTTGAAGGTATAAAAAATATTTGATTAGCAGAAAACTTAATAGTTAAAAAAATATATAAAACAAATCGTATAAAATAAATAAACACTACATACTACGAAAATATGACTGGTGAAGAAGTCAATGCACTTCTACCAGTCCTCGGCAGACATCTCGCAGTATGGTCAGCTGGGTCCATGAGTTTTTAAGTGATTATGCGCCTTGAGTTTGTAATTACGATAACGATCGGCCGCCAGGTGATCTACAGCGGCACAGACTGCCCAGTAATTGTCGGGCAACCGATCGCCCTGCAGATTGAAGTAGCTTTGCAAGAGTGAAAAAAATTACGTTAACGTAGAAGTCATGGAACAATTATTTATTGACTGCGCTAATAACAAAACTAATTTAAGTTCATGCATCGATAATGCTACGTAACCGTACCCGCTGCTCCTCTAGAACCTCTGTACATGAAGGGTAGCACGGGGGCACGGTGAATCTTACTTGGTTCCCAACCAAGCGCGTGAAGTACTTTGCGTTATTCTAGATCGAGTGCATTGTGCATTCGACATTGTCAAATGCGATAGGAAGTGGCATCTTCCCGTTAGCCTGCCAAACCTTCTCAAGGTTGATGCCTCGAGAGATACCCAGTCACTTGGGGGCAATCGAAAAGAACAAATACGAACCATATTTATCATACGAAATTTAATGATATTTATAAAATACAAAAAAAATGATTTGAACGAAAATTATTACCAGACTCGCAGGCCGAAGTGAGCTGGTGAGATGACTGCTGTGGAGGATCTCCTACACCATCACCTCCGTGCGACATCACGTCAGCCATACTAACACATGAAATAATTGCGAACATCAATTAGTGCGGAATAGGACCCTACATTTAGTGAAATTGATCCTAATAAGTTTGAATTTATTCGTAATTTCTAATAAGTTTTTACTGTGTTGAACAATTGGTCCCTAAACTTTTACTTTAATATATATAGGTCCATAAACTTTTTACTTTATTTCAAATAGGTCCTTGAACTTTGAATTTTTTCAATGTTTCTAATAGGTCTATAAAGTTTTAAGTTGTTGATGATTTGGTCCTTAAACTTCTACTTTATTTTAAATAGGTCCATAAACTTTGACTCTATTTCTAATAGGTCCCTAAACTTTGACTTTATTTCAAATAGGTCCTTGAAATTTGAATTTTTACGTAGTTTCTAATAAGTTTTAAGTTGTTGATGAATTGGACCTTAAACTTTTAATTCATATGTAATAGGTCTCTCAACTTTGAATTTTTTCATAATTTCTAATAACTCTCAATTTGTTGATTAGTTGGTCCCTAAACTTATGAAATTTCAAATAGGTCCTTACACTTTGAATTTTAGTGTAATTTCTAATATGTTTTAATTTTATTATAAGTAGGTAATTAATGAAATTATTTATTTCAAATAGGTCCCTAAACTTTTACTTTATTCTAAATAGGATCATAAACTTTTTACTTTATTTCAAATAGTTCCTTAAACTTTGAATTTATTCGTAATTTCTAATAAGTTTTAATTTGTTAATGAATTGGACCTTAAACTTTTAATTTATTTCAAATGGGTCCCTAAATTTTGAATTTTTTTGTAATTTCTAATAAGTTGTAATTTGTTTATGAATAGGTCCCTAAATTTTTAATTTATCTCAAATAGGTCCCTAAACATTGACTCTATTTCAAATAGGTCCATAAACTTTGACTCTATTTCAAATAGGTCCCTAAACTTTGACATTATTTTAAATAGGTCCCTGAACTTTCAATTTTTACGTAGTTTCTAATAAGTTTTAAGTTGTTGATGAATTGGTCCTTAAACTTTTAATTCATATGTAATAGGTTCCTCAACTTTGAATTTATATCAAATTAATGTAGAATATGTAATAGGTTCCTCAACTTTGAATTTATATCATAAACCTCATCTTAATGTAGAATAAGTCCATAATTGATGAACTCCAATGCACAACTAATTACATCACAAAATGATCATCATGAATATGAACTCAAATTCACAACTAATTTTATCAGCATTGTCAAAATGATATAGAATTCCTAACATATATAATTTATCAACATTGTGAATATGAACTACAAAATGAAATTTTTTATTTCAAATAGGTCCCTAAACTTTTACTTTATTGTAAATAGGTCCATAAACTTTGAATTTATGTTAAATTTATAATAAGGGACTTATTTTATTTCAAAGAAGTCCCTACATTTTGAGTAACAACAAAAAATGATCCCTATTATTCAACCTCAATCAAACTTCATCCAAAGTAAACCAAAAATCATCCCTAATATTCAACCTCAATCAAACTTCATCCAAAGTAAACCAAAAATCATTCCAAAATCAGTTCAACTTAAAGCCAAAAAATTGAACAACAATGATGCCGCAAACAGTCCCAAAATCAGTTCAACCAAAAGCAAAAATTAAACATGTAATGAAGAAAAAACTTTTGTATTTTCAACCAATATACACCCACAAATTACAGAATACATTAGTTTATTTTAATGTACCTTGGGAGTTGGAGGTAGAGTTACTTGGTGGCGAAGAAGCAGTGGAGTTGCTTGGCGTGGTGGCGGTGGAAACAGATGGGTGTGTGGAGGAGACAATGGCGGCAAAGACACTCCGGCAGACGGCGGCGAAGATGCTGGAAGACGGAAGACGGAATACAATAAATTAAATTAAATTACACTTGAATTATAAGGGGGTATTTTTATTTGGAATAATTTTTAATATTAGTAATTTTTAATATTTAATATTATAAAAAAATTTATTTTTAAAATTATCAAAAAAAAAATTTTTTTTAATTGTTAATAATTAAAATATTAAAGTATAAATTAACAAATTCAGTCATAGAAAAAATATTGTACATTTGTTGGAGTCTAAAAAATATTCTAAAAATATTTCTCTTTTGAGGGCATTTTTCATATTTAATTTAATATATTAAAATTTTAAAACGGTAAATGTGTATTTAATAAATTATTTTAAATTTAATCTACAATGATAATAATGAACAACTCATAGTTAACTAAATAATTTATAAATAAATTAAGCACTTTATTATAGTTAACTACACTCTGTGACGGTGTGAAAACATTCAATCTGATTCACTATCATGATACGATTGATCATCATCATTGTCATTGTCGTCCTCATAGATTTCACTTGATGTTTTCGTCATCCTCGTATTCTTCATTTGTATCGTCTTCCACATCATCGTCGTTGATAAACGAAGTTTCTCCTGCAGTATTAGATGAGGCTCTCCTGATAACCGATTCTTCTATCTCATCAGCGTCACCATCATCCTGGTGCAAGGATACGTGCTCTATGTTGCCAAGATCAACGATCAGAGATAAACATGAAGAGTAGTTATTGTGGAGCAGGTCAATCTCTGTGATGTTAGATCCCACTATGTCCCACGTACTCTTGTGATGGACAATTTATACTACTCGCCAGTTTGGACCACAAGATGGATCTTTAATGTAGAACACTTGTTGTGCTTGGCTCGCAAGTATGAACTGATCATCCTTGAACACCTCTGCACTTATGTCAATACTGGTAACGTTATTCTCAGTTACCATCCATCTCTCATCACACCTAAACCACTTGAATCAGAACTGATAAACTGAAAGTTTCAATCCATACTGTAGCTCCAGTATCTCTTGCAGCTGCCCGTAGTAAACCTCACCCCAGTCCCTGGGAAGGACACACCACTGTTCTGAGTTTTTCTGAACTCCTTTCACAACACAAGCCGTGTATGACATAACCTGTTGGTAACATCTATTGGCCAACGAAAACAACTCATGAGAAAACAACTCATGACATAACCTGCTGGTAACATCCTTTCACAACACAAGCCGTGCATTGCATATAGCTGCATGACGAGGATTATTCTCAGTTATTGAAATAAATAATGTGGAAAACTTTGAAATTTATTATGTCGTTGTTCGTTTACCTTTCTATAGAACCAACTATGAAAGTCTCTTCTGTGCACTAGTTCGATGTTTGGACAACAATTGTTCAGTAGCTCCTGACTATGTTTCCTGTACAAAGTATGGAAGATCAAAGTTCATTATTTCAAGTGACAAAGTTTATTCGAGATAAATGAATAATAATCCATAAATGCCGACTTACTGCAAGAATGGCTCAACTTCATAACAGTTGTTCAGGACGTAAAAAATTGCTTGATTTCGAACATGAGTAGGAAATGTCATTGGTGACTTCTTTTCAAGTGGGCGACATTGCGACTGAAAAATAGAAAGTTGTGTCTGTGGAACACTAGCATCCTCGTTTCTGTTTGGTCGGTTGAACCTTGTTCCTATGTCCTCGAAGTACCTCGAACAAAAAGTCAATGCCTCATCCACAACATACCCTTCAACTATTGATCCCTCAGACCGAGCTCGATTTCTGACGTAGCCCTTCAATTTCTTCAGGTATCGCTTGAATGGATACATCCATCTCATGTGCACCGGACCTCCAAGGATTGCCTCTTCTGGCAAATACATTACGAGGTGAATCGTGATGTCGAAGAAAGCTGGTGAAAAGATCCGTTTCAACTTACAGAAAATGAGTACCAGGTGATCGTAGGAAGCCATCATGTTGCTAACTTTTAGTGTTATTGCACAAAGCTGCTTGAAGAACGCACACAGTTCAATAATTGCCGTGGAAATAGTTTTATTTAAGAATGCCCGACATCTGACTAGAAATAATTGTTGCATGATAATATAGCAATCATGTGACTTCAACCCGATAATATGGCTGTCATTAGGAGCAATATTCTTCCAAAGATTAGAAGCGAGACGATTAGAAGCAAGGCCATCTGGAAACTCAACCGATCGGATAAATTTACAAAACTTCTTACGATTTGTAGACGACATGGTATAACATGCGGCATGCTTCATCCACCTATTCCCATTCTGATACAAGTGCAACTCTCTTTTGATCCCTAATTGCATCAGATCGCACCTCACATTGACTGTGTTCTTTGATTTGAATGGATCATCTATAATTGTGCCGAGCAAGCTATCACAAACATTCTTCTCTACGTGTATGACATCGATGTTATGTTTGAGCTTTGTAGAAGTCCAATACAGCAACTCATAGAAAATGCTCTTTTTTCTCTAATTTAGCTCGTCATCACTTCTCCAAATTGTAGCACCACCGTAATTAGGGTGCTTTCTTGGACTTCTATATATAACATGGCTTAACTGTGCTAAAATGTCTATAGGCGTTAACCGACACGGAGGTGGTCGCCTCTCTGTCCTCCAATCGAAGTCTAAATTACTCTGAAAATGATGCCTGGATGGCAGGAACCGACGGTGACCCACATAAGCTATCTTACCTATCACATAGACTGAAGGAGTATCCTCGTTGCACGTAGGACATGCCATGTACCCTTGACCACTCCAACCCAACAAACTACTTCTCATTGGAAAATCATTAACAATCCACAACAAAGCTGCACACAGTCTGAATATTGACCTGTTGTTGGTTCCAACATCACGCGTGTCAATCCCATCGACTCACAACTCCTTCAACTCGTCCACTAATGGTTGTCAAAATACATCAATGTCCTTATCCGGTGCTTTAGGACCAGGTATCAACAGAGTATGTATGAGGTATTCGGGCTTCATGCATAACCATGGTGGCAAGTTGCAAACTATTACAACTACTAGCCACATGTTGTATGCCAGACTCATGTCACCGAATAGATTGAATCCGTCTGCGGCCAAACGTAACTTGACATTTCTGATCTCACTTGCGAACAGTGGATGTTTCATGTCAAAATCCCACCATGGCTTTCTATCAACAGGATGCTGCATTTTAGCATCGTCCCTAGACCTTCCTATACTGTGCCACCTCATGATTTTTACAGTATCCTTCATCGCGAACATACATTTTAGTCGGGGGGCCAAGGAAAAATATCACAACACCTTATGTAGAACATTCTTCCTGTTCACTTTCCCATAAGTGTACACCCAACGACTTTCCTAGCAAATCGGACAAGTTTGTCTATCAACATGTTCACCCCAAAACAGTGTACAATCGTTCTTGCATGCATGAATGGATTTGTAACCCAAACCAAGCTTCGTCATCAGCTTCTTAGCTTCATAGTGGGAGTCAACCAGGTTCTTGTTTGGGAATGCTAACTTCAGCAATTTCAAATGATCATCGACAGACTTGTTTGTCCATTTGTTCATAACCTTAATATGCATCAACTTGACTAAAAAATTTAGGGATGAAAATGATGAAACTCCTGGGTACAGTTCTGAATGCAGAGACTGAAATAATTTGTTATAGTAACCATTGGTGCTTGTACCTGCATGCTCATCACCACTACGTCGTCCATGACATCCATCATCTCATCCTCCACACCGCTCATTTCTCATTTTGTCTATAAACATCGCTCATTTTGTCTCTATACACATTCGCAGATGAACATCGGTCTCGCCTATAATATATCCAAGTGACATAACTTTCTACAAAACCATTACGAAATATGTGAGCCTCGACAATTTTCAATAGATGTGAGAGACCATTTAAATATTTTTTGCACGAACATTTAATCCTTCCCCTATCATTTACGTATGGCCTTGCCATGTTTATAAATGCTTGCAAACCGTTCCAAAAATCTGCAGATTTTGTGCGATTTCTAATTGTTGTCCAAGTTTTATCAATATCTATACTTGAAAAATACTATATTTTCACAAATACAGTAAGGATAGTAAATGGAGATGAAGAAATGAAATGTAAAGAAGATGATTATGGAGAAAAACAATAGAATTGCAAGTATTTACGTTGATGGGAGAGGAATAAAAATTGTTGTGCAATGATACAATACAGAGCTGTGGGGATGGGGAGAAGAAAAAGAAGACTTTATAGCGGCAACTTTGTCGTTGTCGCTATAGAATCCTTCCCAACTTACGAGGAAATTGATACCTCACGTGCCTTCCAAAATCATCAATACGTATATTGCGACGACACATGTCATCGCTACAGACAGGAAATGGGTGCCAATTTTCCTGCCTAAATTGATATAGGTCTATAGCGACGACATATGTCGTTGCAATATATCTCATCATATTTTATGAGAAAAATCATGATTCACGTGAGTGACAGATTCATCGACAAATCTATTGTGACGACCAAAGTCGTCGCTATCTGTGCAACAAAATGGCAGAAATTGTTCTCGCTGTTTTTGAAAGTAATTAGTGACGACATTGAAAGACGTCGTTATAAATTGTAAGTAATAGAGACGATTCATAATTTATTGCGATGACATATGTCGTCGCTATAATTTTTGAACGTTTAGCAACGACATTTCTTTGTCGTCTCTATTGTATAGAATCAATGGAGATGACTTGTTGTCGTCGCTATTGGTGTCGCCGCTATAGACACAATTTCTTGTAGTGACTAGATTTTGGAAATCAAAAAGGCAAAGACACAGAGTTAATTTGAGGAAAGAGGACATTTAATTTCATCCACAACTCAACTCAACAAAACTTCTAAAATCGCAAGTTAGTTTCCTATAGTACTTAAAACATGTTTTATGGAACTTTATTTTGAGAAAAATGATATGTAAATTATATGCCATGTTGAAAGTTTAAGATGGAACATTCGATAGTGATTGAAGGTAATTACTCAAGTTTATTAGTGATTGAAGGTGTTCATGAATTATGTGTTGGTTACCAAAATATGTTGTTACTATGTATTATTTACTCTTCAGATTGATTTGCTTGGCTGCAGTGCGACGGCGTAGAGTAGCGAACGTAAAAAAAAGAGTGTTAGTAGTTATGCCTTTAAGTTTTTGCATCGATATAATCAAGCCTTTTATTATGTAAATTATGGTAAAATATTTAAATATGTTTTAAGGTTGCAAATAACGAAGAAAACCAAAGTTATGTTCAATTCGTTGTTTTGGAAATCGTGGTCTCAACTTTCCTTTCTTACCAAAATGCGAGTATTCTTTCATAGGAGCGATATTCCTTTCATAGGAGCAACCTTTGGAAAAACATTTTATGGTAAAATATATACATCACACACGAGACATGCCAAGCGTCATAAAATCATAAGAAATGTAAATTCTTGGTTACTAGTTCAACATTTCTTTTAAGTGATTACCTTCAATCACAAATTATACTATGTGATTAATCACCTTCAATCATCCATCATACTAGGTGATTTCCTTCAATCAAAAACATAATATTTCCAACATAAATGTGCCAAAATATGCTAGAACAATTCATAATATTCGTCTAGGCATGGCAAAAGAAATTTTTTTGAGTTTTTTTAAAATATAACTATTGTGGAAAAATAATAAGCCTGCATGAGAAAAGAAATTAACTTCCAAAATTGAAGATTTTTACCTATGCTATGATAGGTGCCGCCACAAATTATTTGACCATACAAACGTACTCCAAAAATTACAAAATTTTAACTGTAAATACTTGAGACTATAAACTACAATATGTTAAAATTACAAACCTTACCTACATCGTTTGGTAAATAGCCTACGCCATTGCGCCTAATGCCAACCATCTCAATCTAAAAATTATTCATCTTGGTGCAAGTATTTCCATAACAAACACCCAAAGTACAAATTATACTAACATGCGGAAAAATTATACAAAACATAAATACGACATGCCATTTCTTTAAATATAGACAAGGAACATCATAATTCGGTGGCCTGCACATTCACATAGATTCATAAGTTATTACCTTCAATCCTCAACTTAAAGTCCTTCATAATTTTTAGCATTTCATTCAATTCATCGTAATAATTTTCCCAAAACATAATTTTAAAACATAGCATATGTAGTAATGAAAACTACCTTGCCTTTTGCTTCTTAAAATCCAGTTTTGCAGTGTGATTTGAGTGATGAAAAAAGGAGGGTAAAATCTGGGTTTTGCTGGCCGAGAAAGGGACTTTTGGGCCGAGTAATGACTGAAACTAGTACCTGTGAAAAAAAAAAAAAAAGGAATGCTGAAAGAAAAAAAGAATGCAAATATTGGAGAAGGTCGATTGGGCAGTTTCCTACTGGTTTTAGGGATGTTTGAGAGGTTATTTGGCTAGGCATATGGGATAGTTTGGGGATGCTTTATAGCAGTTGAATTGAATGGGAAACAAAAGACTAAAAAATGGTTGACCCTAAGCTAATTAAATGACCGAAAAGAAGTCTAGAAGATAGTTTTTAATTTAAATGATTGATTTAAAATTAACCAAAAATTAACTCAAGAAAAAATTGTTCAAGTAAGAAAATTTAATTAGTGTTGGTGATTGATAAAATTTCATGCCGTTCGCCACAAATAAAATAAGGCAAGCACGCAACAAAAAAATATACGACTAAAATATTATGAAACATACTAGGAAGTTCATAGTAACGCAAAGAATTAAAAAATTTTATTTCCCGATTTTCCCGGACCCCAGAGCCCCGACATCGAAACCGAACTCTAAATATTTTCTTCTTTGATCGGCATAACTTTTCTAACAATCTTCCGCTGTCTTAATTTTGGATCTGATCTTGTTTATCGCTTCCACTATTTTCTCAACCCACTCTGGACCCAAAATTATTCTTTCGCCAACTTCATCCCAACAAATTGGTAGTGCCTCAACGGTATCGACGCTAACACCATATAGTGCCTCATATGGTGCCATGCCGATGGTAGCTTGGAAACTATTATTGTAAGCTAACTCCACCAACGCGTAGGGTTTACCATTTACCACCCAACTCCAAGATGCATGCTGCTCTCAACATATCCTCGAGGATTTGAATAGTTCATTCTGATTGCCCATCAGTTTGAGGATGATAAGTTGTGCTAAATTTCAATTTAGCACCCAAAGCTCCTTGAAGACTTTTTCAAAATTTTGAGGTAAACCTCGGGTCTCAATCGAATACAATGGAATCTGGTACTCCATGAGTCGGACAATTTCTTTGACATACAACTATGCTAGCTACTCAAAACTGAAATTCATTCGAATGGGCAGAAAATACACAGATTTTGTCAAACAGACTACTACAACCCAGATGGCATCATGACCTCTTGCCGATCTAGGAAAACCCACAACGAAATCTATTGCGATTTTCTTCCATTTCCACTCCGGTATATCCATTGGATTTAATGACCTTGATGGCCTCTGATGCTCTGCCTTCACTTGTTAACATACTAGACATTTTGACACAAAACGAGCTACAACTCCTTTCATGTTTCTCCACCAAAATGTATTACGTAAATCTTTATATATTTTGCTTCCTCCTAGATGTGCGATGTAAGGAGCGGAACGAGCCTCAGATAAAATCTCATTTCTCAAACCTTCATCCTTACGCACACATAACCGACCTTTGAACATCAAAGCTTTGTCCTCAACAATTTCAAACTATTTTCTCTTTTATATTCCTACTTCAACCCTAATCTTTTCCAAGAAAGGATTATCTTTCTGAGCTACCACAATTATATCTCTGGGTGTCAAATTTCCTAATAGACTTGCTATCAATGCCGATGTCTGCACCAGTGGTATTAACACTTCAATTCTCATATTCTCAAAGTCCTTGATCAGATTATCTTGTGTCGATTGCGGTTGCGTGTAGAATCGACCCATATTCTTTCCACTTGGAGCATCCGCGATTACATTTGCCTTACCCAGATGGTACAGGTAGTGCAGTCGTAGTCCTTTACCAATTTCAACCACCGTCGTTGTCTCATATTCAACTCTTTTTAGGTGAAAAAGTACTTGAGACTCTTATGGTCGGTGTAAATCTTACACTTGCTTCCATAAAGGCAATGGCACCAAATTTTCAAAGCGTGAACTACTACCGTAAGTTCAAGATCATGTGTCGGATAACTCTACTCATACTACTTCAACTGTCTTGAAGTATATGCTATCATGCACGTGCTTGCCTTATTTTTATGTGACGAACATGAAATTTTATCAATCAACAGACTAATTAAATTTTCATAACTCGAACAATTTTTTTCTTGAGATAATTTTTGGTTAATTGTAGACCGATCATTTAAATTAAAAACCACATTCTCAGCCCACTTTTCGGTCATTTTTTTCGGCTCATTTATTCTCCCATACTTAACCCAATATCCAATCCGTCTAACTACAAGAAAAGCACCCCAAAAGAGACCATTATGCCTTGCCAATTTTTAACTCCCAAAAGCCCCTAAAACCCAAGCTGAAACTGTCCATGTTCTCTCCACATTTCAGCCATGTTCATCCCATTTTTAGCACTTATTCACCACCTTTTAAACTACTTATTTATTAGCAAAATTAGCCCCGTGTATCCTGTAAAAACTGCCCCCCCTTCTACCCATGTTCACCACCTTTTAGCCCACCTAATTTACAGCTAAAGTGCTCTATGAAAACTACTGAAACTGTCCTAAAAACTGCCCAACAAACCTGTATTTCGGCCCCCTCTCTTAAGCCTTTCTCCTTTCATTTTTTTGCCATCCCAAACTCTAGTTTTATCACCCTTTTCTCTCCATATTTCATCCCCTCAAATCACTGTTCTTTCCCTCCATTTCAATCACCAAAATACTCCAGTTTCCTACCCATTCCAGCAACAAGTTCAGCCCTTTCCAGCAGCAGGTATATTGCATTTTGTTAATACTTTTTCTCTCCTCATTCTTGTCCCCAAAATTTCAGAAACAAATCCTTTATTCTTCATCTGTTTTTCCTTGGTTTTTTTCCAAAATTTCGGCCATAACAGTGCCGAAGAAACCATTCCTTTTTGCTTTAATTTGGCACTTGTTACACCCTCTTTTCCAGCCACTGTAATTCTTTTTTTTTTTTGTTTTTCAGCAACTAAGTTTTGTGGTTCTCCCTTTTCGGTAAGAATTCCCTTCCTTTTTCTGGTTCCTATACCTCGTGCAATAACACTATAAATTGGAGATCAAAAGGGCAAAGGAACGGAATTAATTTGAGAAAAGGTGCAGCCAAGTTTTACCTACCAGTTCAACTCAACAAAAATCATATTTTTGCAAGGTAGTTTTACTTACTACTTTGAAATTATTTTCTTGATGATGTTCGGGAAATTATATTGTTATTTAAATGCCATGAACATGATTTATGAAGGAACATTTTTAAGGTGATTGAAGGTAATCACATATGCATGACGGTGATTGAAGGAAATCACATTTAAGTTAATGGTGCCGGTTACTAATTTATGTGTTCCTATGTACGTTTAAAAATGATGGAATGACGCATTTATGTTTCCGTATGATTTTTCCTCATGTTAGTATGTATTGCTACTAAGTGTTTCTTATGAAATACTCACCCCAAAACGAACAAATTTTCAGATTGAATTGGTTGGCGTTGATGCGATGGCTTAGGCTTGCAAGTATGACATGGAATTTTCTTATTTAATTTAAGTTTTGATGTCGAGATGATCGAGTCAATTATGATATAAATACAATATTTTTAAGTATTTGATTTTTAGTTTTTGATTATGTAATATTTATGAAAAATGAGATGTTGGTTTCTTTGCCGTTAAAAGTTTCAAGTTAGAAATTGCCTAGTTCTAATTTTTAGAATTTTTCATCTTACCGCCCCTACTTTGAAGAGTGAAATCAGTGTCTATGGAAAGCCTTATATGTGGTCTAATGTCAGCATTTGAAATCACTCAAAAATTCCATCGTATGAATTTATTATGAACGTTTTAGCGAGACAGTTATTCGAGCAACTTCGGCTAACTATTTCACCTACTAAATGTCATAGCTAAGATTTAAAATTTTAACATGTTTTAGTCTGTAGTCCTAAATATCTAGGGTAAAAAGTTTAGAATTTTTGGAGTTCGTTTGAATGGTTAAATAAATTGTGGTGATACCTATCACGGTATAGGCAAAACCATGAAAATTTGAAGTAAAATCCTTTTTTCCTTGTGCGCTTGTCATTTTTCACAAAAGTTATATTTTTAAAATCCTTCAAGAGCACGGGAAATATTATTGGGAGTCTTAAAATATGTTTTAGAGATTATTTTAGTGACCTTTGGGTTGAGAAATTCTAGGGCATTACAGCTTGGTATTAGAAAACGGTTTTACTTTGTTGTAGACTCGCAAATTTTTTTTTACTATACGTGATCTTTATTTTATTTTGTCAAGTCAAAATTTAAATGATTTGGATTTAAGGATTCAGTGTCGCTACTCGCCCCATCACCACGCCACGCCACGCCACGCCACGCTACGCTACTTGTCCCATCGCCACGCTATCCCTACTCGCCCCATCGCCACGCTACCCTAATTCAATTATGATGAACTATTATGTTTAGAAAAATTGAACTTGAAAATGAGATGTGGATATTTATTCTTGTGCACTACGTATTTTGAGAACATGACCAAATTTCATGAAAATATATATATATATTTTTAGGGTCCTTGGAATTTAATTAAAAGATGTTAGATACCCACCTAATCAGACTTTTCATAATTGGTATTCTAGACATGGTATGAACTAAGAAAACCTGCAGAAAAACGTGCACGTTTAGGCTAACAGGCAGCGATGAAATTCTCAGATGATATGAATAATACCAGTGGAGCCCGAGACACGACATGGGCCAGCACATCCAGAAGATGCTGGTAATGTAGACGGAGGTAAGGTGATTGGGTTTCGTTGTCACTAGTCACGGGGCTGCGCACTACCTTATCGGCACATTACCAAATGAGTGGCAAGAAGACGTGGATGTGATGGTCTATGATCTATTATGGGCGCCAGTTGTACCCATCATACCTTTCCACGAGAGATTGATTATGAAGCCTTCTACACAGAGTGGACCGCATTGCAGGAAGAGGCACGAGATGATGCACTCGAGTTTCTTGAGGTCGATGGTGTGCCATCAGAGATGAACATCCGCAGAGATGTACCACCTCCTACCTCAGATGATGATGAGGCCACACCTTCCAAGAAACCTAGAGTTCGAGAGAGAAGTGGGTGAAGAATTAGTATATAAAGATAACAGTGAAGATGTTAGTGAGTAAAGTAGTACGATTTCCATTTCGGTTGTATTAATGGTAGTTAAGTAGGATTTCCTTTTCTAGTGGTGAGCACCAGTTGCTCTTTTGTTATCTGTATTCCTCTTGGAGGATTGAGTAAATAGTAAAGGATTTCATTTTCTCTCCTTTGTTGTGAGTTCTTATTCATTTTTTTACCAAGTGTGATTTTTTGTGTTTTTTCAGTTAAAGTACTTGAGGTTAGTATGTCATTAGTATGACCTATGAACATAGATAAGATATCAAAGGCAATACAGAAAAGAAAATATATTTGATGGTTTGATCTTAGAGGCAGATTGGATTGTGGTAGAATGAAATATTTTGATATAATTTTGGGTATAGTTTGGCTAAGAAATAACCTTGCCGCAATTGTGTGTTTTGGAGAAATAAGTTGTGTTTTGGCAACTAGAAGGTGAAGAGTTTAGGTATTTTGGTCGAGGGTTAATGTATCCTATCAAGGATATCTTGTCAGTCTCACAGGAAGAAATGATACTAGATAGTGTGCTAGTAGAAGCAAGGGTGAGATTTTCACCGACCACAAGAATCTCAAGTACTTTTTCATTCAGGAGGAATTAAAAGATAGGACAACGATGGTGGTTAGAGTTGGTAAAGGAGAATGACTATGCTATCCTGTACTATCCCGGTAAGGCTAATGTTGTCGTGGGTGCTCTAAGCAGGAAGAACATGGGTCAATTGTTAGTGTTGTGAACGAATCAAGAAAATTTGATAAAGGATTTTGAAAATTTAAGAATTGAAGTGTTGGCACCGCCAGTGCGGGCATTAAACAATGATATCAAGTCTGACATTAGAATTGACACTCAAAGATAGAGTTGTGATAGCTAAGAAAAATGTTCCCTTTTGAAAAAAATAAAATTAAAAATCAGGGCTGACGTGGGAACTGAAAAGAAAAAAGGATTTGAAATAGTCGAGGACAAAACTTTGATGTTTAAAGGTTGGTTGTACGTGCCCAAGGATGAGAGGTTGAGGGATGAGATTCTATCTGAAGCTCATTCCATCCTTATGTTGCACATCTAGAAGGAACCAAAATGTATAAGGATTTACGTAACACATTTTAGTAGAGAAACATGAAAGAGATTATAGCTCGATTTGTGTCTAAGTGTTTGGTGTGTCCACAAGTAAAGGCTGAACATCATAGGCCGTAAGGGCCATTAAATGCAATGGATATACCCGAATGGAAATGGAAGAAAATTGCAATGAATTTTGTTATGGGTTTTCTTTGATCGACAAGAGGTCATGATGCCATCAGGGTTGTAGTAGACCGTTAAACAAAATCTGCTCAAATTTTCTGCCAATTCAGATGAATTTTAGTTTGGAACAGCTAGCACAGTTGTATGTCAGAGAACTTGTCCGACTTCTTAGAGTGCTAGTGTTCATTGTATTGGACTGAGACTAGAGGTTTACCTCAAATTTCTGGAAAAGCCTTTAGGGAGCTATGGGAACTTAATTGGATTTTGGTACAGTTTATCATTCTCAAACCGACGGGCAATCAAAATAAACCATTCAAATTTTGAAAGATATGTTGAGGGTATGTGTTCTAGATCTAGGTGGTAAATAGGAAAGTCACTTACCGTTGGTGGAGTTTGCATTTAATAATAGTTTCCAAGCTAATATTGACATGGCACCATATGAGGTACTTTATGGTCGTTGATGCCGTTCGCCAATTTGTTGGGATGAGGTAGGAAAAAGTGGTAAAAGCTATAGACAAGATTAGGTCTAGAATTAAGACAGCGCAAGATCGTTAGAAAAGTTATTCCGACCAAATGAGGAACGAGTTAGAGTTTGAAGTCGGCGTGAAAGTATTTCTTAAAGTGGTTTCGATGATTGGAATTTTACGTTTTGGAAAGAAAGGAAAGTTAAGACCAACTTCGGCCCATTTGAGATTCTTGAAAAAATTGAAAATGTAGCGTATCGTTTGGCATTGCCACCCAAGCTCTCGACAGTGCATGACGTATTCCACATTTCAATATTAAGGAAATACGTGCATGATCCTACGCATGTGCTAAAATATGAGTCGTTGGATTTAAGGAATGATATGACTTACGAGAAAGTGCCTACGGTGATCCTAAAAAAAAGTCCAAGTTCTAAGAAACCGGAAGATCACTTTAGTTAAAATTCAGTGGGGTGGACACGAGGAAGATGGGGTTATTTGGGAAAGAGAAGAAGATGTTTTAGCTAAGTACTCGGACCTCGTAAACAAAGCAAGTTAAATTTCGAGGACAAAATTATTTTAAGGGGGGTGAGGGTTGTAATGACACGAAAAAATTCGTCTTTTAAATTTCGAGAAAATAAAATTTTAACTTTCGGCGTCTCTATGAACTACTTAGTACATTTAAAATATTTTATTCTCGGTATTTTTTTTGCACGTGCTTGCCTTATTTTTATGTGACGAACATGAAATTTTATCAATCAACAAGACTAATTAAATTTTCTTAACTCGAACAATTTTTCTTCAGTTAATTTTGGGTTAATAGTAGACCAATCATTTAAATTAAAAACCACCTTCACGGCCCACTTTTCGGCTCATTTATTCTCCCATACTTACCCAATATCCAGTCCGCCTAACTACATGAAAAGTACCCCCAAACAGACCATTATGCCTTGCCAATTTTTAACTCCCAAACAGACCCTAAAACCCAAGCTGAAACTGCCCATGTTCTCTCCCACATTTCAGCCATGTTCATCCCATTTTTAGCACTTATTCACCACCTTTTAAACTACTTTTTTATCAGCAAAATTAGCCCCATGTATCCTGCAAGAACCGCCCCCCCCCTTCTACCCATGTTCACCACCTTTTAGCCCACCTAATTTACAGCTAATGTGCTCTATGAAAACTACTAAAACTGTCCCAAAAACTGCCCAACAAACCTGTATTTCGGCCTCCTCTCTTAAGCCTTTCTCCTTTCATTTTTTTGCCATCCCAAACTCTAGTTTTATCACCCTTTTCTCTCCATATTTCAGCCCCTCAAATAACTGTTCTTTCCCTCCATTTCAATCACCAAAATACTCCAGTTTCCTACCCATTCCAGCAACAAGTTCAGCCCTTTCCAGCAGCAGGTATATTGCATTTTGTTAATACTTTTTCTCTCCTCATTCTTGTCCCCAAAATTCCAGCAACAAAGCCTTTATTCTTCATCTGTTTTCCCTTGGTTTTTCTCCAAAATTTTGGCCATAACAGTGCCCAAACAACCATCCCTTTTTGCTTCAGTTTGGCACGTGTTACACCCTTCTTTTTTTTTTTTTTTTCCCAGCAACTAAGTTATGTGGTTCCCCCTTTTCGGTAAGAATTCCCTACCTTTTACCAGTTCTTATACCCCGTGCAATAACACTATAAATTGGAGATCAAAATCTCAAAGGCGCAGAATTAATTTGAGAAAAGGTGCAGCCAAGTTACCAGTTCAACTCAACAAAAATCCTATTTTGCAAGGTAGTTTTACTTACTACTTTGAAATTATTTTCTTGATGATGTTCGGGAAATTATATTGTTATATAAATGCCACGAACATGATTTATGAAGGAACATTTTTAAGGTGATTGAAGGTAATCACATATGCATGACGGTGATTGAAGGAAATCACATTTTAAGTTAATGTATCCAGGATCCCAATTAATGTGTTCCTACGTACGTTTAAAAATGATGGCATGACACATTTATGTTTCCGTATGATGTTCTCTCATGTTAGTATGTATTGCTATTGAGTGTTTCTTATGAAATACTCAACCCAAAACGAACAAATATTCAAATTGAATTGGTTGGCGTTGATGCAATGGCGTAGGCTTGCAAGCATGACATTAAATTTTCTTATTTAATTTAAGTTTTGACGTCAAGATGATCGAGTCAATTATGATGCAAATACGATATTTTTAAGTATTTGATTTTCAGTATTTAATTATGTAATATTTATGGAAAATGAGATGTTGGTTTGTTTGTCGTTAAAAGTTTCAAATTAGAAATTGCCTAGTTCCAATTTTCAGAATTTTTCAGCTTACTGCCCTTCTTTGAAAAATCATAACTCTCTGTACGTTTGTATTTTTTTGAGTGAAATTAGTGTCTATGGAAATCCTTATATGTAGTCTAATAGAAGCAATTGAAATCACTCAAAAATTCCATCGTATGAGTTTGTTATGTAAGTTTTAGCGGGCGAGACAGTTTTTCAAGCAACTTCGGCTAACAATTTCACCCACCGATGATGTAGCTAAGGTTTAAAATTTTAACAAGTTTTAGTATGTAGTCCCAAATATCTATAGTAAAACGTTTAGAATTTTTGGAGTTCGTTTCAATGGTTAAATAAATTGTGGCGACACCTATCATGGTATAGGCAAAACCATGAAAATTTGAAGTAAATTCATTTTTCCCTTGCGCGCTTGTTATTTTCCGCAAAAGTTATATTTTAAAAAACCTTCAAGAGCACATAAAATCTTATTAGGAGTCGTCAAATAAATCTTAGAGATTATTTTAGTGACCCTTTGGGTTGAGAAATTCCGGGGCATTACATCACCTTTCCAAGTTGCATCAATACACAGTCCAAACTGAGCTTTGATGCATCACTGTAAAATACGTAGCCTTCTCAACCTTTGGGTAAAGCTAGTACTGGTGTAGACACTAGCTTGTCCTTTAACTCCGTTCACACTTCTAGGACCAAACATACTTAACACCTTTTCGAGTCAACTGCATCATAGGACCAGCTGTTTTAGAAAATCCTTCTATGAATCGATAATAATAGCTAGCTAAACCTAGAAAACTTATCACTTCCTCGACATTCGACAGTGCTGGCCAATTTGACACAGCCTCAACTTTTGATGGATCTACTTCAATTGCCTTAGTTGTCACAACATGACCAAGGAATCCTACTTGATCCAGCCGAAATTCACATTTCACATTTCTTGAATTTGGCATACAAGGTTTCCCTCCTCAAAGTCTCCAATATTGTCCTCAGGTGCTCTTGATGTTGCTCGGAAATAATTCAGGATGTCATCGATGAATACAATGATGAACGGATCTAAATATTGATGAAAGACTCGGTTCATTAAATCCATAAATACCACAAGAGCATTCGTCAATCCAAAGGGCATTACTATAAATTTAAAATGCCCATAGCGAGTTTGAAATGCTGACTTGTGTATATCTGATAGCCTGATCTTTAGTTGATGATAGCCCGAACTCAAGTCGATCTTTGAAAATACTTGAACCATCCTTCAATTGATCAAACAAATCCTCAATTCTTGGAAGGGAATACTTACTCTTGATCGTTAATATATTTAACTCATGGTAGTCGATACACATTCTCATCGACCCATCATTTTTCTTCACAAAGAGAACATGGGCTATCTCCAGAGAAAGACTTGATCTGATAAACCCTTTATCCAGTAGCTCTTCTAATTGCATTTTTAACTCTTGCAATTCTTTTGGTGCCATCCGATACGGAGCCTATGACATGGTGTGGGATACCTTATAGGTATTCTAGAAACACGTCGTTGTATTCTCGAACTACTGGCACATTATCTACTGATAATTCCTCACATAAGGTTCCAATATGATTGACAAGAAACCCTTGCCAATCTTGCTTCTTTAGTAACTTCTATCCCTTCAAAGCTAAGACCATGCGGGAAAGTACTTTAATCTTTGATCCGTAAAATTTGAACTCTATTTTTCTCGGTCTTCGAAAGATTACTTCCTTCTCAAAACATACAATGGTAGCACGATTACTACCTAACCAATCCATACCCAAGATAATATCAAAATCCCTCATATTTATAACATATAAATCTGCTGTAAGTACCAACCCATCAAAATCTATCTGCACTACCCTAGCTAATTTATCCGTATCTATGGTTCTTTCTAATGGCATACTAACCTCTAGTATAATATCAGTTTTTTGACATATAACATTAATCCTACCTAGGAATGCATCAGATATCAAAAATATTTGTAGCCATTTGAGGTGCCCGAGGTTTGATCCTTTAATCTCCACTTTTAGAAAATGGTAAGCACGCATTTAAAGCCGACATATTGTTGTCACAAACTCATAGTTCATCACCCTAATACGTGTTGCCCTATGGGTACCGACATGATGGCTAATCAACCACTCGAGATCTGAAGCAAACTAAATGTAATCATTTCTTGCTGCCTCAGTGCATTCTAGATAGTACTCACTTGGTAGAACCATGTCTTAAATAATTATGAAGAGCCTAATTAATTGGGTTTCTGTTATCTTTTAAGTTAATTCTGATGATTAAAATAAATTTTCATAAAATTTGGTTACGTTTTTCATAACATTTATAGTGAAAAAAAATTCAATATCCACTTCAAAAATTTCAAGTCAACGTAACATTTTATCATAAATGAAACAAATATAGAATTTCATAAATATAAGTTTCATTTACATCGTACTTAAACATGAAAATAAAATTATCAAACTTTATTTACCTCAGTTGGCGTAGCGTGGCGTAGGTGAGTAGCGACCCTTAAATTCTAATTTTTTTAACTTGACAAAATAAAATAAAGACCATATAAAATAAAATAAAATTTTAAAAATTATGTGAGTCTACAAAAAAGTAAAACCGTGCTCTGATACCAAGTAGTAACGCTCGAATTTTCTCAACCAAGAGGGTCATTAAAATAATCTTTAAATAATGTTTGAAGACTCTAAATAAGTTTTCTTGTGCCCTTGAATGGTTTTAATAATGTAAGTATTGCGGAAAAATAACAAGCGTGCAAGGGAAAAGAAATTAACTTCTAAAATTGAATGTCTTTACCTATATCGCAATAGGTGTCGCCATAAATTATTTGACTTTTCAAACATACTCCAAAAATTACAAGATTTGAAATGTAAATACTTGGGACTACATAATACAACATATTAAAATTTTAGACCTAAACTACATCTTTTGGTAGGTGAAAGACATGCCCAAAGTTGCTCGAAAAACTGTCCCGGGTGCCTTAAGGTGGTCGACTAAAACGTTCATATTAAATTCATATGATGGAATTTTTGAGTGATTCTAATTTATGGTATTAGACAACATATAAGGCTATCCATATACACTCATTTTACTCTCCAAATACACAGAGAGTATGATTTTTCAAATTAGAGACTAAAAGATGATAATTTTCACAAATGAAATAAGGCAATTTTTGCTTTAAATTTCCAAATGACAACTAAATCAACAATTTTTTTCTCGGTTTTCCTTGTACCTTAAATGGTTAAAGACAATAAAACTAACATTTAATTGTAGTATTTATATCATAAATGACTCGATAATCTCGATGCCAAAACTTAAATAAAATACAATAAGCCCACTTCATGATCGCTAGCCTATGCCATCGCGCCAATGCCAACCATCTCAATCTGAAAATTTATTTATCTTAGGGTGAGTATTTCATATGAAACACTCAGTAGAGAATATACTAACATGCAGGAAAAATTATACACAAACATAAATGCGACATGCCATCACTTTAAACATACATAGGAGCAACATAGTTTTGGTAGCAGGCACCACATGAACTTAAAAGTGATTACCTTGAATAACTAACATACATATGTGATTACCTTCAATCACAATCATAACATTATTTAACATGAAATTCATTTCACGTAATAATTTCCCAAAATAACTTTGTAAAACATATCTTGAGTAGTAATAAAAACTACCTCAAAATGATTTTCGGTTGTAGTTGCTGGAAGAAAAAGTTGTTGCACTTCTCAAAGAAAACAACCCGGGCGCTTGCCCTTTTCTATTTACGTATTATTTTGCAAGTGTATGATTTAGCGGGAGAAAAATGGAGTGGAACCAGAGAGGAAAAAAGCCGAAATCTGGGAAGGAAAAAGGAGTGTTCCTGCTTGCTGTTTGGGGCGAAAATTGAGAGACAAATGAGGGGTATTTGGACTATAATTTGGGGACTAAAAAGAGGGGAAATAAGAGGACTTATGGGTAGTTTGATGTGAGGAATATAGGGTGTCTTGGCTGGCTGAAAAGCAAAGGAAAAATGAGGAAAAAGCTGGCAAAAAATGATTGAAATCTGGAGTTAATGGGGGCGATTTTCTGGAGTGTTTTTGCTGGTTGAAATTAAAGGGAAATCAAGGACTTAAAGGGGCCGAAATCAGGAGGATTTGGGGGTGGAGGGAAGCAGTTAGGTTGGTGGCTGAAATGTGAGAGATAATCATAGAAAATGGGGCTGATTTGAGGCAATTGGAGGTCGGTTTTCTTTAGGTGGTCAGACAGGTTGGGGATTTTTTTTTTACAGTTTCCATGGGCACAAAATAGTTGATGACTAGATAGTTTAGAAAGGTGTGAAAATGGTGTTGAACATGGAGTGAAAAATGGCTTAGAGGTGGAGATCATGGGCAGTCAATTTCTTAGATTTAAGGAGCTGTTTGGGAGTTAAATTATGGATGAGATTAGGGCTTGTTGTGGTGGTTATTTGGTAAGGCATAAGGGACTATTTGTAGGTGATTTTCTAGTAGAAGAAGGGCATGATAAAGGAGGTAATTCAATGTAAAAAAATGGTTGAGAAAAATGTCATAACTAAGATGAAGAAAAAGACCGAACATGGTCTAAGAAGAGTTTAGATATTCGTTGATTTTTAATTTAACTAATTAGTTCACCAATAAGCCAAAATTTATTCGAGAAAAATTATTCAGGTTAAGAAAATTAAGTTAGTCTCGATGATTGGCAAAATTTCATGTTCATCATATAAAAATAAAAGGCAAGCACATGCACAAATTAACACGTCTAAAATATTTAAAACGTACTAGGAGGATCGTAGCGACGCAAAAAGAAAAAAAAAAATTCTTTCACTACAGGGTGTCTTGCCAAAGTAATTGTACCTACACCAAAGAAGGTGAAAATAGGTCCAAAAATTATTGATTGCATTTTTATTGGCTATGCGCATAATAGTAGTACTAATCAGTTTGTTGTGCGTGAATTTAAAATCTCTAACATACATACATAAAAATATGATAATGGAATTGCAAAATTCTTCATTCTATGAACATGAAACAAGGGACCAAGAACAAGAATAGGAAGAGGAGGTTTAACTAAGATGTAGTAAAGAGCTAGGACAAAAAATTCTTTTGGTCTGGATTTTTGGACTTATATGCTAGAAAGTGAACCTCAAAGTTTTAATGAAATAGTGAACACTTCAGAAGGACCTCAATGGAAAGAGGCAATTAAAAGCGAAATTGTTTCCATTTTGCAAAACCATACATGAGAGCTACTAGATCTTCCTCCCGGATCCAAACCATTAGGATACAAATAGATTTTCAAGAGGAAAATGAAAGCCGATTGAACAATCGAAAAGTATAAAGCTAGACTTGTGATTAAATGTTGTAGACAACGAGAAGTCCTTGATTACTTTGACACATATTCTCTAGTAACGAGAATAACTTCCATTAGGATGATACTTGCGATTGCAGCTTTGCAAAATCTTGAAATAAATCAAATGCATGTAAAAAACTGCTTTCCTAAATGGAGATTTAGAGAAATATACATGGAACAACCTGAGTTTTCTGCACTATGGCATGAAAATAAAATATGTAAATTGGTGGAGTCATTGTACGGCCTGAACAAGTAACAAAACAATGGCATGACAATTTTGATAATGTCATGATGGAATATGGATTTAAAATCAACAAATGCGACAAATGTGTTTATGTCAAAGATATTGATAATGGCTATGTAATTTTATGTCTTTACGTTGATGACATGCTTATTTTTGGTAGTGATGCTAAGATGATTAAATCCACTAAAAATATGTTGAATTCAAGACTCGACATGAAGGATATGGGTTTAGCTGATGTGATACTTGGAATAAAAATTTCAAGAACATTATATGGACAAAATTCCTGAAAAATTTAACAAACATGATTCTAGCATGGCTAGAACACCGATAGATACAAAGTCAACATTTGTCGACAAACAGAGGCAAGAATGTCTCTCAGGTAGAGTACTCTAGAATTATTAGAAGTCCAATGTAATTGATGAGTTGTGCAAGACCAGACATAGCCTACACATTTAGTAAACTGAGTAAATACACGAGTAATCCAGAAACTAATCAATGAAAATGAATAGTGAGTGTACTGAGGTATTTAAGATATACTCGTGATTATGTAATGTATTATACTAGATATCTCACGGTTATTGAAGGTTATAGTGATGCTAATAGGATATCTGATATAAAAGACTCAAAGCCTACAAGTAGATTTGTGTTCACAATAGAAGGTGCAACTATTTCTTGGAAATTCTCTAAATAGACAGTTATAGCCAGATCCACTATGGGATTTGAGTTTATAGCCCTAGACAAGTGTGGTGAAAGGCTGAATGACTATGCCAATTCATAGAGGATATTCTGAGATAGCCAAAGCCTATACCAGCAATTTGCATACATTGTGATAGTCAATCTATGATTGGAAGAGCACAGAACAAAATGTATAATGGCAAGTCTAGACACGTACGTCGTAGACATAATACCATCAGACAACTACCCTCACCAAGAGTTATTTTTGTTGACTATGTGAAATCAAATGATAACCTTGCAGATGTGCTGAACAAATGGTTAAATAAAGAGTTAGTTGGAAATTCATTGAGAGGAATGGGACTTAAGCTTTTAAGAGAATTAGTTCATACAATGGGAACCCGACCTAGTTGATTGGAGCTCCCAAGATCTAGGTTCAAAGGGACAACCTAATTGTAAAGACTTAGTTGGATCCTGGGGGGTTATTTCTTGTCCATTCCTATGATGTAATAGTGATCCCCGTGGGTAACAGGATAAGCAACAGGCTTTTAATAATTCTTGTGTGTCGATAATCCAAGCGGAGAAATGTGGATTACTCTTAATTAAAAAATCACCTATGTGAGAGAAAAATGGGACCGTTCATGAGAGAATTGTGTAGGGCTCAATTCTTAGAAAGTCTTACAAAATCAGGCGTATACTCATGGCCACGAACAAATTTAGTAATGAGAACTAAATTGTATAACGAAGAATCATGTGTGAGATATGTCATCATTTACACTAAGGGCAGAACAGTTCAAAGACATCGCGTCTACTAGTTAGCTAGCATAGTAAATGTACTTTCACAAGGGAATGTTCGAAGGGTAATACCTACCTATCATATATATGTAGGTTTCGAATGTTGAATTTTATCACCAAGTCTTCCGTGTCCCTATCAATTTGTGTTCATGTGGGGGATTGTTGGAAACAATTAGAACTTTATGTAATGTTTGGGAATAACTTTTTGTGGGACCCATTTCTTCATTGTGGATGATAAAACTAGATTTGTGTTCTCTTCTGCATGAACATCGAAATCAAATATTTACTTGGCAAAAATGATGCTCGGGTGAATGAGAAATTGAAGCTCAAAGTAGAGTTGGGAAAAATGATTGGAGGGATAAGCAAGTGGCTTATCCCACATTGGAAAATTGACAAGTCCGTGACTAGTATTTAAATGGTCATATTTTACAAAGGTGTAATCTAGTGTAGCATAGAGGCTTTCTCTTGCACACACACCTGCATGGGAGGTGGAAATCACGAACTGATTATGAACACGGGCCATTAAACTCATGTGCGAGTGCGACCTGCGTACATGAATGACAATCTGAAATTGGCCCCTTGGTAGGATCCACGTTTTGTAATTATTTTTATAATTTGATTTATGAATTAATTCCAAACCTTCCAACTTGTTTGTTTAACTCCAAAAGGTTGTTTAATTGATAGGTTAAATGGGGTGTTAACTATGTAATACCTAAAACTGCATTAGAGTTGAATGGTCATCTCGAAGCTTATATAACATGTCCAATTTTTCCACAATCAGACATACGAATTTCATTATACTCTCTTCCTTTTCAGTCCAGAAAATTCTTGTGTTCTTTGGCAGTCCGTTTTCCTTGTTCTTCTAGTGCTTGGTGATTCTTTCCTAAACAAACACTTCAGTTCGCTAGAGTGGAAGCTTTGTGCTAAGCTTGCTACTTATTCCACTGTTGTATCATGAGAGACGAATGCTTAGTAATCCTTTAGCACCTATGGGGCAAAGGACACTGTGTTCACACAGGCCTCAGTTTGCTTAAATCAGTTCTCTTTTAATTCATTGTTTCAGTTTTCTGCAGTTGTTCTTATCATTTATTGTTCTGATTTTCAATTTTAATAAATAAATATATTGCATTATTTATGTATTTTGTCTAACAAATGTTCGGATGCAAATATGTGGAAACACCTCTTATTTGCAATGAAAAACTAATGAAGGAAGATACAGAAAAGAAGGTAAATGAAACGCTATTCACAAGCTTTGTTGGAAACTTGCTTTATCTCATGGCCACAAGGCCTGATATCATGTATGGAGCAATTTCTCTCAAGGTTCATGAACAATCCAAGTTAAAAGCATTTTTGGTGTGGAAAAAGATTGTTAGAGATATATAATAGGAACGATTAGCTATGGAATCAAATTTGAGAGGAAATATGAAAGGAAGTTCCTTGGATATTGTGACAGTGATTGGGGAAGTTGTGTTGGTTGTGACGACTCCTAAATTTTCGGTAATTTTTTTTTTATCTTTGCTTCAGATTTGCTGAAGGCTTTTAGTAGCTTCAAGCCGTAATAGAAAACCATCTTTTAAAAGATTCAAGTATCCTTTTTAATGATCACAGAACATGTGCTTCTATTTCTACTTCAGGTCTAAAGGTTTCTATTATCTTTAAGTAGAGTTAGAAAAACCGCTTCTGATTGATACTAGTATCCATATATCAGTCAAAAAAGCAGACATGTCATTTTTTAGTTTATTTAACTCCTAGTACTCGAATTAAACTCATAACATACAATCTTTAAGATTTTAAAACTGAAACCAAAAGTAATACTTTTAGAATGTAAATGACAGGATTCCAAAAGCTTAAAAATTCAAATCAACATAAGCGTAGTAAATAAAATTTCCTTTCTTTAATTACATCGGGTTTCTATACTTTACAAAATTAAGTATCCCGATTTCTATCACAACAAAACAGCATCATTTTTTTCATCCTTATAGTTATGATGATGACAAGGAAAATACAAAATAGATTTAAATACTAGAACTCGGTCATTCTTTATGAAATGAACACGAGAGTTCTTAAATGTTCTAATGTTATTGCATGGTAGATGCAAACCGTTTGGAATGTTCTTTTTTATATATAAATCCGGCCATAAGGGATGGCGAGTCCATACGTCCCTCTTGGTGATAACATGATACTCGTGTCCATCATTTGACGTTCTACTCCAAGTTCTTACCACATCAGTGTATACTAGATCTATTTTCTACAAAAGTCATAAAACAACTTATAAGTGGCGAAGCTTAACGAGTAAAACAATAATTAAGGCACATAGAATACAAATATGTTATCATTTAATCCATACAATTTATGAATACTACCTCTTAGCATTAGCTTATAATCTCATATGTTCTAAATGAAAATCAACACATAAACATCCAAAATCATAAGAGAACATCATATTCATGTTAATCACCACATTTATATACACTAGTTAAGAATACGTGCATTGCACGTGATTTTGTAATAATATTATGATTTTTTTATTTTAAAATTATCGATGAATATAACACTTAAATGAAACTCATTTTCAATCATAAGTTCATCAATGATTATGACCAACTAAGGAATTATATTCAAACTTCTTGGTAAAACATGTGGTTCATTAAAAAATACATGGCCTACGTGAATATTAAGTTTGAAAGATTATTGATACTCTTTTAATTATATTTTAAAACATATATCTAATGGCATATCAGAAAATGCAACTTTCTTTTATGAAAATTAGTATCAAATTCTAAAATACATGAAAATAGTAGATATAAGTATAACACAATTTTTCATTGATTTTCTGTATTTATATCATTATAAAAAGCACACGAAAACAAAATATTTAGCCTTTTTAGGTAATTATTTCTCAGGAAAAAGAATCTCAAAATTCTTTGACATAAGATAAAGAAGAATTTTCTATTGCAATATCCATTTAGTTTTAATGCACCCATAAATTAAGGGGTTTTTTTTTTTTTTTGTTCTCTTCATGCATTCTTTCTCGTAATTCCATCTGAAATATTATTAAATTTCAAGAAAATTCAAAACAACCAGATATTTGGACAATGATTTTAACTCATCACACAAAACCACTTATTATGCGAGATTTACCTTCACCTTATACATAACATGCCTCACTTTATCCAAGTTATGTCTTCCTCAGCCGCGTGCTTGAAAGAGTTGGAGTAACACCAATTCTCCTTGTTCTAACTCGTTCTTCCACAATAAATATATGTTTAATTGCTTACAAAATGACATAAAACATCATTCGAGCTTAAATCCCTTTGTTATCAAGACTACACACAATAATTAACATTTTTACATCGAACAAATATTCTAAATCAAGAAAAAAAGATATAGAAATCAAAATTTAAATGAATATTACCATCATATATATTCTTAAAATTAGTGAATCATTCATAGAAAATTAACACATCCATTATTACCACATTACTATCAAACTAATTATCAAAGATTAAAAATCGTCATTGCGAAGAAAAAATATTCTTGGCATAATAAAAAACAAAGACGAATAATAGAGGAAGAAAGTATGAATCAATAATAAGAAAGTCGAAATGCAAAGCCAAATTCATCTTGTTTTGTTATGTTGATGAAGGAATTTGCTTAAATTCTCGTGCATAATAAGATTGACTCTTTGATTGTTTACAATTAAAGATAATAATTTCAATATATTAAAAATTTTATTAGTATATTTTTATTTATTTTCATTAATTACAATATATAATGGAATTTAAAGAGACAAATAAATTTCAATGATCAAAATGCAATATTTATATAGTATTAAATAGTTTAAATTAAAGCCAAAATAAATTATATTAATTGAAAGATGATTTTAGGAATTATAAGTTATTTGAGGGGCAATATCGTCCATAAATGTTTCTCCCATATTTGGAACAGAGGAAGAATGTATGAATCAATAATAAGAAAGTCGAAATGCAAAGCCAAATTCATCTTGTTTTGTTATGTTGATGAAGGAATTTGCTTAAATTCTCGTGCATAATAAGATTGACTCTTTGATTGTTTACAATTAAAGATGATAATTTCAATATATTAAAAATTTTATTAGTATATTTTTATTTATTTTCATTAATTACAATATATAATGGAGTTTAAAGAGACAAATCACTTTTAATGATCAAAATACAATATTTATATAGTATTAAATAGTTTAAATTAAAGCCAAAATAAATTATATTAATTAAAAGATGATTTTAGAAATTATAAGTTATTTGAGGGCAATATCGTCCAAAAATGTTTCTCCCTTTAAGGGACTTTTAGAATTAGTATAGATATGTGAGGAAAACATAAGGCTTCTTTTAACAAAATCTGCATTCTTGAAGTAAGAAGTTTAGTTCACATAATTCATCTATGAACCAATTATGTAATCGAATATAGAATGCATATGCAACCAAATTTTATCTTGTCTTTGGGCCCGTCCCATACATAGAAACTTGTACACCGAGTGCTCAAACATTGTGCTTAAAATAGCACTAAGGTCACAATACATTCTTAGAGCAACTATTTGCTCATTTGGGATCTCAAAGGCCCTATGGCCTTAACTCTTCCAACAGCCCTATGGCTTGGAGTTTATAAACGGCCCTATGGCCTTAACATTCATATGGCCCTGTGGCTGTGACCTTAACATATTGGACCCTATGGTCCATGAGGCAATCAACCTCCATTGGTGTAGATCTATGTAGGGGACTTAATTATGATTCATGATTCATTTTATTCTTTCATTACTCATAAATTAAGACTTCTTAATGATCATGAATCCATATGAATATCTCAAATCTTGTCAAGCATGTTTTCATTTCAATAAAACATAAGAATCATGCTTGAATGAAACAATAATTAGAATATGCATAATTTCTGGATGTTATTCTATGAAAGGGCTACTAGATGCACACATCTAGAATACCATAAGCACAAATCTGGGATATTTGAAGCACAAATCCAGAAAATACTTTGAAGTGAATCGACTCACTACATCTTTTCATTAAATTTAACAAACATAGGAACAGTCCACATCCATTCTAAAAGAAATTCTAAAACCAAGTAAGGTACTTGCTTGAACATTTAATAAATGCATAATGAAAGTCTTTATAATATAAATTTACTTAAGGAAGTGAATGAATCATAACTGGTGCACATATATTTCTTGATTCCAATCAAGATGGATTATATTTACTCAAAGTAAAACCATTCAACTTAACTATTACAAAAGGTTAGATTAAGATCATATGAAACTTTGTAATCATTGAGTACATTAATTTTCTATAATTGATCATAAAGATACAGTCAAAAGAGAATTTCTGCTGCTGGAAATAATCTTCATGAATTACTACATACAAAGCACTAATCCACTCTTTTATAACCTTACAACTATATGGAATTGAATTACTTAATTTCAATAAGTGAAAATATCATGTTAGAGTAAGAAAACTCACTATTGGAAGGCTGAAATTTTGGTTTTAACTACATAAAACAGCAACTTAACAGTAAGAATATGCAAAATATTATTGCTGAAATTTTAAGAAAGAAAGTTGAGAAATAAATAGAGATTTCTAAAGAAAATTTCTTAGTTCTTGCATAGGTTGAGCAACAATCCTAAAATTTCAGCATAAACATCAAAAGTAAAGAAAGAACAAGATCAAAAATATGAATTACTGCAGAATTATCTATAAATGAACACATAAAATGTTTTACTCACTTTATTTCTTCACATTTTGATGTGATTTTCCTTAATGGCTGAAGTTCTCTATTTATAGAGAGTTTTAAAGATCATGTTTGGTTTTACTTATTTCCGCGCTTTCACTTATTTAATGTTTGATTGTCCAAATTTCGTTATTTCATACGAATATAGTATCGTGTTATAGGATTAATTTATTTTTTATTTTAAGTTCTACCAAACAGCCCCTAAGAAGTCATGATTACATTTTGACTAATGTCCCCAAATTTATTATTTTAATAGAAAAATAGGCATATTTACATGTTTGAGATGCCATGTTCGGGTTAATATTTGAGGGTCCTAACAAGATCCAAAATGAGAAAACTTTATATCATTGCGAAGTTCTAGTTACAAGCTTCGTAACGCATACACATGCAATAAGAAAGGATCATCCGGCTACTGTACGACTCACTCAAAGTAGGCTGCTTGACCACGGAATTTTACACTTAGCCAAAATTCTAGATTTCACTTAACTTTGGTTCAACTTTAGTTTGATTTTATGTGCTTCTCCCGACTCGAAAAGTCTACAAATATGATACCAAACGAAGGTCTCGACATGAACTTCAAGGTTGTATGACATGCATCGTCCATACTTTATCGTGCTATTCAGGAAATGCTTAAAAATAGGCTTGAACACAATGGCCAAACTGTAATTTACTCAAATTTTCCAGATTTCCAGATTTTGGTCCTACCTTCAACTATTCAAGTATGAATAATTTGGTCCTAACATTCCAACTTCAAATTTCCTCTAATTTGGTTCTTAAAACTTAATTTACACATTTTTCTCTACTTTTTACATCATACACTATTGAAAATTTTCAATCCTTAAAGAAATTGATCTTTTGAACTTGAAGTATATTAATATACGATAAAATTTAGACATAAAATTTTGGGGACGTTACATTGGTGACATGAAAAGCACCCCCGGTCATTGCAATTAAGTATCATTTTATTAGAGAAGCAATTGAAGATGGGAAAGTTCAGCTCCAAAGATGAAGTTGCTGATATTCTTACAAAGGCTCTACGTGTAGGAAAATTCCAGCCTATAAGGGCAGCTCTTGGAGTCCAAGAAAAACACATTAAGTGGGAGAACGTTAAAATGTAATATTATTTTTAAATATTTTCAAAACGCATTGAGTGGGAGAATGTTAAAATGTAATATATTTTTTAAAATTATCAAATCTAATGGTTGAAAAAATCACAAATGTAAGGCTAAGATTAAGTCTTGAATAGTGTCAAAAGTCTACTTCATGTTGCTAAAATAAAATGGTGGTAGAAAAATTAAGGAAAAAAAAAAGTTCTTGAAAAAAGTTCTCTGTTTCAATCTCTGCATTTTACAAATTTGCTGCAATAAATTCTCTATTCTTTTATAAATGAAAAACTGAATATTGTGAAGTTGAAACAACGGCTATCATCCTTAAAGCATGGTGGACTTTTTCGACAAGTGAAATGGAACTCTTCCTCCTTATTCTATGGAGTTGCTGACACGACTCGTCCCGAATCACCCTAGTGGACCCAAGATGTACTGTGCATCAATGATGGATGCCAGCTAGATGCCGAACCCACCGTTAAAGCTACTTAGACTTTTCTATGACTGATTGACTTTTCTTTGACTAAAAAGATTTTATAAAAATTTTGACAGAATTTCTCTGTAAGTTGGACTAAACCAAACCTGAAAAGTAATAAAATTTTCCAAACACAATGCGCCAAAATAATCATTCAACAAAATAAAACTAAATTAAACGATCCTAACTACTATAATAAACAGTGCATAAATCGAAGTAAAATGCAATGAGCCCATCTAACTTCTACATGTGTTACAAAATGACTCATATACAAATAAAACGAACATGTGCTCCAAAACTAACAACTACATGACCTAAAGAATGAGTCATGAAAACTAATGGATCATATGGCTCCAACTCGGCTCAATAGTCGCCAAACAGCTCAAAACTCAAACAGTACATGATAAGAAGAATGCGAGAAAACATATGAGCTGATAGCTGAGTGAGTTGAGAGTTCGTAAAACAAGCATATTTTTCAATGTAACTATATTTACCGAAAATTTAATCTATATTTTCGCATAATTACCATTCTAAAATTCGAGAATACTTTTAAAATTTACCTTCTAAATAGCATGAACTAATTTTCGAGACAACTGATTTCTCATGTTATATACTGAGTTATGCAAACTGTAAAATAAAAAAAAAAAACTAGATAATTTAATATTTTAGTAAATCTGCAAAAAAAAAGTGCCATCTAATAATACTATATGCAAACATATGTTTCTTGCAAATTAGACAAGTTGTCATATAGTGAAAAATCATATTAGGAGGTACCATGAATCATTGAAATCTCAAATCTGAAATTTGAAATTTGGTCATATGCACGTAGACTGGCTAAGCACTCCCATACACGGCCCAAAGCCCCTATGTGTAAAAAAGTGGGTCCCAAAGACCTCTGAGATAAACACTCTTATACACGGCCCAAAGCCCCTTTGTGTATAAAAGTGGGTCATAAAAACCTCTGTTAATACATCTTAGTACACGGTCCAAAGCCCCTCTGTGCACTAGAGTAGATAACAATATCGGATACTTGCTGGTAGTTTTACAAAGTGTATTTGTATAATAATGGTATTTCTTATGATAATAATAATTTGAACTGATTGAATTGGATATACTTATAAATTCTATTCTATTCTGAAAATCATGCTCGTCTAACTAATTATTCTCTGTAAATAAGATCATTGTGATATTAACAAATCATAATAATTATGAACTAATATACATGGTATTTAATTCTTATATTTGAAAATAAGTTTTTCCATTCACATAGCAAAAGACTAAAAACTAGTTCGGTTGAAGGGTTTTCCCAATTTCGTCGCCTATGAAAATAACGATATAATTACTCAATTTCAAAACCAATCCTATTAAATCTAAATTGACCATTAAATAACAATGGAACCATGTAAAATTTCATATCCCACTTCGTCTAGTTTCCTGCTACAAGCAAGCATGAACATATAATTACCCAACTTTTCTTTTCTAATTTCTTCACTTAGCTCATTTAATCTACAAAACATAATCTAATTCTTCCATTTATTCACTGCACATGCACTCACCTTAATCATTTTCCTACATAAAGACTTCTAATCCTACTTTCTCTTGCTAAATTTAAGCCACATTTTTCTTTTTTTTTTCTTGAATAACTGCTCATTTACCCTTAGTTGATTATTTTCCCTTCTTACTCTGAATTAAGCCACATAATAAAAACCCTAAAACAAATACTTTGCTTATCTCTTAAAATTGAAGAAGAATCAAAGACCCTAGCATGAAACAACATTTTCCTTTCTTGGAATATACATATTACAGCAAGCATGTATGCAAACCAAATGAGATGAAGGGCTTGTTGATGGATCAAGAAAGAAGAAAAGAGATGTTTAGGATAACAACAAATTAATTATGAAAATGTAAATGTCTAATTTTATATGAGCATCGTTGTTTTGTAGGTCTATCATCTATCAAAGTCACGAAACAATATTGACAAGAATCCGATGTTTAGAGGAGGGGAGGAGAAAAAAGAGAAGAAAGAGTTGGATAATCAGGGAAACCTCCAAAGAGAAGGGTGAGGGAATGGATTTGGAGGACATGCAATGCAGAGAGAGCCCTGAATAACAATTAACCATTTACATTAATTATAACAAAAAGAGTTTGTTATTTTCTTTAGTAGTCAAGTATATATTTATATCTAAAGGCTGTTAATTAATTAATAGGGTCAAGGCTGCTGATTAACAAACTTATGTTATTGACCTAACGGTATGAAATGAAGGATTAATTATATTGATTATCAAAACTGGTCCTATGTCTGCTGTTCAACCCTGTAAGCTCATAAAAAATGTACCAGAATAGTTGATTCGTGTCCTCTTGTAATATGAATTCCTAGTTTTGCTCCTCAGGTGAACATATCTGTATGATATTGTCATGAAAAATTTGTTTTGTCTGACTTTTGGTATAGTGTAGTTGTTGACGAATAATAATTGAATTATAGAGAAGAAATTTTTATTCTAATGTCCCCCAAAAACACTCAACAGGCATAAAAGGAAAAAGAACTGCTGAACTTATTTTCCGCTCATAGTTTAAGCCTAGAGATACATTAATCTACGGAAAAAAACAAGGTTGCTCAAAATGTATTTGTTCTTTTAAACTTTTGTGGTAGAGTTCATAAATTTATCTCGCAGAGCACACCAAATACACAAATACGTCTTTGGAGAAAATCACAAGCCTTAGCTTTGTTCATCCACTTTGTTCTTCTTATTAAGCGGTGGAAAGTGAGGTTAACAAATGGTATTCATTCTCAAAAAGGAAAGAACCATGGTTATCCTGAGGTTAGTGGTATGACTACCTAAACCTTAGTTGTCTATCTAGCCTTTTTTTCTGCATATGCATTGACGAGGAAGGCAACGAAATTATACTATTTTGTTGAGACTTCTTTGGAAGAGAGTGTAAGCTTTGGACTTGATCTTTAATTTCCATGAGGCTGATTATACTTTGGATGAAATTCTAGTCTATAAGTAATTTAATTTGCAACAAAATGAGAGTGTAGTATGATTGTTTATCTTAAATTTATGGTTTTGGTTCAATTTAATCCTCCATGTACCAAATATAGCTCAAACTTTAGAGCTCTTTGTGCTTTTTTCCTTTTCCTATAATGAGTGAAGTCATTTATTTAAATTAACCATCAAGTCCAGTGGAGAGAATGATGCGAGATGATTATCTGGAAAGAATGAATGATATTCTTGATTTTGGGGCTTGCTTATACGGCCGTAAAATAAGTGCTAGGAAGACCTTGAGAATAGGTTTATTTAACATTTATCATATGATCTTAATGTTTTTTTAAATATTTTACAACTAGCAACAACTGTTAACCAATTTACTATGCAAAATTTGTATTATGTTTCAATATAATTTAAACTTCTAGTTGACATTTGGGAATGAAATGTATACCCATTTATGTGTTGTTTCATATATTACCAATTCTGGAATTAAGCCACATAATAAAAAAGAAAACAATTTGAACCAAATTATATGTCATTAAAATACTTTTTCAAATACAAAGTGAAGGTTGCGGGGTGATTATCTCTTAAAATTGAAGAAGAATCAAAGACCCTAGCATGAAACAACATTTTCCCTGTCATGATTACCATACACCTTGATCGGCCCACCTAAACGTATATTTCTCTCTCTCTCTCTCTCTCTCTCTCTCTCTCTCTCTCTCACACACACACACACACACACATAATTTTCTATTCTTCCCGATTTCTTTCTCTCTGCCTGCTTCTGTGATTGCCCAAATGGTGAGGCCCACCACTAATTGCAAATTAAGCCCCAATCTTTCATCTATTTATTAATTACCCCATTAATTATATAATTACAAAATGGCCCACAAGAAAACCAACTAGCTTATTTTAATTTATAAATTTTAGCTTTGACTTTGACTTTGACTTTGAATTTGACATTGACTTAGACTAAAAGATTTCTTAACTTTGACTAAATGAAATGGGATGTTACCGGAAAGAATGCAATACTATTATCTTTGCGAATTCCTCCGGTTGACTAGAGAGGACCCCAATTGATGCAGCCAAGTATTTGAAGGAATATAAAGAGTTCAATGAATGTCTACGCAGGTGATGATGAATATTGTTGAAGCAGCAATGATCCCATCACAGGATGCCTCGGGGTAGGTGGCGTTTATCGAAACAGCAATGGAAAAGTGGTTGGGGCTTTTGCCAAAGTTAGGTATGATCAATTCTTGGCGGAATGTGTCGCAACATGACTTACATATCACTAGATTGGAGCCAGGCTATTTCAATGCAGTGCTAGAGGTCCAAAAGCCTTCAATCTTTGCCACGCAAAGAGCGCTATTATGTAGCAATATGTTTTACTTTCTTCATTTCAGTCATTCAGTTGTTTCAAACATTGGTTCATGAGTATAGTTTTGGAGATTATCCAAATTTTATCATTGCACCCGTTATGAATATAATATATACACATTGACTTAATTCATTTAACTATCAATTATCCTCAATTAATTGTGATGTATAGAAGTTTTGAACGAGGGATTATTAATGCAAATTGTTGGATAATAAATCTAAATCACCAAGATCAATAAGATTATATTAATATATAGAAACAAATAATCAATGGACAATATTGAAAGCAAAATGAAAATCTTCAATCTTCAATCAACGAGGACGACAATGGTGAGTGAAAGAGGCGCACATCAGCCAATCTCCAACAATGGTAACACCACAAATCTTGGCCAAAGTACACTTCCTAAATAACCCACTATATTCCACACAAAAGGGAAGGTTATTCTACACAAAGAAGAAGAAAAAGAAGGGCCAAGAAAAAAAGGGACAACAAGCGCCCGCACAAAGAGACGCGAAAGAAATAGAGAAAAATGGCAGCCAAAGAATTTTTCTCTGTGCGTGTATTATGTTTCCACTCTCTCACGCACTTCTCCTCCCTCCAAATAATTAGGGTGAGCCACCATAAGTAATTACCATATATAGATATTGCAAGTCAAGGACCAACTTAAGTGCCCTAGTATAAGTGGGTTAATCTAGGATCAATTAACCGAGCAAATGTGTCGTGGCCCATTACTCAAGGTTAACTACAAAGTGCTTTGACCCGTCTTTGTAATTGGATTGCCTAATTGTTGGAGATTGGACATTAATAATAAGTCTTCGATCATTAGCCAAGCTTACGAAGTATAATTAAATCGACCCGTTTAATCATTATTGCCTCTTTTTTTGTTTGGGACAAAAAATTCCAACAAACCTCCACCTTGATTCCAAACAAAAATCTACAAAACCCAAAAGACACATGCTCAGTAGTTGTCAAAAATGAATTCTAAACTAATTAGAACTCAACGTACATGTACCAATGTTTATAAGTATAGAACAACTTCTAAACTTTACTAAATGAGCACATTAGTGCCCATATCTGCAGGGTTATAATCTGTATGCACTTTCTCAAGTTTAATCAAATTTTGAGATACCACATCTCTAATAAAATATAGTCTAACATCTATATGTTTAGTGTGTTCATGAAAAATAGGGTTCTTACACAAATGAATAGCTTATTGAATAGCTTATTGACTATCATAATATATAGTCACATTATTACTTAAAACACATAGTTCATTAACTAAACCTTTAAACCACATAGCTTCTTTAAATTCTTCAGTAGCAGCTATATATTCAGATTCAATAGTGGAAAGAGCAACAATATGTTGGAATTGAGATTTCCAACTAACACACGAATCACACAAAGTGAACACAGAGGATGAAGTAGATTACCTATTATCTATATCTCCATCATAATCAGCATCAGTAAAACCCTTTAGTTTCACACCATTAAATACAGTTTTATATATTAACCCTACATCATAGGTACTTTTCAAATACCTGAGCAACCATTTCAAAACTTTCCAATGAGTAAGTCTTGGATTAGACATGTACCTGCTCAAAGTATTAACAGCAAAAACCAAGTCTGGCCTAGTACAAACCATCAAGTACATCACAGAACCAATTGCATTTGAATAGGGAATTTCATTCATATATGCAACTTCTTTTTTCATTTTTAGGTGATTGTTCTTTAGACAAAACAAAATAATTACCAAGAGGCACAGATACAGGTTTACAATCAAGCATCCCAAACTTTTTCAAAACCTTAAACACATATGGAGTTTGATGAACAATTAAGTAAGAATTAGACATATCTCTATTTATTTCCATGCCAAGAATTCTTTTAGCATGCCCAAGGTCTTTCATATCAAAATTTTTACTTAACTCAATTTTAATATTGTTTCCCACTTTCATGTTAGAACTAATATCATCCACATAGAGTAACAAATACACGCAATCATTTGTGCTGTGGTGCTGGTAATACAAACAATGATCAAACTCACTCCTCTTGAAACTAAATGAAAGAACATATGAATCAAACTTCTTGTACCACTGTCCCTAGGCTACTAGCCTAGCCTCGTATCTCACAGGCATACTCTCAGTGGTTCCCTCTTCTACCTTATGAACCCGTTTACATCCCACAATGGATTTATCCTTAGGTTTATGTACTAATTCCCAAGTTTGATTCTTAGCTAGAGAGCTCATCTCCTCTCTCATAATACCCACCAACTCCTTCGACTTTTCACACCTCATAGCCTCCTCATAGGTATTGGGCTCCCTATCCACTAGTTCTTGATAACTAGCATAGGCTATGGTATAGTCAGACATCCTTTGGGGTTCCCTACGTGGTCTTCACTTCCTATTTCTAGCTAATTGATAATCAGCTAAAGGGTTTTGGTCAACGAGATGATCTTCTATCACATCCTCGATCCTATCATTCTCTACAACCTGCTGATTTTATTGGTTATCACTCTCCACCTCAATAGGAGAGACGGGTAATGGGATGTTCACTCTCTGCACCTCACTAGGAGAAATGGGTAATGGAGTGCTCACTCTCTCCACCCCAACTGGAGATTCGCCATTAATGGTTTCTTGCTGCTTTTCACTCTCTAAACAAGGCATCTCTGACTCGTTAAATTTGATATCTCTACTTATGATAATCTTTAAACCATTTTGGCTTCTATCCCACAACCTATATCCCTTAATTCCTCAGGGTAGCCCAGAAAGACACAATTCCTAGCTCTAGTTTCATGTTTTCCCTCACTCTGATAAGAAAAAAGCAAGACAACTAAAAGTTTTAAGCATAGTATAATCAGCACATTTACCATGCCATTTTTCATAAGGAATATCACCGCTTAAAGCAGCGGATGGAGTTAAATTAGTCAGATAGCATGCAGTTATAACAACTTCACCCCAAAACGATTTAGGCACACCAGAACTCAACATCATACATCTAACCTTATCAAACAAAGTATGATTCATCCTTTCAGCAACCCCATTCTGTTGGAAAGTGTAAGGCACAGTTTTATGTCTAGTAATGCCACACTCATTACACAAGTTATCAAAATTAGCATTGCAAAATCAAGACCATTATCATTACATTCGATTCTCTACTTGAAAATATTTTATCCTTTTATCTTTCAACACATAAACCGATTCTCTACTTGAACTTTCCAATTTTTAAATTTAATGAAAGTTTCACTTTTATATTTCAACGTGAAAAAAAACCCACACACGCAACTAGAGAAATCATCAATAATAAACAAAAATATTTGTTACCACCAAAAGTGGGATTGCTCCGTCCGGACCCTCGACAAATCAGTATGAATGTATTCTAGAGAAACACTCTAGATGTCTTGTGTGTGCTAGATGAAAACAATAACCTATGATGTTTTCCAAGCACACAATGATCACAAAATGACATGTCAGACACATGATCCTTACCAAACACACCCTTATCAGTAAGGAACTTGAGTCCTTAACACTAACATGAGCAAGTTTATTATGCCACTTCTGTGATCAGTGTCAATAGAAGTAATAGTGGAATTTAGACCACTTACCACTTCAGCACGCATAATGTAAATGACATTTCTTCTAACAGTCTTAAAGGCTCTAAGTGCACCCTTAGTTAACATGCCATTGCCAAGCACACCAACAAAACCTATTTCCTCCAACTCCCCGCAGAAATTAAATTTCTACCCATGTGTGGAATGCATCTAACTCCCTTTAGTGTATGCACAAAGCCAGTATCAAATCTAACAATCACATCACCAATGTCAGTAATGTTATATGCAACACCACCCCATGCAACGACATTCCCATGATTACTTTCATGCAAATGATCAAACCAATGTTTATTTGATGTGATGTGAAAAGATGCACCGGAGTCAAGATCCACTCATCCATATGGGAGTTCATAGACAGGTTAATCTCACTAGGCTCAAATTTAAAAGCATGTAAACCTTACCAGACTCATCTCTAGGTGCTACCGCATTCGTCTCATTATTTTCTCTCTGATCTCTCTGTTTATTCTTTTCTTTATAGGAGTCACTAATGAAATAGCCTAATTTGCCACAACCATAGCACTTCTTCTCTTTTGCCTTATCCCGTGACTTAGAGCGACTTCTACCCTTTCTATTGCCACCACTGTTTTACCCACCTCCACCTCCGCTCTCACCTCTCGACTGAGGTCTACCCCTCATAAAATGGATCTCACTATTTTTTCTCTCATTTTTCTCGAACTTCAACTCTCTCTCTTCTTATTTTTTAAAGAGTCTATGACAATGTCAGGTGTAAGGGTCTCCCTCCCATACTTAATTACATTCTTGACTTCCTTATATGAATTAGGAATGACATTTAACAAAATTATAGCTTTGTTAATTTCAGGGACTGTTTCACCACAGTTTGTAATATCTTGTACAAGCTTATTAAAATATCAAGATTGTCATCCAAATCCCTTGAGTGATCAATTTTGAAGTTGAAAAATTTTCAAGGACATAAATTTTGTTTGGAGTTGATTGGATTAAATAAAGCTCTTCTAATTTTTTCCAAAGCTTTTCTGTGTTATCAAATTTTCAAACTTTTCACAAAACAGGGTCTGATAAATGCAATATGATAGAATTGTAAGTAAGTTCATCAGAATCTTTTTTCTGGTCCTCAGTAACATTAGGACCATAAGAATTATCAATAACTTTTGAAACATTTTGCTGAACCAAAATACCTTTCATTTTCTGTTGTCAAATAGAAAAATCACATTTACCAATAAAGACACTCAAGTCAAAACGATGTGCAGACATCTCAACAAATAAGAATACACACCAACAAGCACCTCAAGATAATCACGCAGAAAAACCTAAATGCCTCAATATACACCATTTTAGATTCCTAGAGTTTCGTGAGATTTGCGATCTCAGATCAAGAGAATTGTCAAACAAGTAAAGTCCAGGTGATAGTTCTAAATAATAACAATAATGCACAGAAACAAAGTATCGCAAATAATCAGCACCAAAACAAAAGCTAACACAAGTCACAATAATGGGCACGTAAATTCCTAGCAACAGGCAATGGTTACCCCACACGATAACTCCAAACCTAATGGCCACCCCACACGATGGCCTGCTATTACAAGAATTTAAAAGGAATCAACCAATTTACGAGAACGGACCAATCTAATGACAATCTGTAATATCGAGAGAGATGCAAATTTATTTATTTTATTCTCACTTTTTCAAATTTAACTTTCAGCAGATTTGGAGCAGAAAGATGACACCAAGCTCGAATCCAAACTGTCCATGGAAAACACTACTGTCCAAAAAATTAATCTACAGTTAATAAAATAAAAAATCAGATCGCATAATAAGCTATTTCAGCCCAAAAAATTAATTTTTTAGAAAATTAATTTTTTGACAAAAAGTTGTCATCGCACGGCCATCCATCCATCGTTCGCTTCAAGTTCCAGTCCAAATATGTTCTCAAAACAACCAACCACGCTTTGATACCAATTTGTTAGATAATAAATCTAAATCACCAAGATCAATAAGATTATAATAATATAGAGAAACAAATAATCAATGGACAATATTGAAAGCAAAATGAAAATCTTCAATCTTCAATCAACGGGACGACAATTGTGAGTGAAAGAGGCTCAGATTGGCCAATCTCCAACACTGGTAACACCACAAATCTTAGCCAAAACACACTCCTAAATAACCCACAAAGAAAAAGAAGAAGGAGGGACATAAATAAGGTCAGTCAGCACCGCACACAGGACGCGAAAAAGAGGCAGAGAAAATGGCAGCCAAACTGTTTTTCTCTCGTGCGTGTATTATGTTTTCACTCTCTCAGAGCACTTTTCCTCCTTCCAAATAATTAGGGTTAGCCGCCATATATAATTACACCATAAGTAATTACCATATATAGATATTGCAAGCCAAGGACCAACTTAAGAGCCCTAGTATAAGTGGGTTAATCTATGATCAATTAACCGAGCAACTGGGTCGTGGCCCATTACTCAAGGTTAACTACAAAGTACTTTGATCCGTCTTTATAATTGGACTGTCTAATTGTTGGTGATTGGGTATTAATAATAAGTCTTCGTACATTGGCCAATCCTACGAAGTATAATTAAACCGACCTGTTTAATCATCATTGCCTCTTGTTTGTTTGGGACCAAAAATCCCAACACAAATGTTAGTACTTTAATTACATAAATAAATTATTTTATTTCATTAAGGCTTACATTATATATTGTTAAGCGTTAGGGACTTGGAGCAATTTTAAACTTTTGAATAGGGTTTTATTTAGCATAAGAATTAGTTGTTGGTTTTGATCTTGTTGGACGAACTCGTTGGTTATGAACAATACTATATAATATTAAAATGAACAACAGTAGTTCTTGTGACAAAGGGGTTTGGTGTAAATAAAAATTAGAATTTTAATTGATTTTGATAAAATTTAATGAAATGTATGATTGAAAAGTCAATAAAAGTTGTGGATCCTATGGAATGTTTGGTTGAAAAACAAGTTCTAAAAAATGGAAGGCAAATATGATCTAAATAAAACCAATGCAAAATCAGATTAAAAATTGCAGCCATTCTTAACAAAATAAAATATAAATTCTAATAAATAACTTATCTATACTACATCTAAAAGGGGCTTAAATGGAGAAATATTTTTGGACCATTCTACCCTTACAAATTTTTTAAAATTCTATATTTATCTTTAGTATTCATTGATGTATAATTATTTTTTAAAATTTTATTTATTACTCTTTTATTGTTCATCCTTATTGTACATTAAATTTTCAACAATTTACTAAATATACAATTAAATTTTTTAAACATTTACTCTATTAAATTAAGAGCTCGTTTGGTAGAGTTTATAAACCAATTTATTTGACCAAAATAGTTTATTTGACAAAAAAAATTTGTCTTGGTAGCTGTCATTTTTTACCATTTTTAGTCAAATAAACTATTTTGGTCAAATAAACTAGTTTATAATCTCTACCAAACGGGCACTAAATATGAAGGTGAAAAGATGATCTCAAAATTTATTTATTTATTTATTTATTTTGCATTAAGTAGATAAAAGGAATGAGAAATGAGTTTCAACCAAAAAAAAATGAATGAGAAAAATTGTAACTTTGTTTTTTGTGCATTAAAATTCAAATCATAGTTGTCAAAATTGAAATGGAGATAAAAAGATTATTTTTAATACATTAGATTACAGTGATTACGAACATGTTTGGTTCACTTCTTTTTTTTAAATTATTTTTTCTCAAATTCATTTTCAACTACGTATTTTGTGGGACCTACAACTTTTATCAACTTTTTAACTACACATTTTACCAATTTTTTCAAAATCTTTAAACCCCACCAAACATATACTATAGTTTAGAACTAACGTGTGAAAAAAATTTCATTTTTAATTTAATTTAATTTAATTAATATATATAGAACGTTCTTCTCATTTTACTTCTATCCATCAACAATATTTTTACTCTGTCCGTCAACAATATTCTTACAACATAGACAAGTATTGACATTTCTTTAATTTTTGTTTCCTACTTACATTTATGACGTTTCATTTACGTCGTCAAATCAAACACGTCTAATAAAAAGAGAACATACACAAAGAATATTGTTCACAACGAACTACTACTCCAACAAATGTACAATATTATATAGTCAATCATTACATTTTTTCATAATAAAATTAGTAATTATTAATTTTATTCTTCGTAAAATACAGCTTTGGAGATCATTAATACTATAAGATTTGATATCAATGGATTGTCAATCATCAAAGTTTAAATCACCAAAAGTTCTTAACTGAGTTCAAGTTATTGATGGTATTATCACCATATAAAACTCATCTCTAATTGTAATTGTACTTAAATAAATGCAATTATCTTTTAATATTTATTTGTTACTCTTTTATTATTCATTATTATCATACATTAAATTTTTAACAATTTATTAAATGTACATTTAAAATTTGTAAATAAATAATATATTAAATTAAATATGAAGGTGAAAAGATTATCTCAATTTTTTTTGTCTTACGTAGATGAAAGAAATGAGAAATGGAATTTAAAAAAAATGAATGGGAAAATTGTAACTTTTTTTTTATTATCGGATTAAAATTCAAATCATGGAGATAAAAAGATTATTTTGAATACGATTATAGTTAACAACTAATATATGAAACTTTTTAATTTTTAATTTATGCTAAGTACCGATACTTAGGAGATCATAAATATATAAAAGAGGGGGGGGGGCGTTGACAATTCTTTAATTTTTGTTTCTTACTTACATTTATGTTGTAATTTTATTTACATCGTCAAATTAGAAGCGCTTAATAAAAAGAGAACATACATAAATAATATTGTTTACAAAGAGTCACTACTCCAACAAAATATACAATATTATATAATCAATCATTACATTATCTCCAATAAAATTAATAATAATTTTTTTTTGGTAAAATACAACCCTAAAGATCCTTATTAATACATCATTAATTCCATACGATTAGATATCAATTGTTCGTCAATCATCAAAGCTCAAATTACTAAAAGCTCTTCACTAAATTCAAGTTACTATTCGTATTACTACTATATAAAACTCATCTTTGATTGCAATTATACTTCTATGAATGTAAATATAATATCAACATCGAACAATACAAAACAACATGTTATCAACAACCATATTTTTTTTTTTATATATTTATTGCAATTGCTACTTTAATATTTTAATTATTAACAATTAACAATATGATTACAAAAGCACGTGCATCGCACGCGTGTCTAACTAGTTTAAATAAATGATGTACTAAAACAATTTCGAACCATTGGTCTTTGGATACCTTTGATATTGCACTACATAAGAGCGTATTAGTATTCGACCGAACTTGAACAAGATTATTTGAGAATAACATTAACCTTTTATTTTTTGTACCTAGTACAGGAGGATAATAACATATTGTATAGAACTTATTAAATACATATATTGGAAACATAATACACTTGAAGTGAGTATTGTACACCTTACTCAAAGCTTCATTTATTTATACATAAGGAAATAAATAAAAGGAAAATCCAAATTAAGATTTGTTGATATCGATTTAATCCCAACTTGATCCCAATTACTATTAGACCTCTATGGGATCAATAAACAAAGAAATGATGTGGGGTTTCAAAAATTTTTGGGGTTGTGTGTATCCATCTTCATTGCCTTTATAAACAATATCTATAAGACGCTCAAAGTTGAGAATTCGTAGTAAAATTTCTTTAGAAGAGGAAGTTGGTCGGAGACACTCTTCATTGCTATCCTTCCATGCATTTGAAACCATTTCTAAAAATTTATTGATAGTCTCTTCTTTTGTCACACCATTATCTTTCATGTATAATTCAATTCCTGTAGCAATTTGTCCCCTTTCCTTCTCAACCTTCAATAAGAGAAAATTAGAGAAAACACTTAGATAAGAGAAATAAGTTGCTTAGTTGTAGAATTGACGTTTCCTTGTAACAAACTTTAGGTGCATTTCATACCTCATAGGTAGCAATGTCATCGATAAGTCGACATATTACAAGGCTTGCAACAAGCATTTTAGGTTTTTTGCTAAGCCATTCAAATTCTTCTTTGGTGACAGATTTGATCCCCAACAAGGATGAAGTTGTAAGATAACAGTAAGTGCATGTGATTAAGGCATTCTTCATGTATTCAGAAAATGGCGGCAAGTATCCTTCAATGAACCACTTGGCTTCCACATAGTAAGTCCTCACAAGTTCTTTCAACTGCATACAAATTAGTAGACAGTTAACGAGGGTCAATTTTGTATAAAACATAATAAGCCAGGAAAAAAGGAATATAATAGTTGTCGAGTATAATACTTACTACTTCTTTTGCATAGTAGACGGCATAAGATCTTCCTTCTTTCGATAGTTCTTCATCAAATTGCTCGTAAAGATTCAGCAAAGCACTATATAACGGTTTGATATACTCTGGTAGCCGATCAATGTCGCTAATATCCCACCTGAAAAAGCAAGAGATGTGATGTTGATTACCATCTTGAATGAAAAAATGGATTACTCCAAGAAACTTATTTTGTATAACTATTGTGGATACAGTTAAAAGAAAGAATTATGTACATGTACCTCTGAATTGCCTCTGTAAAAACTTCTAGTTCTTCGACTGTACCATAGGCATCATATGTATCATCTATTATTGACGTCATTGCTATGGTTTTTGTGAGAATGATTCGGGCAACTGAATATTGAGGTTCATGATACACTCCCATAGCCCAGAAAAAACATTCTACCACTCTGTCTCTACCATAGGGAAGTATAGTCACAAGGTCCAATTCCTTCCACCACCTGTGAAACCAAAGAATTTTATTAAGTAATTCCAGGCGCTCATGTTTGTATATTGTATAAAGAGATTTAACCTTGCACTTTTGAACAATAATGTTACCTTGAGACCTCATAGAGCTCCTGTTTATGCAGCATTTGCAATGAATTATAGTCTAATTTGGCAAACCTCAGCAGCAATTCATTCTTTGATGATTCATCTTCTTGGTAGATGGAGATAAAAAAGTGCGCCTCAATTCTTGGGTTCCCAAAATGGATGGATTGCACAAGGGCATGAGCTACTTGTTTCCCAAGGGGAGAGCTTAAATGTGGTGCCATGGATTTGAGGTTATCTGTTGTGAAAGCAAGGGCATCTTCTAGTATATCTTCTCCATGCACTCTTAAGTATGCAGCTTCGTATAAGCTCAGCAAGCCCATTGCATCACTCTTAATAGTCTCTTTGAATTTTCCATTATCATCTATGAATTTGTCAAAGATACCACAAGATATACGGTAGCCATGTTGTCTGAATAAACGAAAATGAAGTGCAACAGTGTACAGGTCATATGCTTCATCTGCATAATTTGAGTTGAGATTAAAGAAACGTTCAAGTAGTTCTTCAATCTCATCTTCAAAGTGATATGATACGCCCAAGCGCTCAAGTGTTTCGATCAAATTCATCATCTCCACCATGTCTTTTCCCGGAGCTTTCAGCATGCTTCTCACTTCATTCTTCAATCCTTCAATTTCCATGGAATATTTTTCTGCTAACTGTGCGATTTCACAAGCGCAACATGTTATAAGCCAATAATGGTAAATTTCCGAGAAGATCCTTTACATGTAAATTGTACTTGTATTTTCTTTCATTTTCTATTGTATTTTAAGTGAAATAAAGAATCTTCTATATGTAAACACGTAATTTACACATAATAAATGAATCGATACCTCAGAATCAAAAGAAAAATTGATGAACTGTTCGCCCCATAAGCTGGGAGAGAAGTTTACGACTGGACGAACAATCTCCTTTTCGCAGTTGGTAGCATGTTCAACAATAGCCGAAGGCATTCTGATTCTCTTCTGGTATATAGAAGAAGATTATTATTATTATTTTTTATGGTACAGACGTACAGTTTATGTTGAAATTATAAACCCTAGCTGAAGTTAATGCTGGTGATCAAATACTAAAGAGCTACCTCTCTTTTATAGTAGAAATGAATGGTGTATAGACTGGCACGTCTCAATAAAGTTTTCAAAGTCTTAGTCAATAATGGTAGCTTTTCCATTCTAAACGCATTAGTTAAGGTAAACCAAGAAATTTTAATCAGGATGACAAATTGCTTCGTCTGGAAATTCTCAGTCGTGTTGGAAAATCAGGGCGGGTAAATTCTCTATAAATCATTTTCTCCAAATTCATACACTATACCATAGAACGGAAAATCAAACCATTTCTCCCAATTCATGCACTACTTTCCAAATCCTAGACATCACACCACAACCTTCGTTGCACACCACAACCTTCGTTGCACCCATACACGCCAACCATCACCGCACGTGTGCCGCCATTGTGATCTCTTTGCCACCGCCAATGCGATTGACCTATACTCAAATCCTCCAACCCAAATCTAAATTTTAAGCCTCCTACCAACACCACAATCTTCAATATCAGCTTTGAAATTTAGAATTTCATATTGGAAATGGAGTAAGGTGGTTTCTTTGTTGTGTTTGACAATTGTGGATGTTGATTTTAACAACTGGAAGTGTTGGTAAGGTTTGGAATTTTGAATTTTTCGATTCAATTACAAAGAATCAGGATCAAATTAGAAAGTGAATTTGAAATAACAGGAATATTTAATGTGTTTAATACGTTTTCTTTTTATGGATATGGAAAATGGATTAAATTCATCATTATTTTAATGTCATGGTTGGATTTATTTTTCGAATTAGAACAATAAATAAAGGACGAAAAATAAAGAACACAAGAATTTATACAGATTTGCCTCAATGTAAAACTACATCCTATTTTCAAACACTGCAATAATTCACTATAATGAATTATGATCAATTGTATACACGAGATCAATCTTATATATAACAACCTAATGAAGATTCCCTACTCATAATGTAATTCTAGCACAACCCATATTACAAAGACAAAATTTTGAAAAACACCATTACTGAAGCAAATAAAATTACAAAGGTCGATCTACGTTCAACTCCACGCAGCACAACAAATTAGACTACATAGTTTAATATTTACATGGAAAGATGGATCGTCGAGTTGAAGATCTTCTTTTGGAGATTTTCGATGACTTTCTTGATTAGATAAAGCTCGCAAATGCTGGATTAATAATAATAATTTTAGTTATCTTCTTTTAACACGACATTCTTTAATTGTTACTAGTAGTAATAACCATGTGAGTTTGTAGTGGCATAAAGTGGCAATTCATGTTGTTTGGGTTGTTTTTGGTATAGGCCTGGTCGGGTGGTTTGGGAGCTCGATTTCGAGTACGATGTTGTGGTGGAATGCTGGAAATTAGAGTGGTGGAAGGCGAAAAATTGGAAATTCTCCGTCATGTTGGAAAATCATGGCGGGGACTGTTACTCAGCAGAACTATTATATTTATAATCTTTTATGTTTTTAATTTTAAATTATATTTTAATAAATAAATAAGTAAAACGAGAATATTTTAATTCCGCACTATCCTACCTCCCAAAAATTCCTTCCGTCTTATTGGCATCCCTAAATTTTAAGTTGTATAAATTATTAAAATGAAAACTGTATATATAATACATATATTAATATGAAACATCATGTAAATTAATTCAATACCATAAACATAATATTGAAAAGAGGCCATCATTTTAATACAATTAGTAATTGACATGTTTAATAATTATTAATTGTTTAATTGAAAACTGTGATTCCCCCATGAAAATAAGGTACTCCATATTCTTCATTCCTTTCTGTTGTCATTTTAGATCACTCAACGAATTGTAATCTTACGTAACTGAAATGTCCAAATTCTTATATTTCATTCAAGATATAACCTTGGAATAGGTTCATTGTTTCAAACAACAAAAATGAAATGTCAAAATTCTTATAAACGTGTGAATTTGTGGTGACATAAGGCAACAATGAGCAGTGTTTAAGTTGTTATAGGTTTGCATCAAGTTATGGTTTGGGAGCTGGTGGTGGTGAAAGGTGAGGATTAAGAGAAAATGGTTTGGGATGTGTTGTGAAAATATTATGATTGCAAGTGTATAATATCGCACAAAAAGTAATAAAGTGGACTTATTGAATCTGAATTATCATTTCTTCAAGACTATCTTATTTAGATACTAGTTAAATTAATTTTTATGCTAATTTATTTTAAACAATTTGAATTGAATTGATTTGAAAGATTTAAATTAAAACTACGAATTTAAGGAAATAATATAAGAACGTATGTAAAAGTAAATAACAAGAATTTAGAGAAGAATGATGGTTAAAGCGCTTGGACAAACGAATTCACCTAATTGTCATCTCTAATTCCCCTCTCGAGATTTGTTCCTAAAGTTGTATTCGGTCAAATTCACGAATTTAACTTAATTTACCTTTCTCGAGTTCAAATTAGTTATATCTAATTATGTCAACTTAGGCAGTCAGAATGATCCTTAATTAGATGCATTAATTCTCCTAAAAATTCAATTAAGACTGCAGTAATAAGAAAAGTGTATCTCTACCTTTTATCCAATTGCCGAATTTTACTACGTGGTCTAGATTAATAATTTATTTCTCAGTTCATTACAATCCACGAGATCAATGAAATAATGGCCAGTTATTCCAAGCATTAAAAGAAGAAGTAAAATCAAATACTTAAACAATTTATAAGTCAAAACTTGATATTCGAAATTAAAAAATTAAAACTAGGCTACATCGTTCATACAAACTATGAATTTAGCTACTCGTGATTCGGGAGAAGAAAACATTAGAAGATTTGAATACATAACAAGGGTTCGAAGAAAAGATGAAAAGATGTTGATTATCTTGTACCAAGATATCTTGATCTTCACACAATCTTCTTAATCTTGGTCGTTCTTCGTTTTCTTTGTCGTTCTTTTCTCCGTCTTCTCTTGTGTTCTCCAAAAGATCAACCCTCCTTTCTTGACCTAGATTAAGTCTTTATATAGTTCCAAATCTTTTAAATTGTATTTAATTCAAAAGGAACCAAAACGCCTTAGTTTAGGTTAGGAAAATCGATTTTTCTTAACGCCGTGGTCGGCCGCGGTATGCAAGCTATGACCCGGCCCGCTTGTACCATGCCAAAGTTAGTCATTGTTTTGCAAACCGCAATTGGACCGCGGTTCACTACAACTGATTTATTGCTATTTGGTCCTTCCACTTTCAGTTGTTTACAATTTAGTCCTTGAATTTCTTCTTTCATTTCAATTTGGTCCCTTTTACTTGCCACTCAAGTCCTTCATCTTTTACATGTTTACAAGTTGGTCCCTACTTCTTCATCTTCGTGCACGTTTAGTCTTTCTTTGCCAATTTTTTCTTTGTTTCTCTCCAAATCCATTGAAACTCGGGTTTCAACCTAAAACAATCAAATTAACACACAATTAAGTAAATATTCATTCAAGATTACAAACAATTGTCCAATTTTTACACTACAGATAAGCGTAAATCGACACATATCAAATACCTCCAAACTTGAACATTTGTTCGTCATCGAACATGACTATTTACTTAAACAATCAGACAAATAATATAAAATTTACTATAGTAGATAGCTTGCCGTATTTCTTCAGATTTTGAAACAAGTCAATCAATAAAAATTATTTCTAAATCATGCTACAAAAATAGATTTTTGCTTATCCGATGCTCGACTGATATATGTGTATGCACATAGTCAATTCAATCAACATAAACTTTTAGGTTGGTAATATTTTGTTCTCCCAGTGGTCAATTATTTCTTTTCTCTCTCGTAAGAATATACACTCCCCTATTGATGTTCAATCTATCACCCTAGGTGTTAACTCTATAGTTGTCCTCAAAACACTTATTCTTTTACTGTTCAAAATTTGGTTAGGTCTACCCAATACAGTTACTATCTAGATCTGTGATGATTCTCTCTTTATTGAATGTTTTGGCCATCAAGCTTCCACTAGGTAAGTCAAATCCACTAGTTATCTAAATCTCCAAGTTATACGCACAAAGGCTCAATCTTACTTTTGCTTCTCTCTTTTTTTTAATATATATATATCTTATGTATAAGACTTCACTCCCTTAAGCTTTCTAGATGACCCTTGTAGTGAGCTTTAGGCCGATGGTTCTCAGATCTGATAGACCTTAGGGCACCGAGCTTTGAGAACCCCAACGGGCTTTATCACCCGAGTCAACTAGGCTACGAAGAGAGGTATAAGATAAAGCAAGTGCAATGCCTTTCAATTTTTATTTTTTTTCAGAAAAGAAGCAAGATAAATGAGCGAGGATTAGATTCTTAGCATTCAGTCAATACCTAGATTCCACAGAGAAGCCAAATACATTCCACACAATTATTACTCAAGCACAGAATCAGCACCTATCTAAATACCTTCTGCATTAGTTTAACCACCCCAAAACTATCCTTTCAACTGGTCGGGTAATTTAGTTGTCAATTGGTAGTTTTGGTTTTCACAACTTAGGTTCACTATTCTTTCATTGTATTCTATTCAATATACCAACCAAAGTTAGTGATGTTCATGACTATTTTGCTTACACTTAATCATATCTCACATGGATAAGTATAGCATATAAGAGATATATGTAGCATCACCTAGTCATAATCTTTGAATCGATAATATGATTTCAATTTGATATCATCTTTAATAAGCAAGACTATCCAACATAAAGGCACACAAGTAAAGCAATTTTTTTTTTTTTTTTTGAAGAAGCAAAATAACGAAACTTAAAAGATCACCCCAAGCTCAAAATACACTTTGTCCTCAATGTAATAAAAAGAGCAAAATAAATAAAAGGAAAGAAATAACCCGATATAGGCTACTGAGAGACTGTTGCGGAGTGGCAACTGAACAGGAAACATTAGAAAGCGGGGGTGGAAAGTGGTGCTGATTGAGGCGTTCAAACATCGCAAGTAGCTCGTGATGGTCACTCCGTTGGCGCTCGTCCATTGATCGTAGTGTAGTATAGAGTTCGTCCTGTCCATCTCTTAAGCGTTGAAGATCACCTATATGGCTTTGCAAAGTGGTCTGAACAGAGTCTAAGACTGGTCCAAAATTCAGTCTATCTCGGCGTCGAATCCTCTGTGGCAATATCAAGATATCTCGACTTTAAGGGCTCATCCTCATTGGCCTCGAGAGGCGTCGTCCTCTTTCCTTTTCAATTCGATAGCCAATCTATGCTCATTAACATAGCGGTGGACTTGTCCAACCGAGTGCCTCACAGACTGAAGGCGGAGAATATGGGTCTTTGTGTTGTCCTTTTCAGAAGAGTGCATGGGAACATGAGCTCGTTTGCAAAGAGCGGAGATAAGAGCTGGGAAGATGAGTTTGGACCAGTCCTTTGGGTTGGAAGCAAGGTCTATGACAGTGTTGAAAATGTACTCCCTGAAGTTGAAGGGATGACCAGTTGCCAACCGATACAGTATCGTCATCCGGGTTGGATAAATTTCTGTCAAGTGAGTCGTGGGAGAGATGTTGGACGCCATGAAAGAGTGGAGGAGACAGCGCTCGTCGCTCATGTCTCTATGGCGGACAACAATACTCTGTGGCCAAAGTCTAGGATTCTCGACAGGATAGATAACACGGGCGATAGCATTCAATTAGTGATCGCGGTGCTCGGAGCCTTACGGGACACCATACAAGTGTCCTATGACATCGGGGCTAAAGGAACCAAAACCCCTCGAACATATGTTGCATAGGCGTGGTCGTCCTCCTCATTAGTGATTGCAGTTGAAATTTACCATGAATTTCGCACCACCTCCATATACACATTGTGTGGCTTAGAGCAAAGTCGAGTCCATCCGTTGTCATTCATGATGGCGAAAAGTGTAGTATGGTTTAAACTTTCCAAATCGACCTCCCTTTTTGCAATGGCCGACCATGTGGAAAAAACAGGTTTTCGTTGCTCTGCTTCGTTGCTAACATAAAGCTCATAAGAAGGGGACGTAGGGCGGACTCTTTTATAGACATTAGAGTCTTCAGCAATTTCTTTTCCTTTACTTGAGGTAGTTGCCCTTGATCTAAGAGGCATGGTGAACGTGAATGTACCTACAAGGTAAAAGAAGCGAAAGTGAGAAGCCGACCATAGATAAGGGATGACAAATTATTGCTAGAGTGAAAGTAATGATATCTCAAAATAATAAAGGAAGAGTAAACATAAAGAGTCGGTTGAGACATATTATCAAACACATTCAAGGCAATGAACAAAATAGCCGATAAAAGATGAGTGGGCAAGAATTGTGCAACCCCAACTTGCAACCAAAAATTGCGGTCTAATCTACCACTCCAAGACATGCAAGTTAGATGACCATACCCCAAGAGAAAGGAAAATGACCTAGCATTAAAGGAAAGCAAAGAACGAAAAATAAATGAGCTCAAAAATGGAAGAGGTATTATATCAAACACTTAGGGGCATAGCACAAATTAACTAACAAGCATAGATATGAAGCTAACTTTCAAACCCACATGCTCAATCAAAGTGTCACTATGAGCAACGATAACAAATCAACCATTTAATACAAGCTACCCTACATTCCAAACAAAAACAAATGCAATTAAAATCATGTGAAATATAGAAGAAGGGAAAAATCCATACTTACCTTTTGTGTAAACTAAATGGAGGAGATGAAAATGTGGTAAGTAAACCCCTAATTTCTATCAAGCTTTGGCCTTTGTGGAAAGGTTGGACAGAGAAGAAGGAAGAATAGGTGGGTTGGAGAGTGAAAATGGGGAAAAAAAATGAGGAATGGGGGGTTAAAATAACCCCCCTACCGCTGACTGCGGGCGGGCCGCGATATGCAAACCGTGGGCACGGTTTGTCGTGGTCTGACCGCGATTTGCAAACCGCGGTCTAACTGCGTCAAATTGTGAGAAATTTTTTTTTTCTTTATGGGTCAAAAATATGAGGATGATGGCGGTTGGCCTGAAAAAAAAATTAAATGTAGCAAATTATGAAAAAAAAAAAAAACAAAAGGGGAAAAACAGTCCCACAATTCCTTATGCAAAACAAATACTAAATAAGGGATAGATGATGGGTTGCCTCCTATTAAACACTCAATTTAGAGTCTAGGGCTCGACTTTTGGCGGCATTCACTCTGGTACTGCAATGTCAATGATGGATTTTGCCGTTGGGAAATCCTCCATATAGTGTTTTACTCTCTGGCCGTTAACTTTGAAATTTTCTTTGGTTGGATGAGTCAATTCAACCGTGCCATACGGGAAAACCTTGGTGATTGTGAATGGTCCTGACCACTTTGATCTCAATTTTTCAGAGAACAGTTTGAGTCGTGAATTGTACAACAGAACTTGATCCCCAACCTAGAATACCCGCTGCCGAATGTGTTTATCATGCTAGTTCTTAGTCCTTTCCTTATGGATCACTTAGTTTTCATAGGCATCCATTCTAAATTCATTCAGCTCGTTCAACTGCAGAAGCCTAGTTTCGCCGACCTTTTCCAAATCCATGTTTAACTGTTTTAGTGCCCAATATGCCTTGTGCTCGAATTCGACTAGTAGATGGCAAGCTTTTCCAAACACCAAACGATAAGGAGACATGCCAATAGGAGTTTTGAAAGCTATGTGGTACGCCCATAGTGCATCATCAAGCTTCTTGGACCAATCTTTTCTAGTGAAATTTACAGTGAGCTCGAGGATCCGTTTAAGCATGCGTTAGATGTCTCCACTTGCTCACTAGTTTGTGGGTGATAAGTTGTGACAACTCGATCTTGCACACTATATTTGTTGAGGACCGATTTAAATAAGCGGTTGCAAAATGAGAACCACCATCACTTATAATAGCTCGGGAGGCTCCATATCTCATGAATATTTTTTCTTGATGAACCCAACTACCATTGTTGCATCATTAGTATTAAATAATTTGTTTTATTACAATGACGACAATGTCGCCGCTATAAACATTTAAAATTTTTTTTTAAAATAAATTTCAAATATTTTAAATAATGTATAAAAAATTCTAAAAATCTACAGATCCCCCAAACCCTCGGCCTCGGCCTCATCCTCGTTATCGTCTTCCTCAGGCACAACCACCGGTATGCTATTTTTCAGAAGCTCAATTTTCCGCTGCATTCGGCATAGCTGAGCTTCGTACATGGCAAACTGAGGATCGTCATTTTGGGGGTCTCCAAAGAACTGATGGGAAGTTCTTTGTGGGGCCTTCGATGCAGCGGTCGAATCTAGGGAGGGAGAGGTGTCCTTCGGAACCCGTCCAACCCCACAGACATGACCTCGTCGTTCTCCGAAAACCTCATTTGCAATAGTATGCTTGTCTAACAACGCGCCACTGGAGGCAACCTATGTCTGTTGAGTCTCCCTCAACTCAACAAGTTTATCCTGTTTAGTAAAAAAATAAATAATAAATAATAATATCATGTCAGATAAAATTAAATTAACATCATTTTAAAGTTCTCACATAGTCACCAGCCCCCTACGGGTTCACCCAATTGCCATCCCGGAAGGTGCGAAATGTTTGAACGACTCGATAATCCCCGGCCACTCACTGGGTCTTGGGGTCCGCTTACAACAATTTAAATGTGCAATGTAGTTAGTAGACATTATTACATAATGTAGTTAAGATTTGTATAATGATATTGAAAAATTTAGTTGTACCTCATCGTAACGCATGGGCGAGAAGCTCTTCGACACCTATACTTTCGGTATTTAGCCTTATCTCGATTGGCCTTATTTTTCGAGGATCTTTACTAAAGATATAAAAAATAATTGATTAGCAGAAAACTTAATAGTTAAAAAAATATTCAAAAAACGTAAATAGTTTATAAATAATACGTAACACGAAAGTAGGACTGGTGAAGAAGTTATTGCACTTCTGCTAGTCCTCGGCAGATCTCGCTGTATGGTCAGTTGAGTCCATGTGCTTTTAAGTGATTATGCGTCTTGAGTTTGTAATCGTGATAACGATTAGGCGCCAGTGATCTCTGACCATTGATCGCCGGTACTCATCGGGCGACCAATCATTCGGAAGATCGAAGTAGCTCTACAAGAATGGAAAAAATTACGTTAATGTATATTACATGGAACAATTATTTATTGACTGTGCTAATAACAAAATTAATGTAAGTTAATATCTCGATGATGCTACACGTAACCGTGTTCGCTGCTCCTCTGGAACCTTTGTCTATGAAGGGTAGGATAGGGGCACGGTGAATCTCACTTGGTTCCCAACTAAGCGCGTGAAGTACTTCGCGTTATTTTCGATTGGCTGCATTGTGCGTTCGACATTGGGAAGTGACATCTTCCCGTTGGCCTACCAAACCTTCTAAAGGTTGATACCTTGGTGGTATTTGAAAAAAGAACAAATCTGAACCATATATATCATACAAAATTTAACGATATTTATAAAATACCAAAAAAAAAATTGATTTGAACGAAAATTATTACCAGACTCGCAGGCCGAATCGAGCTGGTGAGGTGGCTGCTGTGGAGATCCCATGTACTATCACCCCAGAGTGCGACATCACACGCACCATACTAACACATGGAATAATTGTGAACATCAATTAGTGCGGAATAGATCCCTACACTTAGTGAAATTGATCCTAGCTTTTAAATTACTTCTTAATTGGTCCCTAAACTTTTAATTTATTTTAAATAGGTCCCTGAACTTTGAATTTTTTTCGTAATTTCTAATAAGTTTTAAGTTGTTGATGAATTGGTCCTTAAACTTTTAATTTATATCAAATAGGTCCCTAAACACTGAATTTTTTTCGTAATTTCTAATATGTTTTGATTTGTTTATGAATAGGTCCAAAAACTTTTAGAATATTTCAAATAGGTCCCTAAACTTTGAATTTATTTCAAATGAGTCCCTAAACATAGAATTTATTCGTAATTTCTAATAAGTTTTAATTTTTTGATGAATTGGACCTTAAACTTTTAATTTATATCAAATTGGTCCCTAAACATTAAATTTATTTCAAATGGGGTCCCTAAACATAGAATTTATTCGTAATTTCTAAAAAAATTTTAATTTTTTGATGAATTGGTCCTTAAACTTTTAATTTATATCAAATAGGTACCTACACTTTGAATTTATTTAAATAGGTCCCTAAAGTTTTAGAATATTTTAAATAGGTCCCTAAACTTTGAATTTATTTTATATAGGTCCCTGAACATTGAATTTTTCGTAATTTCTAATAAGTTTTAAGTTGTTGATGAATTGATCCTTAAAATTTTAATTTATATCAAATAGGTCCCTAAACTTTGTATTTTTTCATAATTTCTAACAAGTTTTAATTTGTTTATGAATAGGTCCATATAATTTTATTTTATTTCAAATAGGTCCTAAACATTGAATTTATTTCAAATAGGTCCCTAAACATTGAATTTTTTTCGTAATTTCTAATAAGTTTTGATTCGTTTATGATTACGTCCATAAACTTTTAGAATATTTCAAATAGGTCCCTAAACATTGAATTTATTTCAAATGGGTCCCTAAAAATAGAATTTATTCGTAATTTCTAATAAGTTTTAATTTTTCATGAATTAGTCCTTAAACTTTTATTTATATCAAATAGGTCCCTAAACTTTGAATTTATTTCAAATGGGTCTCTAAACATAGAATTTATTCGTAATTTCTAATAAGTTTTATTTGTTGATGAATTGGTCCCTAAACTTTTAATTTATATCAAATAGGTACCAAAACTTTGAATTTATTTTAAATGGGTCCGAAACATAGAATTTATTCGTAATTTCTAATAAGTTTTAATTTTTTATGAATTGGTCCTTAAATTTTTAATTTATATCAAATAGGTTCCTAAACTTTGAATTTATTTCAAATAGGTCCCTAAACTTTTAGAATATTTTAAATAGGTCCCTAAACTTTGAATTTGTTTTATATAGGTCTTTGAACTTTGAATTTTTTCGTAATTTCTAATAAGTTATGTTGTTGATGAATTGATCCTTAAACTTTTAATTTATATCAAATAGGTCAAATAGTGAATTTTTCATTATTTCTAATAAGTTTTAATATGTTTATGAATAGGTCCATAAAATTTTAATTTATTTCAAACAGGTCCCTAAACATTGAATTTATTTCAAATAGGTCCCTAAACTTTGAATATTTTTGTAATAAGTTTTAATTTATTTATGAATAGGTCCCTAAATTTTGAATTTATTTCAAATAGGTCCCTAATCTTTGAATTTATTTCAAATAGGTCCCTAAACTTTTAGAATATTTTAAATAGGTCCCTAAACTTTGAATTTGTTTTATATAGGTCACAGAACTTTGAATTTTTTTGTAATTTCTAATAAGTTATGTTGTTGATAAAATGATCCTTAAACATTTAATTTATATCAAATAGGTCCCTAAATTGTGAATTTTTTTTTTATAATTTCTAATAAGTTTTAATATGTTTATGAATAGGTCCATAAAATTTTAATTTATTTCAAACAGGTCTCTAAAGATTGAATTTATTTCAAATAGGTCCCTAAACTTTGAATATTTTCATAATTTCTAATAAGTTTTAATTTATTTATGAATAGGTCCCTAAATTTTGAATTTATTTCAAATAGGTCCCTAATCTTTGAATTTATTTCAAATAGGTTCCTAAACTTTGAATTTTGTCTTAATTTCTAATAAGTTATGTTGTTGATGAAGTGATCCTTAAACTTTTAATTTATATCAAATAGGTCCCTAAGCTGTGAATTTTTTCATAATTTCTTATAAGTTTTAATATGTTTATGAATAGGTCCATAAGATTTTAATTTATTTCAAACAGGTCCCTAAACATTGAATTTATTTCAAATAGGTCCCTAAACTTTGAATATTTTTCTAATTTCTAATAAATTTTAATTTATTTATGAATAGGTCCCTAAATTTTGAATTTATTTCAAATAGGTCCCTAAACTTTGAATTTTGTCTTAATTTCTAATAAGTTTTAATTTGTTGATGAATTGGTCCTTAGACTTTTAATTTATATCAAATAGGTCCCTAAACATTGAATTTTTTCATAATTTCTAATAAGTTTTGATTTGTTTATGAATAGGTCCCTAAACTTTTGAATTTTTTCATAATTTCTAATAAGTTTTAAGTTGTTGATGAATTGGTCCCTAAACTTTTAATTTATATCAAATAGGTCCCTCAACTTTGAATTTTTTCGTAATTTCTAATAATTTTTAATTTGTTTATGAATAGGTCCCTAAACTCTGAATTTATTTCAAATAGGTCCCTAAACTTTAATTTATATCAAATAGGTCCATAAACCTATTTTAATTTCAAATAAGTCCCTAATTGATGAACTCCAATGCACAACTAATTACATCACAAAATGATCATCGTGAAAATGAAGTCCAATTCACAACTAATTTTATCAGCATTGTCAAAATGATATACAATTCACAACATATATAATTAATCAACATCGTGAATTTGAACTACAAAATGAAAAACAGAAAATAAAAAATCTGAAATGAAGATGAATTCGGCGAAAGATGAAATAAACAACCCACCATGATCCAATACTCAACCAACAGAAAATGAAATAAATTAAAAAATGACCCACCATCTCCACAGAGCATAACCAGTGCAAAATCAACTTCAAAAATAGAAAATGAACTCGATCGAAAATAGAAAATGAACTCAATCACAACATAATTAGAAATGATGCAAAATCAGCTTTTTATCTTGTTCACAGGAAATGAACTGAGTTCAAAATCAAAATTAAAAATCTGAAATGAAAAATCTTTTGGCAGAAGAAAATCAAAATGAAAATAAAAAATCCCAAGGCAAAATCTTACTGGCCGACGGCGGCGAACAGTGGGATGATAAAAACTTACTGCTTTGGTCTTGGAAGAATAGAAGAAAAACCTTCTTTCACTTTGGCAGACGGCAGGGAACAAGCAGGAGGAAGAAGAAGAACAGCCAGAAGAAGAAGAAGAAGAAACAGCCAAAATGGAAAAGAAGAAGGTTATGCATGAAATAATTCTATAGCGACGACATTTGTCGTCGCTATTGAACAATATAGACGACATTTTTTTAGCTTTTTTAGAACACGCACCTAAAACGTGGCGCCCAATTTCATGAGTATTGATCATCATCGCTATTGTCAATATACTAAGTTAATTAAATTACATATCTAATTATAAAGGAGTTTATTCATATTATTAATTTTAATATTATCATATTTTTAGGGCAATCATATTATTAATTTTAATATTATCAAATTTTTTATTTTTTAATTGTTAATAATTAAAATATTAAAGTATAAATTAACATATTCAGTGATACAAAAAATATTGTACATTTTTTAGAGTCTAAAAAATAGTCTAAAAATATTTCACTTTTTAGGGCATTTTTCATATTTAATTTAATATATTAAATGTTTAAAAAATGTAATTGTATAATTAATAAATTATTTAAAATTTAATGTACAATAATAATAATGAACAACTCATAGTTAATAATTGAAATATTAAAAATAATTATATATTAATGAACAACTCATAGTTAACTAAATAATTTATAAATAAATTAAGCACTTTATGATAGTTAACTACACTCCGTGACGCGGTGAAAACATTCAATCTGATTCACTATGATGATACGATTGATCTCTATCATCATCACTGTAGTCCTCATTGATTTCACTCGATGCTTCATCATCCTCGTATTCTACATGTGTATCGTCTCCCACATCACCGTCGTTGATAAACAAAGTTTCTCCTGCAGTATCAGACGAGGCTCTCTTGATAACCGATGCTTCTATCTCATCAGCTTCACCATAATCCCGATGCAAGGATATGTGCTCTATATTGCCAAGATCAACGATCAGAGATAAACTGGAAGAGTAGTTATTGTAGAGCAGGTCAATCTCTGTGATGTTAGATCCCACCATGTCCCATGTACTCCTATGATGGACAATTTGTACTGCTCGACAGTTTGGACCGCGAGACGAATCTTCAATGTAGAACACTTGTTGTGCTTAGCTAGCAAGTATGAATTGATCATCTTTGAACGTCTCTGTACTGATTTGAATACTAGTAACGTTATTCTCGGTTACCATCCGTCTCCCATCACACCTAAACCACTTGTATCGAACGAGTAAAAGTTGAAAGTTTTGGTCCATCTTTGTAGCTCCGATATCTCTTGCAACGCCCATAGTAAACCTCGCCCCAGTCCCTAGAAGCGTATACACCATAACATTACGAAGTTTTTCTTCGAATATAACAATCATATGTCAGGAACCGAACTCCTTTCACAACACAAGCTGTGTATGATATAACTTGCTAGTAACATCCATTAGCCAACGAAAACAACTCATGAGAAACTTGATGGTCGTGGCTTTGGCGCATTGCATATACTGCATGATGAAGATTATTCTCGATTATTGAAATAAATAATGTGGAAAATTTTGAAATTTATTCGTCGTTGTTCGTTTACCTTCTTGTAGAACCAACCGTGAAAGTCTCTTCTGTGCACTAGTTCGATGTTTGGACAGCCATTGTTTAATAGCTCTTGCTTATGTTCCCTGTACAAAGCATGGAAGATCAAAGTTCATTAGTTTGTTTCACATGACAAAGTTTATTCGAGATAAATGAATAATTTTTTAAAACATCGTCTTACTGCAAGAATGGTTCAACATCATAACAGTTGTTCAGGATATAAAAAATTGTTTGATTTCGAACATGAGTAGGAAACTTCGTTGGTGACTTCTTTCCAAGTGGGCTACACTACGACTGAAAAATAGAAAGTTGTTTATGCGGAACACTAGCATCCTCATTCCTGTCTGATCGGTTGAACCTTGTTCCTATGTCCTCGAAGTACCTCGAACAAAAAGTCAATGCCTCATCCACAATATACCCTTAAGCCATTGATCCATCGGGCCTAGCTCGATTTCTGACATAGCCCTTCAATTTCTTCAGGTATCGCTCGAATGGATACATTCATCTCATATGTACCGGACCTGCAAATGCATTACGAGGTGAATTATGATGTCGAAGAAGGTCGGTGGAAAGATCCATTCCAACTTACAGATAATGAGTACCAGGTAATCGTGGGAAGCCATCATGTCGCTAACCTTTAGTGTTCTTGCACAAAGCTGCTTGAAGAATGTGCACAGTTCAATAATTGTAGTCGAAATAGTTTTATTCAAGAACGCCCGACATCCGACTGGCAATAACCGTTGCATGATAATATGGCAATCATGTGACTTCAACCCGATAATGTGGTTGTCATTAGGAACAATATTCTTCTGAAGATTATAAGTAAAGCCATTTGGAAACTCAACCGATCGGATAAATTTACAAAACTTCTTACGATTTGCGAGACGACATGGTGTAACATGCGGCATGCTTCATATACCTATTCCGATTCGATACAAGTGCAACTTTTTTATCCCTAATTGCATCGGATCGCGCGCATTCGATCGTGTGTCCTTTGATTTGAATAGATCGTTCATAATTGTGCCGAGCAAGCTATCACAAACATTCTTCTCACGTGCATGACATCGATGTTATCTTTGAGCTCTGTAGAAGTCCAATCACGGCAACTCGGAGAAAATGCTCTTTTTCTCCAATTCACTCGTCATCACTTCTCTCAATTGTTGCACCCCGTAGTTAGAGTGATTTTACGGACTTCTATGTCCGACACGACTTAAATGTGCTAAAATGTCAGATATCGTTAATCGACCTTGAATGTGGTCGTCTCCGTCCTCCCATCGAATTCTAAATTGTTTCGAAAATGATGCGGATGATGAAACCGTGATGACCCACATAAGCTATCTAAATTGTTGCACGTAGGACATGCCATGTACCCCGACACTCAACTCGACAAACTACTTCTCATTTGGAAAATCTTTAATGATCCACAACAACACCGCACGCAATCAATACCGACCGTTATTAGTTCCATCATCACGCGTGTCAATCCCATTGGTCGACAACTCATTCAACTCGTTGAATAATGGTCATAAAAATACATCAATGTCCTTACCCGAAGACTTTAGGACCAGGTATCAACAGAGTAAGAATGAAGTATTCGGACTTCATGCATAACCAAGGTGGCAAGTTGTAAACTGTTATAACTACTAGCCACATGCTGTACGCTAGACTCATGTCACCGAATGGATTGAATCCGTCTGCGGCCAAAGTTAACCTGACATTCTTGATCTCACTTGGAAACAGTAGATGTTTCATGTCAAAATCACGCCATGCCTTTTCATCAACGGGATGCTGCATTTCATCATCTTCCTAAAACAGTGCATAGTCGTTTTTCCAAGCGTGATTGGATTTGTAACCCAAACCAAGTTTCGTCATCATCTTCTTAGCTTTGTAGTGGGAGTCAACCAGGTTTATGTTTGGGAAAGCTAACTTTAGCAATTTCAAAAGATCATCGACAAACTTGTTTGTCCATTTGTTCACAACCTTAATATACATCAACTTGATTAAAAAATTTAGGGACGAAAATGATGTAACTCCCGGGTACAGTTCTAAATGTAGAGCCTCAAACAATTCATCATAGTAACTATCGGTGCTTGTACCAGCATGCTCATCACCAACTACGTCGTCCATGACATCCATCATCTCATTCTCCACACCAGCTCGCTCATTCTGTCTATACACATTCACAGTATGAACATCGGTTTCGCCATGATATATCCAGATGACGTAACTCTCTACAAAACTATTACAAAATATGTGAGCCTCGACAATTTTCAATGAATGTGTGAGACCGTTTAAATATTTTTGCACGGACATTTAATCATTCTCCACATCATTTACGTATGGCCTCGCCATGTTTATAAATACTTGCAAACCGTTCAAAAAATCTGCAGATTTTGTGCGATTTCTAATTGTTGTCAAAGTTTTATCAATATCCATACTTGAAAATACTATATTTTCACAAATCTGAGAAGGATAATAAATAGAGATGAAGAAATGAAATGTGAAGAAGATGATTATGGAGGAAAACAATAGAATTTTAAATATTTATCTTTGATGGGGAGAAGAAAAATATTTTTATAGAGATACAATATAGAAATATAGGGATAGGGAGAAGAAAAAGAAGAATTTATAGCGACGACATATGTTATCGCTATAGATCAATAAGTCGTCGCTACTGAGTTCATCACATATTACGAGAAAATTAATAACTCACGTTCCTATCAAAATTATTAATCGTATATTGCGACGACAAATGTCGTCCCCCCTACAGCACAATAAATGGGTGCCAAATTTCCGCCTAAATTGATACGGTGTATAGCGACGACAATTGTCGTTGCTATATATCACATCACTTTTTACGAGAAAAAATCATGATTCACGTGACTGACAACATCATCCACATATCTATTGTAACGACATATGTCGTCACTATTGGCGCAACAAAATGGCACAAATTGTTCCCGCCATATCCGAAAGTAATTAGCGACGACATAAAAAAGACGTTGTTATAAATTACAAGTAATAGAGGCGATGCGTTACATATAGCGGCGATATTTGTCGTTGCTATACTTTTTGAACTTTTCGTGACGACATTTTTTGTCGTCTCTATTTATCTGATACCAATAAGAAAGGCGTGTTGTCGCCGCAATTGGTACCGCCGATGTAGACACAGTTTCTTGTAGTGTAATCATTGTCATCATCTTCTTTTAAGATTGTCGTTCTTTATAATTAGTAGTAATAATTATGTGAGTTTGTGGTGGTCGGAAGGCGATGGTTGGCAATGCTTTTGTTTTTGGTTTGGGTCGGGTCGAGTTATCGTTTGGGAGCTCGATTATGAGCATGTTGGTGGTGGTAAAGGTGGTGATTGAGAGAAAATTAATGTTATGAGATGGTGATGGGTTGTGTTAGGGTGGCGATAGGTGCTCTTGTGACCAAACATAACACGTAACCTATGTAACACAAAGTAACATAACATGTAATTTATGAAACAAATAACATAACACAACATTTAAATGGAAGAGTACGCCATGCTAATGTTCTTTGGATGATCCACATCTCAGTCGCTCGATGAGCACATTGAACTATCCATGTAGTTGAGAACCCTCACGCCCCTGTGCACAACGACGCGCAATTATCAAGGGCGCTCTACCACCGAGCTAATAGCCCATCGCACGAGCCTCCCCCACTGGGGCCGGCTATGCCAAAAGCGAGAGAAACTCCATGCGTAAAATAAGGTAACATAATACGTAATTCATGAAAAATAAGGTAGGTAACAACATGTTAGTTTGTAAAAATGTTGATTTTAATGTAAAACTAAATTGTGTTGTAATGCATTGAATTCTACCAACTCGAGTCATTAATAAATTGGTTTCTAACTACTAGGGATAACAAATAAGACCTCCTATAGTCTTAGACAAAAATTATTAGTGCGAAATGTAGTGCGGAATACAGTTTAAAATTATCCCAACTTTTATAACCAAACGTAATAATTGGACCTTGAAATTTTAACTAGATATTGATACATATAGGGGTAAAACATAGTAAAAATCGCATTGAAATTTTAACAATTGATCACACAATTTATTTTCTAAAACGAGACACGACATTTTCGGATGTGACAATGGGAACAACTCTAAATATCTCTCATGAAATAAATCTCGATTCCAAGAATGGTTGTTATAACCCTCCGGGATAACTTATCAAATTTGAATCGAGACCAAAACTCGAACCATGCACACAATTTATGAGTAATTTCTGAAAAAAATAGGCATAACTAGGAATAAATTTGACATAACATAAATTTAATTTTAGTGTCAATTGAGTATTCCAAAAACATTTATGAACATTAAATTCATCTAATAACTAAACAAAATCAGCTCCATAATAATTCTAACTCTAATTTACTGAAAACATAAAAAATTACTTCAGAACTAAATAGATTCCCCCATTGTGAACTCTTCCAACGATCATTAAGTACTCCTCTGTGTTGGGAATTGAGACCAATTCCTTTATTGCCCACAATATCCTTGTTTAGAGAAATATAACGAAACAGAAAAATATAAAGATAGAGAAAGATTTACGAACTGTCAAAGCTTTCACTATATGAAAAATTATTACAATCGTATAGATTTTACCTACCCAAAATCCCAAATATCTCAAGAAAAGTAATATCCTAAGCTTTACCATACCCACCAATTTCCACTTTGTACAACCCACAAAGAGAACAAGAAAAACAACTAGGATGCCAGGCTTACAATTTTTCTCTCAGAAAACCCTCAGGCTACAACTGCAAAAGAGAATAAACTATGTCAATTTATAGTTAACGAATGACCTAATTTTCTTACAAGTTTAAACTGTCAAGGAGTCCAAGATTTGAAAACTTGTTCAAGTTTAGTTGACCTAGATGCCTTCCAAGTTTCGACTACCAAAGTGTCCAAGATTAAGAAACTTGTAATTTTAGTCGACCTAGAAGTCTTCCCTTTCAACAATTAGTGCATCTTCTGATTTTGGCAAGTTTTGAAAAAATATCCCAACAATCTCCACCTTGACGAAAAACGAGTCAAAAATCAATCATCTCTTCTGCAGCTCTTCATCTTGATACTTAAAAAAAATCGGTAAACTTTGACAAAACTTTGACAATCCCAATTCTCAAAACAGAGAATTAACATACTCCACCATATAAGTATAATCACTTAGAAAAAACGAATTCTAAGAATTTCATCGGCTCATGTCAAATAAATTTGCTGAAATATTATGGTGCAACTCCCTTGCTTGACTTACTTGGAAGTTCATCAGCTATCGACATCAATTCTACCACACACCTTACATTAATATCAAGCTAATGCCCATGTGCAAATGTGGACCTGCTGGTAGTAACACATCCTCTATCATGGCAACTAGCACATGCCACGAGGATGTAAATATTTTACTCAAGCGATATCATCGTCTCCCATGAAGAGAGATATATTGTCCGTCTCTGATGTCAAGCAGTTAGCCAAGTCTACTCTACTTTTTGGACAATTTTTCCTTACGTGACCAGGTTTTTCAGTATCTTTGTCTGAAATAGGGATTGGTTTTCCTTTCAAAGCCTTGTGCGATCCAGATTGAATCAAAACATCATTGACTTGTACTTGCCACAAGATAAAATTGATTCTTCCGTCAAATTTCTCCATGTCATATTTGATAGACATATATTCTCAGGCGCCAACACGAGCGACACGATGCTCTCGATACCTTTGTTGGGAATTGAGACCAATTCCTTTATTGTCTACAAGATCCTTGTTCAAAGAAATATAATGAAACAGAAAAATATAAAGATAGAGAAAGATTTATGAACTGTCAAAACTTTCACTATATGAAAAATTGTTACAATCATATAGATTTCACTTACCCAAATTTCCAAGTATCTCATGAAAAATAATATCCTAAGCTTTACCGCACCCACCAATTTCTACTCTTTGTACAACCCACAAAAAGAACGAGAAAAACAACTAGGATGCTAGGCTTACAATTTTTCTCTCAAAAAACCCTCAGGTCACAACTACAAAAGAGAATAAACCATGTCAATTTATAGTTAACGAATGACCTAACTTTCTTATAAGTTTAAACTGTCAAGGAGTCCAAGATTTGAAAACTTGTTCAATTTTAGTTGACCTAGATGCCTTCCAAGTTTCGACTACCAAAGTGTCCAAGATTAGGAAACTTGTAATTTTAATCAACCTAGAAGTCTTCCCTTTCAACAATTGGTGCATCTTCTGATTTTGGCAAGTTTTGAGAAAATATCCCAACTCTCTGTCGACTACCGTTCCAAGCTATTACCTGAAATTTGTAATTTGATAGGGATGAGTACGAAATACTTATATAATTCATGAATATAAATTCGCATACGAATGTCGAGTTCTAATTAAGAATCATTGAAATCATGCAAACAACGATTCCATCGGTCGTCTCTAAGGAACACTAATAGTTCCATAAGGGCTTGAAAATATTGTCACTTGAAATCACAACATAAATGCAGCTAGAAACGTAGTGAAAAAATAAATTTATTTCACATAACTACCTCACCTTGATCCTTTAAAAATCATTGCTTGGAGAATAAACTTGAACCTCTAAACATCATTGCTTGAAGAATGAAAATTCAGATGATCAGATCCTTAAGCAGCCCCAAAAACCCAATACGTTGCTACGCTTTTCTTCAAAATTCAGTTGGATTTTATGATCTGTGTGTGTGTATGTGTGTGTGTGTTTCTTTTCTCAAAATAAAGATGAAAACAGGATTGAAGAGCGATGGTGTTATGTTTAAATATGGGAGATAGTGTTTAATGTTGGTGCCTTTTGTATTCAACTAGTATGTTATACGTGCTTTTGCACGTGATTTAATAAAGGTGTTGTGTGTTATATTTTTATTTAAATATTTAAATAATTATATTTAATTTAATACTACATTAACATATAAAAATTTGACATTAAAAATACGGTGCAATATATTATTTGTTGTTTGTTCAATCACCACAATAGCCATGTCCGTGTGTAATAATGATTAATATTTATTTTAACTACCAATCAATACATTCATTTCAATTTAGATGCATTATGCATAACAAAACAAACAACGTATTTTCTACAATTATATGTCGGCGACAATATTGAAACTTTATTCTTTAAGGTTTGTAATATAGTCAAGTAATGTCAATTAAAGAATGCAAAAAAAAAAAAAAAAAGATATTGTACGTAAGTTTTAAATATATCGAGCACTCAAAGCCATTGAATTTCTTACTTTATAATATGAGAAATGACTTATAACAAATATTTGTAATATAACTCTTCAACTATGAAGAGACTAATGCAAAATATCACATGTAATTTGGGGGCTCGTAGCACCTCGAGTTAGCAATTCAATCAGTATACAAAACGAAACAAAATAACATTTACATCGAAATTGACAAAATTAAACATTCTCATTTGCACAATTCAGTGCTCATATGTTTACACGTGAATTTATACAAATGATAATGGAGAAGTAAATATTACCAAAATTAAATATTCTATCTATTTTAAGCGACTTATGTGGATGCATAAATAGTGAAGAAAAATTAGTTTAAGTAATAGATAACAATTCAATTCAGAAACATAAAAAAAATAATAGAAATGAGATCCTTATCAATTATTGAAGTTAAAAAAAAAAAAAAAAAAAAAAAAGAGTACTAGAGAGATGATTAATCACGTGAAGTAACAAAAATCATAATTACAACACACAAATCTTCGAATGAAGTTTTTATGGACTCCATAAGTTACATAATTACCTTCAAATAAAATAACCTTAAACTCAAATTAGGCCTAAAATAAGTTGAATAAATTATTGGTAGAAGGTAAATGACTTTTCATCTTGTACCTGATCAAATCCGTCGTCACAATTCAATAAAAATATTTCAAAATCAGTAATTAAACGTAATAAATTGTAATTTAGCCGTTTCATTTTCTAAGAACTAAATGTGGTTACATATATTAATTTGGGTATTCAATTATAATATTAACTGAAGGACAATTTAGAAAATATAAAATATTAATGAAGACGTATTCGTCTAAAAATGTTTCTTTCTTTTCTAGACTTTTAGATGTAGTATAGATTAAGATGTAGGTTCTACTTGAGATTGATTTTATAGCCCAATTTGTTATTGGTAAATTTAAATAAATAAATAAATAAAATAAAAAAAAATTATAGAAGAATCTATAACATTTGATAGCAGATGTTGAGAATCAACATAAAGATAATTTCTGAAATTCTGCGTTTTAGTTTTTTTAATTATATATAATTAAAAAACCAATTAATACAGTGTCTTAAAAAATTATTTGTTAATATTTCCTTTTGTTTTAAAACTGAAATTAATTTTTTACAATCAATGATAATAATTATAGAAAAGGATATTATTATAATTAATGTCTATTTTAGTAATTGTATACAGACATAACAATAAATCATTTTGTTTGCCAAAGTCTGAATGCTAATTTTGAAACATACAACAATTCTGAAATAAATGTTTAACAAACACTTAACTAATTTTTCTTATAATTTTTCACATAATTGATTTTTTTCATTGAGCACAACAAAAGCTGATTCTTGTAAATTACAGCAATGCTATGATTTGGTCATTGGGTGGAACCAAATCATGGTTAGTCTTCATTTAAGTAATAGATAAGCCTATGATTTGTTCAATTGCTAGATCTTGGTCTTCGAATATGTAAATCGACTTTTTCTTTAGCCAATTTCAACGTAATTTAATATGAGCTACAATTTGAGCCCCACAATATTAACATGCTAATGCTTACTCCTTCAATATGTAATTATTTAATCTAAATAATTAATCGACCCATAATTTATTTTCACTTGAGTCCTTCAACTTCTTAAAATTATCATAAAAGTCCAATTAACTATCTTACAAATCAAATTAATGTATTTGTAATTTGTAACATGACTAGACATGACAAATCATATCTATTGACTAATTGAATGCTTACGAGCAAGTTTGAAAAATTTTGAGTTCTACATCTTTGATTTCCAATGAATATGGTAACAAATTTGTTTTTTTGTTTTTTTTAATAAGTTTTAATGACGAGCAACACAATATTCTTCAAAAAGTTATAATAGGTACAAGTAAAAATTGAAAATTGAAAAAAAGAAAAAAAAGAAAAGTATTTCTCAATTTTTAAAGAAAAGTAGGTACACCACAAGAAAAATTGTTAATAAGACAAAAATAGTAGTGATAAAAATATCGTCTCTATTAGTTTTATACAATAGAGGCGACAAAGAAATGATGATTCCTTTTGCGTTGGAAAGAACACTTATGTGAATAAAATAAAATAGTATAGGATTTATTTGTCTTTTGAAAAGGTTAAAGGTCCAATTGCAATATTTTCATTGTATTTTTTTTCTATCATTTCAATTTATTTAAGTTAATGGACAAAATTATCGAAAATCGCTGGAATAGTGATAAATAGTAATTTGAGGACCATCTATGAGAATACATAAAAGAATGTGGATGATATCTGCTAAAAAAAAAGAATAGAGAAGAAATTATTACAACGCTTAAAGAATGGAGACTATTAAGATAATTAACCCTTTATTTTTATTTCATCACATTTTAGTTCTTCCCACCCAGTCTTCCCACCCAGTCAGAATCATACCATTTTCTCCAAATTCACGCACTATTCTCCAAACCCAAGCCATCACCATCATCGATGTAGACCACCAGTACTACCGTAGCAACCATTCATATCACCCATCACCATCATCGCAATCGACATCCATCTTAAATTTCAAGCCTCTCACCAACTCTACGATCTGAAATTTCAGACGCAAAAGTTATAATTTCATATCAGAACTGGAGCAGGTGGTTTCTTTCTTGTGTATGACAATCCAGTCAAAGAAAAGTCTAATTTTCTTGATGAAATTTGTCAAGCTAAGTTAAAATAAATAAATAAAAGAGAAAAATGATAAGTGCATGTCATTTGAAAACAAATTATTTTACTTCTCACCTTGTCACTTCATCAAAAAGAAAGAAACAGCAGTCCCATCCTCTCTCTCTCTCTCTCTCTCTCTCTCTCTCTCTCTTTCTTCCTCACCCCTTAATTCATACTACAAATTTTGAAATGTGGAGAAAAATAGAGAGTGAGAAAAGTAATAAGAAACTTTAAACTTAGAGGAATTAATTTTCTTCTCTGAATATAATACAAGATAAGAAGGTAAATTTTGATTTCAAAGATTAATTTAATTTTGTACTTTAGTGGATTAAGAATTAGCAATTCAATTCGTAGCTTCAATTATTGAATTTGACAAAAATAAAAATTATAAATAATATTAATTAACTACAATGGAATGAGCAATAAGTTTGACTTCTATTTTAATTATTTAATTATTCTATAAAGTTAGCTAAGTGGAATTACATAAGTCAGTTTCAAATGTATATTGTTGTATTAATTAAATGTGTTGTAGCGAGATAAACAAAGGGGAATTGAAATCTTTTGGAAGAGAAACAGACGGTACCAAAATAGGTGTTTCGAAAGAATTGATTTCTAATATTTTATTTTCAAATTACAAATTTAGATTTTGGTTCTTATTATATTATCACCATTGGAAAATTAGATACTAATATATGTTTTGGCTACATGTATGTGGGCAATAGGGATGAATTTAAATGAATAAATGGACTGCAATAAATAATTATGTGAGTGGAAAAAATTAAATATTTATAGATAATGACAATTAATTATACTATTATGTTACTTGTGATTTTAAGGACATATTTATCATTTTACGTGATTATTATTAAATGTTTATTACGTATGGTATTTGTGAAATTATCAAGATTGTAAATTGATTACTTGTAAAATGGAATGTAAGAAATATGTGATATTGAAATTCACTAGAAAAGTGCCCATGATTTTATCTATTCTAGTGCAATTGAGGGGTCTTGGTGGGTGTTCTATATTACAACCGAGGAGCCTAATTGACCGATTACATATAGTTTAGTTCGAGGGTTCTTGACCGTACTAGGATGTATTATTAGAGGATTTTGGAACCCAGTTTCGTGCACTGAGGGGGCCTTAAGCCTGTGTGCGGGGGTGCATAGCTTTGGGGTAGTTTACACACGTATGACTACATTATAGATTTTAATTAGAAAAAACATTTTGGTGAGATTTTCCATTATATTGTGATGTAATGAAGTGATAGTATATATTTTAGTTGATGAGTATACCATAAATATGAGATGTTATATTACGAATTGTTAAGTGATGTAAACTCGTCTTTGATAATATGTATAAATGAAAAGGTATAATTGTTTTTGAAATTCTCCACTCACTGAGCCTATAAATTCGTGTATTTTCTGATGATGATTTTTCTTATCAGTAGCAGTTAGAGTTTTTGGACGCTTTTGAGGTCTGACTTTTGATTTTGGAGTCAGAGCTACACGACATAGCTAGTTTGTATGACTCATTTCATAGAGCATGTAGTCATTATTTCGGAGACACGTGTTCATATTTGGATATTTTTTTGCATCACTTATAAATAGTTAGGTGGGCTCACTATGTATTTTATATCCACATGTATAGTTATGTTATTAAATAGTAAAAGTTTTACATTTCGGCTAGTCTCTATTGCGTTGTTTTGTTGTGGGTATTGGAGGGTCAAATGGTCCTATTTAATTGTGAATATTATTGTTGAGATTTGTGGTATTTTATTTCAGGCTGGTTAGTCCAAATTAGAGGAGAGTTAGTGTTGAAATTTTCTTAACAATAAGTTATAATGATTTGTAATAGTAGTAGTCTTGATAGTGGGTTCAACATTTAGTTGATATTTATCATCGGCGCACGTCACGTCTCGAATATATAAATATTGCTTGGAACGGGTCGTGTCAATGACGGTTGTGGATGTTGTTTCCGGCAGTGATTGGCAGTAGTGTTGGTCGGTTTTGGACTTTGTATTTTGCCAATCTAATTACAAAGAATAAAGATCAAATTAGAAAGTGAATTTGAAATAGGAGGAATATTTAATGTATTTAATATGCATTCTTTTTCCGAAACACGATGAAGGGATTAAATTAATTGTTATTTTAATGTCACAATTGGATTTTAGACTGATAGCAGGACCTAGAAGTTGAAATCTTCTTTTAGAGATTGTTGATGACTTTATTAGTTCCATAAGGCTTGTAAATGCTAGATTAACAGTAATCACTACTAAAAATCGATTTTTTACCAATGAAAATATTCCGTTGGTATTCAGCAACGGATTATCCGTTGGTAAAAGTGATGACCTTTTACTTGTGGTAATCAACGACGGTTTTTTGGTTGGCAAAGATAATAGTTTTTCACCAACGAATTTTTACCTATTCATTGCCTCTTGTTTGTTTGGGACCAAAAATCCCAACACAAATGTTAGTACTTTAATTACATAAATAAATTATTTTATTTCATTAAGGCTTACATTATATATTGTTAAGCGTTAGGGACTTGGAGCAATTTTAAACTTTTGAATAGGGTTTTATTTAGCATAAGAATTAGTTGTTGGTTTTGATCTTGTTGGACGAACTTGTTGGTTATGAACAATACTATATAATATTAAGATGAACAACAGTAGTTCATGTGACAAAGGGGTTTATACATAAGGAAATAAATAAAAGGAAAATCCAAATTAAGATTTGTTGATATCGATTTAATCCCAACTTGATCCCAATTACTATTAGACCTCTATGGGATCAATAAACAAAGAAATGATGTGGGGTTTCAAAAATTTTTGGGGTTGTGTGTATCCATCTTCATTGCCTTTATAAACAATATCTATAAGACGCTCAAAGTTGAGAATTCGTAGTAAAATTTCTTTAGAAGAGGAAGTTGGTCGGAGACACTCTTCATTGCTATCCTTCCATGCATTTGAAACCATTTCTAAAAATTTATTGATAGTCTCTTCTTTTGTCACACCATTATCTTTCATGTATAATTCAATTCCTCGTAGCAATTTGTCCCTTTCCTTCTCAACCTTCAATAAGAGAAAATTAGAGAAAACACTTAGATAAGAGAAATAAGTTGCTTAGTTGTAGAATTGACGTTTCCTTGTAACAAACTCTAGGTGCATTTCATACCTCATAAGTAGCAATGTCATCGATAAGTCGACATATTACAAGGCTTGCAACAAGCATTTTAGGTTTTGCTAAGCCATTCAAATTCTTCTTTGGTGATGATTTGATCCCCAACAAGGATGAAGTTGTAAGATAACGAGTAAGTGCATGTAATTAAGGCATTCTTCATGTATTCGAAAATGGCGGCAAGTATCCTTCAATGAACCACTTGGCTTCCACATAGTAAGTCCTCACAAGTTCTTTCAACTGCATACAAATTAGTAGACAGTTAACGAGGGTCAATTTTGTATAAAACATAATAAGCCAGGAAAAAAGGAATATAATAGTTGTCGAGTATAATACTTACTGCTTCTTTTGCATAGTAGACGGCATAAGATCTTCCTTCTTTCGATAGTTCTTCATCAAATTGCTCGTAAAGATTCAGCAAAGCACTATATAACGGTTTGATATACTCTGGTAGCCGATCAATGTCGCTAATATCCCACCTGAAAAAGCAAGAGATGTGATGTTGATTACCATCTTGAATGAAAAAATGGATTACTCCAAGAAACTATTTTTGTATAACTATTGTGGATACAGTTAAAAGAAAGAATTATGTATCCATGTACCTCTGAATTGCCTCTGTAAAAACTTCTAGTTCTTCGACTGTACCATAGGCATCATATGTATCATCTATTATTGACGTCATTGCTATGGTTTTTGTGAGAATGATTCGGGCAACTGAATATTGAGGCTCATGATACACTCCCATAGCCCAGAAAAAACATTCTACCACTCTGTCTCTACCATAGGGAAGTATAGTCACAAGGTCCAATTCCTTCCACCACCTGTGAAACCAAAGAATTTTATTAAGTAATTCCAGGCGCTCATGTTTGTATATTTGTATAAAGAGATTTAACCTTGCACTTTTGAACAATAATGTTACCTTGAGACCTCATAGAGCTCCTGTTTATGCAGCATTTGCAATGAATTATAGTCTAATTTGGCAAACCTCAGCAGCAATTCATTCTTTGATGATTCATCTTCTTGGTAGATGGAGATAAAAAAGTGCGCCTCAATTCTTGGGTTCCCAAAATGGATGGATTGCACAAGGGCATGAGCTACTTGTTTCCCAAGGGGAGAGCTTAAATGTGGTGCCATGGATTTGAGGTTATCTGTTGTGAAAGCAAGGGCATCTTCTAGTATATCTTCTCCATGCACTCTTAAGTATGCAGCTTCATATAAGCTCAGCAAGCCCATTGCATCACTCTTAATAGTCTCTTTGAATTTTCCATTCTCGTCTATGAATTTGTCAAAGATACCACAAGATATACGGTAGCCATGTTGTCTGAATAAACGAAAATGAAGTGCAACAGTGTACAGGTCATATGCTTCATCTGCATAATTTGAGTTGAGATTAAAGAAACGTTCAAGTAGTTCTTCAATCTCATCTTCAAAGTGATATGATACGCCCAAGCGCTCAAGTGTTTCGATCAAATTCATCATCTCCACCATGTCTTTTCCCGGAGCTTTCAGCATGCTTCTCACTTCATTCTTCAATCCTTCAATTTCCATGGAATATTTTTCTGCTAACTGTGCAATTTCACAAGCGCAACATGTTATAAGCCAATAATGGTAAATTTCCGAGAAGATCCTTTACATGTAAATTGTACTTGTATTTTCTTTCATTTTCTATTTCTGTATTATAAAAGAATCTTCTATATGTAAACACGTAATTTACACATCATAAATGAATCGATACCTCATAATCAAAAGAAAAATTCATGAATTGTTCGCCCCATAAGCTGGGAGAGAAGTTTACGACTGGACGAACAATCTCCTTTTCGCAGTTGGTAGCATGTTCAACAATAGCCGAAGGCATTCTGATTCTCTTCTGGTATATAGAAGAAGATTATTATTATTATTTTTTATGGTACAGACGTACAGTTTATGTTGAAATTATAAACCCTAGCTGAAGTTAATGTTGGTGATCAAATACTAAAGAGCTACCTCTCTTTTATAGTAGAAATGAATGGTGTATAGACTGGCACGTCTCAATAAAGTTTTCAAAGTCTTAGTCAATAATGGTAGCTTTTCCATTCTAAACGCAGTAGTTAAGGTAAACGGAGAAATTTTAATCAGGATGACAAAATGCTCCGTCTGGAAATTCTCAGTCGTGTTGGAAAATCAGGGTGGGGACTGTGACCCATGAAAATAAGGTGTAGTATATTATTTGCACATGTACTCCATATTCTTCATTCCGTACAAATAAATTGTGTCTGTTGTAATTTTAGATGTGTTTTTATTATACACTCAACAAAATGTAACCTTACGTGACGGGAATGTCCAAATTCTGATATTTCAGTCAAGATATAACCTTGGAATATGTTCATTGTTTCAAACAACAAAAATGAAATGTCCAAATTCTTATATTTTAGTCAAAATATAACCTTGGAATAGGTTCATTGTTTCAAACAACAAAAATGAAATGTCCAAATTCTTATAAACGTGTGAATTTGTGGTGGCATAAGGCGACAATGAGCACTATTTAGATTGTTATAGGTTTACGTCGAGTCAAGATATGGTTTGGGAGCTTAATTTCGAGGGTGATGGTGGTGGTGAAAGGCGAGGAGTGAGAGAAAATGGTTTGGGATGGTGATGGGTGGTGCAAGGGCAACGACAGTGGTAATGGAATTTATGGCGTCTAAATTCTCTATAAATCATTTTCTCCAAATTCATACACTATACCCGCAACGGAAAATCAAACCATTTCTCCCAATTCATGCACTACTTTCCAAATCCTAGACATCACACCACAACCTTCGTTGCACACCACAACCTTCGTTGCACCCATACACGCCAACCATCACCGCACGTGTGCCGCCATTGTGATCTCACTGCCACCGCCAATGCGATTGACCTATACTCAAATCCTCCAACCCAAATCTAAATTTTTAAGCCTCCTACCAACACCACAATCTTCAATATCAGCTTTGAAATTTAGAATTTCATATTGGAAATGGAGTAAGGTGGTTTCTTTGTTGTGTTTGACAATTGTGGATGTTGATTTTAACAACTGGAAGTGTTGGTAAGGTTTGGAATTTTGAATTTTTCGATTCAATTACAAAGAATCGGGATCAAATTAGAAAGTGAATTTGAAATAACAGAATATTTAATGTGTTTAATACGTTTTCTTTTTATGGATATGGAAAATGGATTAAATTCATCATTATTTTAATGTCATGGTTGGATTTATTTTTGAATTAGAACAATAAATAAAGGACGAAAAATAAAGAACACAAGAATTTATCTGATTTGCCTCAATGTAAAACTACATCCTATTTTCAAACACTCGCAATAATTCACTATAATGAATTATGATCAATTGTATACACGAGATCAATCTTATATATAACAACCTAATGAAGATTCCCTACTCATAATGTAATTCTAGCACAACCCATATTACAAAGACAAAATTTTGAAAAACACCATATCTTGAAGCAAATAAAATTACAAAGGTCGATCTACGTTCGACTCCACGTGAAGACAACAAATTAGACTACATAGTTTAATATTTACATGGAAAGATGGATCGTCGAGTTGAAGATCTTCTTTGGAGATTTTCGATGACTTTCTTGATTAGATAAAGCTCGCAAATGCTGGATTAATAATAATAATTTTAGTTATCTTCTTTTAACACGACATTCTTTAATTGTTACTAGTAGTAATAACCATGTGAGTTTGTAGTGGCATAAAGTGGCAATTCATGTTGTTTGGGTTGTTTTTGGTATAGGCCTGGTCGGGTGGTTTGGGAGCTCGATTTCGAGTACGATGTTGTGGTGGAATCTGGAAATTAGAGTGGTGGAAGGCGAAAAATTGGAAATTCTCCGTCATGTTGGAAAATCATGGCGGGGGACTCATACTCAAATAGAACTATTATATTTATAATCTTTTATGTTTTTAATTTTAAATTATATTTTAATAAATAAATAAGTAAAACGAGAATATTTTAATTCCCGCACTATCCTACCTCCCAAAAATTCTCTTCCCGTCTTATTGGCATCCCTAAATTTTAAGTTGTATAAATTATTAAAATGAAAACTGTATATATAATACATATATTAATATGAAACATCATGTAAATTAATTCAATACCATAAACATAATATTGAAAAGAGGCCATCATTTTAATACAATTAGTAATTGACATGTTTAATAATTATTAATTGTTTAATTGAAAACTGTGATTCCCCCATGAAAATAAGGTACTCCATATTCTTCATTCCTTTCTGTTGTCATTTTAGATCACTCAACGAATTGTAATCTTACGTAACTGAAATGTCCAAATTCTTATATTTCATTCAAGATATAACCTTGGAATAGGTTCATTGTTTCAAACAACAAAAATGAAATGTCAAAATTCTTATAAACGTGTGAATTTGTGGTGACATAAGGCAACAATGAGCAGTGTTTAAGTTGTTATAGGTTTGCATCAAGTTATGGTTTGGGAGCTGGTGGTGGTGAAAGGTGAGGATTAAGAGAAAATGGTTTGGGATGTGTTGTGAAAATATTATGATTGCAAGTGTATAATATCGCACAAAAGTAATAAAGTGGACTTATTGAATCTGAATTATCATTTCTTCGAAGACTATCTTATTTAGATACTAGTTAAATTAATTTTAATGCTAATTTATTTTAAACAATTTGAATTGAATTGATTTGAAAGATTTAAATTAAAACTACTTAATTTAAGGAAATAATATAAGAACGTATGTAAAAGCAAATAACAAGAATTTAGAGAAGAATGATGGTTAAAGCGCTTGGACAAACGAATTCACCTAATTGTCATCTCTAATTCCCCTCTCAGGATTTGTTCCTAAAGTTGTATTCGGTCAAATTCACGAATTTAATTTAATTTACCTTTCTCGAGTTCAAATTAGTTATATCTAATTATGTCAACTTAGGCAATCAGAATGATCCTTAATTAGATGCATTAATTCTCCTAAAAATTTAATTAAGACTGCAGTAATAAGAAAAGTGTATCTCTACCTTTTATCCAATTGCCGAATTTTACTACGTGGTCTAGATTAATAATTTATTTCTCAGTTCATTACAATCCACGAGATCAATGAAATAATGGCCAGTTATTCCAAGCATTAAGAGAAGAAGTAAAATCAAATACTTAAACAATTTATAAGTCAAAACTTGAGATTCGAAATTAAAAAATTAAAACTATGCTACATCGTTCATCCAAACTATGAATTTAGCTACTCGTGATTCGGGGAGAAGAAAACATTAGAAGATTTGAATACATAACCGGGTTCTGAAGAAAAGATGAAAAGATGTTGATTATCTTGTACCAAGATATCTTGATCTTCACGTCACAATCTTCTTAATCTTGGTCGTTCTTCGTTTTCTTTGTCGTTCTTTTCTCCGTCTTCTCTTGTGTTCTCCAAAAGATCAACCCTCCTTTCTTGACCTAGATTAAGTCTTTATATAGTTCCAAATCTTTTTAAATTGTATTTAATTCAAAAGGAACCAAAACGCCCTTAGTTTAGGTTAGGAAAAATCAGATTTTTCTTCTTATTTGGCCGTGGTCGGGCCATGGTATGCAAAGCTGCCCACCATGACCAAAAGCAAACCTCATTGTTTGCAAACCGCAATTGGACCATGGTTCACTACAACCCGATTTATTGCTGTTTGGTCCTTCCACTTTCGATTGTTTACAATTTAGTCCTTGAATTTCTTCTTTTATTTCAATTTGGTCCCCTTTACTTGCCACTCAAGTCCTTCATCTTTTACATGTTTACAAGTTGGTCCCTACTTCTTCGTCTTCGTGCGTTTAGTCTTTCTTTGCCAATTTTTCTTTGTTTCTCTCTAAATCCATTGAAACTCGGGTTTCAACCTAAAACAATCAAATTAACACACAATTAAGTAAATATTCATTCAAGATTACAAACAATTGTCCAATTTTTACACTACTGAGATAAGCGTAAATCGACACATATCAAATACCTCCAAACTTGAACATTTGTTCGTCATCGAACATGACTATTTACTTAAACAATCGGACAAATAATATAAAATTTACTATAGTAGATAGCTTGCCGTATTTCTTGATTTTGAAACAAGTCAATCAATAAAAATTATTTCTAAATCATGCTACAAAAATAGATTTTTGCTTATCCGATGCTCGATCGATATATGTGTATGCACATAGTCAATTCAATCAACATAAACTTTTAGGTTGGTAATATTACATTCTCCCGGTGGTCAATTATTTCTTTTCTCTCTCGTAAGAATACACACTCCCCTATTGATGTTCAATCTATCACCCTAGGTGTTAACTCTATAGTTGTCCTCAAAACACTTATTCTTTTACTGTTCAAAATTTGGTTAGGTCTACCCAATACAGTTACTATCTAGATCTGTGATGATTCTCTCTTTATTGAATGTTTTGGCCATCAAGCTTCCACTAGGTAAGTCAAACCCACTAGTTATCTAAATCTCCAAGTTATACGCACAAAGGCTCAATCTTACTTTTGCTTCTCTCTTTTTTTTAATGTATATATATCTTATGTGTAAAACCTCACTCCCTTAAGCTTTCTAGATGACCCTTGTAGTGAGCTTTAGGCCGATGGTTCTCAGATCTGATAGACCTTAGGGCACCGAGCTTTGAGAACCCCAACGGACTTTATCACCCGAGTCAACTAGGCTACGAAGAGAGGTATAAGATAAAGCAAGTGTAATGCCTTTCAATTTTTATTTTTTTTTTGAGAAAAGAAGCAAGATAAATGAGCGGGGATTAGATTCTTAGCATTCAGTCAATACCTAGATTCCACAGGAAAGCCAAATACATTCCACACAATTATTACTCAAGCACGTAATCAGCACCTATCTAAATACCTTTCGCATTAGTTTAACCACCCCAAAACTATCCTTTCAACTGGTCGGGTAATTTAGTTGTCAATTGGTAGTTTTGGTTTTCACAACTTAGGTTCACTATTCTTTCATTGTATTCTATTCAATATACCAACCAAAGTTAGTGATGTTCATGACTATTTTACTTACACTTAATCATATCTCACATGGATAAGTATAGCATATAAGAGATATATGTAGCATCACCTAGTCATAATCTTTGAATCGATAACAGTTTCAATTTGATATCATCTTTAGCCGGCAAGACTATCCAACATAAAGGCACACAAGTAAAGCAATTTTTTTTTTTTTTTTTTTTTGAAGAAGCAAAAATAACGAAACTTAAAAGATCACCCCCAAGCTCAAAATACACTTTGTCCTCAATGTAATAAAAAAGAGCAAAATAAATAAAAAGGAAAGAAATAACCCGATGTAGGATACTAAGAGACTGTTGCGGAGTGGCAACTGAACAGGAAACATCAGAAAGCGGGGGTGGAAAGTGGTGCTGATTGAGGCGTTCAAACATCGCAAGTAGCTCGTGATGGTCACTCCGTTGGCCCTCGTCCATTGATCGTAGTGTAGTATAGAGTTCGTCCTGTCCATCTCTTAAGCGTTGAAGATCACCTATATGGCTTTGCAAAGTGGTCTGAATAGAGTCTAAGACTGGTCCAAAATTCAGTCTACCTCGGCGTCGAATCCTCTGTGGCAATATCAGGATATCTGACTTTAAGGGCTCATCCTCATTAGCTTGAGAGGCGTCGTCCTCTTTCCTTTTCAATTCAGTAGCCAATCTATGCTCATTAACATAGCGGTGGACTTGTCCAACCGAGTGCCTCATGACTAAAGGCGGAGAATATGGGTCTTTGTGTTGTCCTTTTCGAGAAGAGTGCATGGGAACATGAGCTCGCTTGCAAAGAGCGGAGATAAGACACAGGAAGATGAGTTTGGACCAGTCCTTTGGGTTGGAAGCAAGGTCTATGCAGTGTTGAAAATGTACTACACCGAAGTTGAAGGATGACCGATTGCCAACCGATACAAGATCGTCATCGGGTTGGATAAATTTCTGTCAAGTGAGTCGTGGGAGATGTTGGACGCCATGAAAGAGTGGAGGAGACAGCGCTCGTCGCTCATGTCTCTATGGCGGACAACAATACTCTGTGGCCAAGGTCTAGGATTCTTGACAGGATAGATAACACGGGCGATAGCATTCCAATTAGTGATCGCAGGTGCTCGGAGCCTTCTGGGACACCATACAAGTGTCCTATGACATCGGGGCTAAAAGGAACCAAAACCCCTCGAACATATGTTGCATAGGCGTGGTCGTCCTCCTCATTAGTGATTGCCAGGTTGAAATTTACCATGAATTCCCGCACCACCTCCATATACACATTGTGTGGCTTAGAGCAAAGTCGAGTCCATCCGTTGTTATTCATGATGGCGAAAAGTGTAGTATGGTTTAAACTTTCCAAATCGACCTCCTTTTTGCAATGGCTGACCATGTGGAAAAAACAGGTTTTCGTTGCTCTGCTTCGTTGCTAACATAAAGCTCATAAGAAGGGGACGTAGGGCGGACTCTTTTATAGACATTAGAGTCTTCACAATTTCTTTTCCTTTACTTGAGGTAGTTGCCCTTGATCTAGGAGGCATGGTGAACGTGAATGTACCTACAAGGTAAAAGAAGCGAAAGTGAGAAGCGGAACCATAGATAAGGGATGACAAATTATTGCTAGAGTGAAAGTAATGATATCTCAAAATAATAAAGGAAGAGTAAACATAAAGAGTCGGTTGAGACATATTATCAAACACATTCAAGGCAATGAACAAAATAGCCGATAAAAGATGGGTGGGCAAGAATTGTGCAACCCCCAACTTGCAACCAAAAATTGCAGTCTAATCTACCACTCCAAGACATGCAAGTTAGATGACCATACCCCCAAGAGAAAGGAAAATGACCTAGCATTAAAGGAAAGCAAAGAACGAAAAATAAATGAGCTCAAAAAATGGATGAGGTATTATATCAAACACTTGGGGGGCATAGCACAAATTAACTAACAAGCATAGATATGAAGCTAACTTTCAAACCCACATGCTCAATCAAAGTGTCACTATGAGCAACGATAACAAATCAACCATTTAATACAAGCTACCCTACATTCCAAACCAAAAACAAATGCAATTAAAATCATGTGAAATATAGAAGAAGGGAAAAATCCATACTTACCTCTTGTGTAAACTAAATGGAGGAGATGAAAATGTGGTAAGTAAACCCCTAATTTCTATCAAGCTTTGGCCTTTGTGGAAAGGTTGGACAGAGAAGAAGGAAGAATAGGTGGGTTGGAGAGTGAAAATGGGAAAAAAATGAGGAATGGGGGTTAAAATACCCCTCCCTCACGCCGGCAAGGGCAGGTTTGGCGCCTGATATGCAAACCGTGGGCACGGTTTAAGTCATGATCGACCGCGGTTTGCAAACCGCGGTCTAATGCCATCAAATTGTGAGAAATTTTTTTTCTTTATGGGTCAAAAATATGAGGATGATGGCGGTTGGTCCGAAAAAAAATTAAATGTAGCAAATTATGAAAAAAAAAAAAAAAAAAAAAAGAAAAAACAGGTCCACAATTCCATATGCAAAACAAATACTAAATAAGGGATAGATGATGGGTTGCCTCCTATTAAACACTCAATTTAGAGTCTAGGGCTCGACTTTTGGCGGCATTCACTCTGTCATTGCAATGTCAATGATGGATTTTGCCGTTGGGAAATCCTCCATATAGTGTTTCACTCTCCGCCGTTAACTTTGAAATTTTCTTTGGTTGGATGAGTCAATTCAACCGTGCCATACGGAAAACCTTGGTGATTGTGAATGGTCCGACCACTTTGATCTCAATTTTTCGAGAGAACAGTTTGAGTCGTGAATTGTACAAATGTAACTTGATCCCCAACCTAGAATACATTTGCCGAATGTGTTTATCATGCTAGTTCTTAGTCCTTTCCTTATGGATCACTTAGTTTTCATAGGCATCCATTCTAAATTCATTCACTCGTTCAACCGCAGAAGCCTAGTTTCACTGACCTTTTCCAAATCCATGTTTAACTGCTTTTAGTGCCCAATATGCCTTGTGCTCGAATTCGACTAGTAGATGGCAAGCTTTTTCAAACACCAAACGATAAGGAGAAATGCCAATAGGAGTTTTGAAAGCTATGTGGTACGTCCATAGTGCATCATCAAGCTTCTTGGAGCAATCTTTTCTAGTGAAATTCTGGTGAGCTCGAGGATCCGTTTAATCATCATTAGATGTCTCCACTTGCTCACTAGTTTGTGGGTGATAAGTTGTGGCAACTCGATGCTGCACACTATATTTGTTGAGGACCGATTTAAATAAACGGTTGCAAAAATGAGAACCACCATCACTTATAATAGCTCGGGAGGCTCCATATCTGTTGAATTTTTTTTCTTGATGAACCCAACTACCACTGTTGCATCATTAGTATTAAATAATTTGTTTTATTACAAATGACGACAATGTCGCCGCTATAAACATTTTAAATTTTTTTTAAAATAAATTTCAAATATTTTAAATAATGTATAAAAATTCTAAAATCTACTGATCCCCAAACCCTCGGCCTCGGCCTCATCCTCGTTATCGCCTTCCTCGTGCACAACCACCGGTATGCTATTTTTTGAAGCTCAATTTTCCATTGCATTCGCATAGGTGAGCTTCAGTACATGGCAAACCGAGGATCGTCATTTTGGGGTCTCCAAAGAAGCGATGGGAAGTTCTTTGTGGGGCCTTCGATGCGTGCCGTGTCGAATCTAGGGAGGAGAGGTGTCCTTCGAACCCGTCCAACCCACAGACATGACCTCGCTGCGTTCTCGAAAACCTCATTTGCAATAGCATGCTTGTTCAACAACGCGCCACCTGGAGGCAACCTATGTCTGCTGAGTCTCCTCAACTCAACAAGTTTATCCTGTTTTAAAAAAAATAAATAATAAATAATAATATCATGTCAGATAAAATTAAATTAACATCATTTTAAAGTTCTCAGATAGTCACCAGCCCCCTACGGGTTCACCCAATTGCCATCCCGGAAGGTGTGAAATGTCCGGAACGACTCAATAATCCTTGGCCACTACTGGGTCTTGGGGTCCCGCTACAACAATTTAAATGTGCAATGTAGTTAGTAGACATTATTACATAATGTAGTTAAGATTTGTATAATGATATTGAAAAATTTAGTTGTACCTCATCGTAACGCATGGCAGAGAAGCTCTTCGACACCTATACGCTCAGGTATTTAGCCTTATCTCGATTGGCCTTATTTTTCGAGGATCTTTACTAAAGATATAAAAAATAATTGATTAGCAGAAAACTTAATAGTTAAAAAAATATTCAAAAAACGTAAAAAGTAAATAAATAATACGTAACACGAAAGTAGGACTGGTGAAGAAGTTATTGCACTTCTGCTAGTCCTCGGCAGATCTCGCTGTATGGTCAGTTGAGTCCATGCGCTTTTAAGTGATTATGCGTCTTGAGTTTGTAATCGTGATAACGATTAGTTGCCAGTGATCTCTGACAGATGATCGCCCGGTACTCATCAGGCGACCAATCATTCGGAAGATCGAAATAGCTCTACAAGAATGGAAAAATTACGTTAATGTATATTACATGGAACAATTATTTATTGACCGTGCTAATAACAAAATTAATGTAAGTTAATACCGATGATGCTACACGTAACCGTGTTCATTTGCGCCTCTGGAACCTTTGTCTATGAAGGGTAGGACAGGGGCACGGTGAATCTCACTTGGTTCCCAACTAAGCGCGTGAAGTACTTGGCGTTATTCTCGATTGGTTGCATTGTGCGTTCGACATTGGGAAGTGACATCTTCCCGTTGGCCTACCAAACCTTCTAAAGGTTGATACCTTGGTGGCGACGAAAAAGAACAAATCTGAACCATATATATCATACAAAATTTAACGATATTTATAAAATACCAAAAAAATTGATTTGAACGAAAATTATTACCGGACTCATGGCCGAATCGAATTTGGTGAGGTGGTATTTGTGGAGATCCCTGTACTATCACCCCCGACATCACATCACGCCCATACTAACACATGGAATAATTGTGTACATCAATTAGTGCGGAATAGATCCCTACACTTAGTGAAATTGATCCCTAGCTTTTAAATTACTTCTTAATTGGTCCCTAAACTTTTAATTTATTTTAAATAGGTCCCTGAACTTTGAATTTTTTCGTATTTCTAATAAATTTTAAGTTGTTGATGAATTGGTCCTTAAACTTTTAATTTATATCAAATAGGTCCCTAAACACTGAATTTTTTTCGTAATTTCTAATATGTTTTGATTTGTTTATGAATAGGTCCAAAAACTTTTAGAATATTTCAAATAGGTCCCTAAACTTTGAATTTATTTCAAATGAGTCCCTAAACATAGAATTTATTCGTAATTTCTAATAAGTTTTAATTTTTGATGAATTGGACCTTAAACTTTTAATTTATATCAAATTGGTCCCTAAACATTAAATTTATTTCAAATGGGGTCCCTAAACATAGAATTTATTAAGTAATTTCTAAAAAATTTAATTTTTGATGAATTGGTCCTTAAACTTTTAATTTATATCAAATAGGTACCTACACTTTTAATTTATTTAAATAGGTCCCTAAAGTTTTAGAATATTTTAAATATGTCTCTAAACTTTGAATTTATTTTATATAGGTCCCTGAACATTGAATTTTTCGTAATTTCTAATAAGTTTTAAGTTGTTGATGAATTGATCCTTAAAATTTTAATTTATATCAAATAGGTCCCTAAACTTTGTATTTTTTCATAATTTCTAACAAGTTTTAATTTGTTTATGAATAGGTCCATATAATTTTATTTTATTTCAAATAGGTCCTAAACATTGAATTTATTTCAAATAGGTCCCTAAACATTGAATTTTTTTCGTAATTTCTAATAAGTTTTGATTCGTTTATGATTACGTCCATAAACTTTTAGAATATTTCAAATAGGTCCCTAAACATTGAATTTATTTCAAATGGGTCCCTAAAAATAGAATTTATTCGTAATTTCTAATAAGTTTCAATTTTTTCATGAATTAGTCCTTAAACTTTTATTTATATCAAATAGGTCCCTAAACTTTGAATTTATTTCAAATGGGTCTCTAAACATAGAATTTATTCGTAATTTCTAATAAGTTTTATTTGTTGATGAATTGGTCCTTAAACTTTTAATTTATATCAAATAGGTACCAAAACTTTGAATTTATTTTAAATGGGTCCCGAAACATAGAATTTATTCGTAATTTCTAATAAGTTTTAATTTTTTATGAATTGGTCCTTAAATTTTTAATTTATATCAAATAGGTTCCTAAACTTTGAATTTATTTCAAATAGGTCCCTATACTTTTAGAATATTTTAAATAGGTCCCTAAACTTTGAATTTGTTTTATATAGGTCACTGAACTTTGAATTTTTTCGTAATTTCTAATAAGTTATGTTGTTGATGAATTGATCCTTAAACTTTTAATTTATATCAAATAGGTCCCTAAATAGTGAATTTTTTCATTATTTCTAATAAGTTTTAATATGTTTATGAATAGGTCCATAAAATTTTAATTTATTTCAAACAGGTCCCTAAACATTGAATTTATTTCAAATAGGTCCCTAAACTTTGAATATTTTTGTAATAAGTTTTAATTTATTTATGAATAGGTCCCTAAATTTTGAATTTATTTCAAATAGGTCCCTAATCTTTGAATTTATTTCAAATAGGTCCCTAAACTTTTAGAATATTTTAAATAGGTCCCTAAACTTTGAATTTGTTTTATATAGGTCACAGAACTTTGAATTTTTTCGTAATTTCTAAGAAGTTATGTTGTTGATAAAATGATCCTTAAACCTTTAATTTATATCAAATAGGTCCCTAAATTGTGAATTTTTTTTATAATTTCTAATAAGTTTTAATATGTTTATGAATAGGTCCATAAAATTTTAATTTATTTCAAACAGTCTCTAAAGATTGAATTTATTTCAAATAGGTCCCTAAACTTTGAATATTTTCGTAATTTCTAATAAGTTTTAATTTATTTATGAATAGGTCTCTAAATTTTGAATTTATTTCAAATAGGTCCATAATCTTTGAATTTATTTCAAATAGGTTCCTAAACTTTGAATTTTGTCTTAATTTCTAATAAGTTATGTTGTTGATGAAGTGATCCTTAAACTTTTAATTTATATCAAATAGGTCCCTAAACTGTGAATTTTTTCATAATTTCTTATAAGTTTTAATATGTTTATGAATAGGTCCATAAGATTTTAATTTATTTCAAACAGGTCCCTAAACATTGAATTTATTTCAAATAGGTCCCTAAACTTTGAATATTTTTTGTAATTTCTAATAAATTTTAATTTATTTATGAATAGGTCCCTAAATTTTGAATTTATTTCAAATAGGTCCCTAAACTTTGAATTTTGTCTTAATTTCTAATAAGTTTTAATTTGTTGATGAATTGGTCCTTAGACTTTTAATTTATATCAAATAGGTCCCTAAACATTGAATTTTTTCATAATTTCTAATAAGTTTTGATTTGTTTATGAATAGGTCCATAAACTTTTAATTTATTTGAAATAGGTCCCTAAACTTTTGAATTTTTTCATAATTTCTAATAAATTTTAAGTTGTTGATGAATTGGTCCCTAAACATTTAATTTATATCAAATAGGTCCCTCAACTTTGAATTTTTTCGTAATTTCTAATAATTTTTAATTTGTTTATGAATAGGTCCCTAAACTTTGAATTTATTTCAAATAGGTCCCTAAACTTTAATTTATATCAAATAGGTCCATAAACCTATTTTAATTTCAAATAAGTCCCTAATTGATTAACTCCAATGCACAACTAATTACATCACAAAATGATCATCGTGAAAATGAAGTCCAATTCACAACTAATTTTATCAAGATTGTCAAAAGATATACAATTCACAACATATATAATTTATCAACATCGTGAATTTGAACTACAAAATGAAAAGCAGAAAATAAAAATCGAAATGAAGATGAATTCATGAAAGATGAAATAAACAACCCACCATGATCCAATACTCAACCAACGAGAAAATGAAATAAATTAAAAATGACCCACCATCTCCACAGAGCATAACCGGTGCAAAATCAACTTCAAAAAGCAGAAAATGAACTCGATCGAAAATAGAAAATGAACTCAATCACAACATAATTAGAAATGATGCAAAATCAGCTTTTTATCTTGTTCACATGAAATGAAGCGAGTTCAAAATCAAAATAAAAATCGAAATGAAGAATCTTTTGGCGAAGAAAATCAAAATGAAAATAAAAATCCCAAGGCAAAATCTTCTTGCCGACGACGGCGTGAGCGATGGGATGATAAAAACTTCGCTTTGGTCTTGGAAGAATGGGAGAAAAACCTTCTTTCACTTTGGCGGGCAATGGGGAACAAAGCGGAGGAAGAAGAAGAACGAAGAAGAAGAAGAAGAAGAAGAAAACGACCAAAATGGAAAAGAAGAAGGTTATCGTGAAATAATTCTATAGCGACGACATTTGTCGTCGCTTATTGAACTAATATAGACGACATTTTTTAGCTTTTTTTAGAACACGCGCCTAAAGCGTGGCGCCCAATTTCGATGTTGTCATCACTATTGTCAATATACTAAGTTAATTAAATTACATATCTAATTATAAAGGAGTTTATTCATATTATTAATTTTTAATATTATCATATTTTTAGGGCAATCATATTATTAATTTTTAATATTATCAAATTTTTTATTTTTTAGTTGTTAATAATTAAAATATTAAAGTATAAATTAACATATTCAGTGATACAAAAAATAGTGTACATTTTTTAAGAGTCTAAAAAATAGTCTAAATATATTTCACTTTTTAGGGCATTTTTCATATTTAATTTAATATATTAAATGTTTAAAAATGTAATTGTATAATTAATAAATTATTTAAAATTTAATGTACAATAATAATAATGAACAACTCATAGTTAATAATTGAAATATTAAAAATAATTATATATTAATGAACAACTCATAGTTAACTAAATAATTTATAAATAAATTAAGCACTTTATGATAGTTAACTACACTCGCGACGTGTGGTGAAAACATTCAATCGATTCACTATGATCATACGATTGATCTCTATCATCATCACTTTATCGTCCTCATTGATTTCACTCGATGCTTCATCATCCTCGTATTCTACATGTGTATCGTCTCCCACATCATCGTCGTTGATAAACAAAGTTTCTCCTGCGATGTCGACGAGACTCTCCACGATAACCGATGCTTCTATCTCATCGACTTCACCATAATCCCGATGCAAGGATATGTGCTCTATATTGCCAAGATCAACGATCGAGATAAACCGGAAGAGTAGTTATTGTAGAGCGGGTCAATCTACGTGATGTTAGATCCCACCATGTCCCATGTACTCCTATGATGGACAATTTGTACTTTTCGACGGTTTGGACCGCGAGACGAATCTTCAATGTAGAACACTTGTTGTACTTGGCTAGCAAGTATGAATTGATCATCTTTGAAGCGCCTCATCTTGATTTGAATACTAGTAACGTTATTCTCAGTTACCATCCGTCTCCCATCACACCTAAACCACTTGTATCGGAACAGAAAAATTGAAAGTTTCGATCCATACTGTAGCTCCAGTATCTCTTGCAGCTGCCCGTAGTAAACCTCGCCCCCAGTCCCTAGAACAGACACACCACTGTTATGAGTTTTTCTTCGAATATAACAATCATATGTCAGGAACCGAACTCCTTTCACAACACAAGCTGTGTATGATATAACTTGCTAGTAACATCCATTAGCCAACGAAAACAACTCATGAGAAACTTGATGGCTGTGGCTTTAGCGCATTGCATATACCTGCATGATGAAGATTATTCTCAGTTATTGAAATAAATAATGTGGAAAATTTTGAAATTTATTCGGTCGTTGTTCGTTTACCTTCTTGTAGAACCAACCGTGAAAGTCTCTTCGTGCACTAGTTCGATGTTTGAATGACCATTGTTTAATAGCTCATGCTTATGTTCCTGTACAAAGCATGGAAGATCAAAGTTCATTAGTTTGTTTCACATGACAAAGTTTATTCGAGATAAATGAATAATTTTTAAAACGTCGTCTTCATTGCAAGAATGGTTCAACATCATAACAGGTTGTTCGGGATATAAAAATTGTTTGATTTCAAACATGAGTAGGAAACTTCGTTGGTGACTTCTTTCCAAGTGGGCTACATCATGCGATCGAAAAACAAAAAGTTGTTTATGCGGAACACTAGCATCCTCATTCTGTCGATCGGTTGAACCTTGTTCCTATGTCCTCGAAGTACCTCGAACAAAAAGTCAATGCCTCATCCACAATATGCCCTTAAGCCATTGATCCATCGGCCTAGCTCGATTTCGACATAGCCCCTTCAATTTCTTCGTGTATCGCTCGAATGGATACATTCATCTCATATGTCTAGGACCTCAAGGATTGCTCTTCTTCCGCAAATGCATTACGAGGTGAATTATGATGTCGAAGAAGGCTGGTGGAAAGATCCGTTCCAACTTACAGATAATGAGTACCAGGTGATCGTGGGAAGTCATCATGTCGCTAACCTTTAGTGTTCTTGCACAAAGCTGCTTGAAGAATGTGCACAGTTCAATAATTGTAGTCGAAATAGTTTTATTCAAGAACGCCCGACATCCGACTGGCAATAACCGTTGCATGATAATATGGCAATCATGTGACTTCAACCCGATAATGTGGTTGTCATTAGGAACAATATTCTTCTGAAGATTATAAGCAAAGCCATCTGGAAACTCAACCGATCGGATAAATTTACAAAACTTCTTACGATTTGCAGACGACATGGTGTAACATGCGGCATGCTTCATATACCTATTCTAGTTCTGATACAAGTGCAACTCTTTTTTTATCCCTAATTGCATCAGATCGCGCATTGCATTGACTGTGTCCTTTGATTTGAATATATCGTTCATAATTGTGCCGAGCAAGCTATCACAAACATTCTTCTCTACGTGCATGACATCGATGTTATCTTTGAGCTCTGTAGAAGTCCAATACGGCAACTCAGAGAAAATGCTCTTTTTTCTCCAATTCAGCTCATCATCACTTCTCTCAATTGTAGCACCCCCGTAGTTAGAGTGATTTCTGGTCTTCTATGTCTGACACGACTTAAATGTGCTAAAATGTCTGTATGCGTTAATCGACGCGAATGTGGTCGTCTCTCTGTCCTCCCATCGAATTCTAAATTGTTCTGAAAATGATGCCTGGATGACAGGAACCGACAGTGACCCACATAAGCTATCTAAATTGTTGCACGTAGGACATGCCATGTACCCCTGACACTCCAACTCGACAAACTACTTCTCGCTGGAAAATCTTTAACAGTCCACAACAACACTGCACGCAGTCTGAATACCGACCTGTTATTAGTTCCATCGTCACGCGTGTCAATCCCATTGGTCGACAACTCATTCAACTCGTTGAATAATGGTCATAAAAATACATCAATGTCCTTACCCAGTGTTTTAGGACCAGGTATCAACAGAGTAAGAATGAAGTATTCGGACTTCATGCATAACCAAGGTGGCAAGTTGTAAACTGTTATAACTACTAGCCACATGCTGTACGCTAGACTCATGTCACCGAATGGATTGAATCCGTCTGCGGCCAAACCTAACCTCGACATTCCTCGATCTCACTTGGAAGCGATAGATGTTTCATGTCAAAATCACGCCATGTCTTTTCATCAACGGGATGTCGCATTTCATCATCTTCCTAAAAGCAATTGCATAGTCGTTTTTCCAGCGTGATTGGATTTGTAACCCAAACCAAGTTTCGTCATCATCTTCTTAGCTTTGTAGTGGGGAGTCAACCGGGTTCATGTTTAGGAAAGCTAACTTTAGCAATTTCAAAGATCATCGACAAACTTGTTTGTCCATTTGTTCACAACCTTAATATACATCAACTTGATTAAAAATTTAGGGGACGAAAATGATGTAACTCCGGCATGCAGTTCTAAATGTAGAGCCTCAAACAATTCATCATAGTAACTATCGGTGCTTGTACCAAAGATGCTCATCACCAACTACGTCGTCCATGACATCCATCATCTCATTCTCCACACGGCTCGCTCATTACGTCTATACACATTCACAAGATGAACATCGGTTTCACCATGATATATCCAGATGACGTAACTCTCTACAAAACTATTACAAGATATGTGAGCCTCGACAATTTTCAATGAATGTGTGAGACCGTTTAAATATTTTTTGCACGGACATTTAATCATTCTCCTGTCATTTACGTATGGCCTCGCCATGTTTATAAATACTTGCAAACCGTTCCAAAAATCTGCAGATTTTGTGCGATTTCTAATTGTTGTCAAAGTTTTATCAATATCCATACTTGAAAAATACTATATTTTCACAAATACAGTAAGGATAATAAATAGAGATGAAGAAATGAAATGTGAAGAAGATGATTATGGAGGAAAACAATAGAATTTTAAATATTTATGCTGATGGGGAGAAGAAAAAATATTTTTATAGAGATACAATATAGAAATATAGGGATAGGGAGAAGAAAAAGAAGAATTTATAGCGACGACATATGTTATCGCTATAGATCAATAAGTCGTCGCTACAGAGTTCATCACATATTACGAGAAAATTAATAACTCACGTTCCTATCAAAATTATTAATACGTATATTGCGACGACAAATGTCGTCCCTACAGACAATAAATGGGTGCCAAATTTCCCGCCTAAATTGATACAGGTGTATAGCGACGACAATTGTCGTTGCTATATATCACATCATTTTTTACGAGAAAAAATCATGATTCACGTGACTGACAACATCATCCACATATCTATTGTAACGACATATGTCGTCACTATTGGCGCAACAAAATGGCGCAAATTGTTCCCGCCATATCCGAAAGTAATTAGCGACGACATGAAAAGACGTTGTTATAAATTACAAGTAATAGAGACGATGCGTTACATATAGCGACGACATTTGTCGTTGCTATACTTTTTGAACTTTTCGTGACGACATTTTTTTGTCGTCTCTATTGTACAGTACCAATAAGAAAGACGTGTTGTCGTCGCAATTGGTACCGCCGATGTAGACACAGTTTCTTGTAGTGTAATCATTGTCATCATCTTCTTTTAAAATTGTCGTTCTTTATAATTAGTAGTAATAATTATGTGAGTTTGTGGTGGTCGAAGGCGATGATTGGCAATGCTTTTGTTTTTGGTTTGGGTCGGGTCGAGTTATCGTTTGGGAGCTCGATTATGAGCATGTTGGTGGTGGCGAAAGGTGGTGATTGAGAGAAAATTAATGTTATGAGATGGTGATGGGTTGTGTTAGGGTGGCGATAGGTGCTCTTGTGACCAAACATAATACGTAACCTATGTAACACAAAGTAACATAACATGTAATTTATGAAACAAATAACATAACACAACATTTAAATGGAAGAGTACGCCATGCTAATGTTCCTTGGATGATCCACATCTCAGAGTCAGGCTTCGATGAGCACATTGAACTATCCATGTAGTTGAGAACCCTCACAGCCCAGGCACAACGACGCAATTATCAAGGGCGCGCTCTACCACTGAGCTAATAGCCCATCGTACGAGCCTCCCACTGGGGGCCAGCTATGCCAAAAGCGAGAGAAACTCCATGCGTAAAATAAGGTAACATAATACGTAATTCATGAAAAAAATAAGGTAACACAACATGTTAGCTGTAAAAATGTTGATTTTTAATGTAAAACTAAATTGTGTTGTAATGCATTGAATTTTACCAACTCGAGTCATTAATAAATTGGTTTCTAACTACTAGGGATAACAAATAAGACCTCCTATAGTCTTAGACAAAAATTATTAGTGCGAAATGTAGTGCGGAATACAGTTTAAAATTATCCCAACTTTTATAACCAAACGTAATAATTGGACCTTGAAATTTTAACTAGATATTGATACATATAGGGGTAAAACATAGTAAAAAATCGCATTGAAATTTTAACAATTGATCACACAATTTATTTTCTAAAACGAGACACGACATTTTCAGATGTAACAATGGGAACAACTCTAAATATCTCTCATGAAATCGTCTGATTCCAAGAATGGTTGTTATAACCCTCTGGGATAACTTATCAAATTTGAATCAGACCAAAACTCGAACCATGCACACAATTTATGAGTAATTTCTGAAAAAAATAGGCATAACTAGGAATAAATTTGACATAACATAAATTTAATTTTAGTGTCAATTGAGTATTCCAAAAACATTTATGAACATTAAATTCATCTAATAACTAAACAAAATCAGCTCCATAATAATTCTAACTCTAATTTACTGAAAACATAAAAAATTACTTCAGAACTAAATAGATTCCCCCGTTGTGAACTCTTCCAACGATCATTAAGTACTCCTCTGTGTTGGGAATTGAGACCAATTCCTTTATTGCCCACAATATCCTTGTTTAGAGAAATATAACGAAACAGAAAAATATAAAGATAGAGAAAGATTTACGAATTGTCAAAGCTTTCACTATATGAAAAATTATTACAATCGTATAGATTTTACCTACCCAAAATCTCAAATATCTCAAGAAAAGTAATATCCTAAGCTTTACCGTACCCACCAATTTCCACTTTGTACAACCCACAAAGAGAACAAGAAAAACAACTAGGATGCTAGGCTTACAATTTTTCTCTCAGAAAACCCTCAGGCTACAACTGCAAAAGAGAATAAACTATGTCAATTTATAGTTAACGAATGACCTAATTTTCTTACAAGTTTAAACTGTCAAGGAGTCCAAGATTTGAAAACTTGTTCAAGTTTAGTTGACCTAGATGCCTTCCAAGTTTCGACTACCAAAGTGTCCAAGATTAGGAAACTTGTAATTTTAGTCGACCTAGAAGTCTTCCCTTTCAACAATTGGTGCATCTTCCGATTTTGGTAAGTTTTGAAAAATATCCCAACAATCTCCACCTTGACTAAAAACGAGTCAAAAATCAATCATCTCTTCGCAGACTCTTCATCTTGATACTTAAAAAATCGGTAAACTTTGACAAAACTTTGACAATCCCAATTCTCAAAGCAGGAGAATTAACATACTCCACCATATAAGTATAATCACTTAGAAAACGCAATTCTAAGAATTTCATCGGCTCATGTCGAATAAATTTCTTTGAAATATTATGGTGCAACTCCTTGCTTGACTTACTTGGAAGTTCATCACTATCGACATCAATTCTACCACACACCTTACATTAATATCAAGCTAATGCCCATGTGCAAATGTGGACTGTTGGTAGTAACACATCCTCTATCATGGCAACTAGCACATGCCACGAGGATGTAAATATTTTACTCAAGCGACATCATCGTCTCCCATGAAGAGAGACATATTGTCCGTCTCTGATGTCAAGCAGTTAGCCAAGTCTACTCTACTTTTTGGACAATTTTTCCTTACGTGACCAGGTTTTTCAGTATCTTTGTCTGAAATAGGGATTGGTTTTCCTTTCAAAGCCTTGTGCAGTCCAGATTGAATCAAAACATCATTGACTTGTACTTGCCACAAGATAAAATTGATTCTTCCGTCAAATTTCTCCATGTCATATTTGATAGACATATATTCTCTGTGCGCCAACACTCTGAACGACCTGATGCTCTGATACCACTGTTGGGAATTGAGACCAATTCCTTTATTGTCCACAAGATCCTTGTTCAAAGAAATATAATGAAACTGAAAAATATAAAGATAGAGAAAGATTTACGAACTGTCAAAACTTTCACTATATGAAAAATTGTTACAATCATATAGATTTCACTTACCCAAATTTCCAAGTATCTCAAGAAAAATAATATCCTAAGCTTTACCGCACCCACCAATTTCTACTCTTTGTACAACCCACAAAAAGAACAAGAAAAACAACTAGGATGCTAGGCTTACAATTTTTCTCTCAAAAAACCCTCAGTCACAACTACAAAAGAGAATAAACTATGTCAATTTATAGTTAACGAATGACCTAACTTTCTTATAAGTTTAAACTGTCAAGGAGTCCAAGATTTAGAAACTTGTTCAATTTTAGTTGACCTAGATGCCTTCCAAGTTTCGACTACCAAAGTGTCCAAGATTAGGAAACTTGTAATTTTAATCAACCTAGAAGTCTTCCCTTTCAACAATTGGTGCATCTTCTGATTTTGGCAAGTTTTGAGAAAATATCCCAACACTCTGTCGACTACCGTTCCAAGCTGTTACCTGAAATTTGTAATTTGATAGGGATGAGTACGAAATACTTATATAATTCATGAATATAAATTAGCATACGAATGTCGAGTTCTAATTAAGAATCATTGAAATCATGCAAACAACGATTCCATCGGTCGTCTCTAAGGAACACTAATAGTTCCATAAGGGCTTGAAAATATTGTCACTTGAAATCACAACATAAATGCAGCTAGAAACGTAGTGAAAAAATAAATTTATTTCACATAACTACCTCACCTTGATCCTTTAAAAATCATTGCTTGGAGAATAAACTTGAACCTCTAAACATCATTGCTTGAAGAATGAAAATTCAGATGATCAGATCCTTAAGCAGCCCCAAAAACCCAATACGTTGCTACGCTTTTCTTCAAAATTCAGTTGGATTTTAGGCTCTGTGTGTGTATGTGTGTGTGTGTTTCTTTTCTCAAAATAAAGATGAAAACAGGATTGAAGAGGGATGGTGTTATGTTTAAATATGGGAGATAGTGTTTAATGTTGGTGCCTTTTGTATTCAACTAGTATGTTATACGTGCTTTTGCACGTGATTTAATAAAGGTGTTGTGTGTTATATTTTTATTTAAATATTTAAATAATTATATTTAATTTAATACTACATTAACATATAAAATTTGACATTAAAAATACAAGATACAATATATTATTTGTTGTTTGTTCAATCACCACAATAGCCATGTCCGTGTGTAATAATGATTAATATTTATTTTAACTACCAATCAATACATTCATTTCAATTTAAATGCATTATGCATAACAAAACAAACAACGTATTTTCTACAATTATATGTCGAGCGACAATATTGAAACTTTATTCTTTAAGGTTTGTAATATAGTCAAGTAATGTCAATTAAAGAATGCAAAAAAAAAAAAAAAAAGATATTGTACGTAAGTTTTTAAATATATCGAGCACTCAAACCCATTGAATTTCTTACTTTATAATATGAGAAATGACTTATAACAAATCTTTGTAATATAACTCTTCAACTATGAAGAGACTTTAATACAAAATATCACATGTAATTTGGGGGCTCGTAGCACCTCGAGTTAGCAATTCAATCAGTATACAAAACGAAACAAAATAACATTTACATCAGAAATTGACAAAATTAAACATTCTCATTTGCACAATTCAGTGCTCATATGTTTACACGTGAATTTATACAAATGATAATGGAGAAGTAAATATTACCAAAATTAAATATTCTATCTATTTTAAGCGACTTATGTGGATGCATAAATAGTGAAAAAAAATTAGTTTAAGTAATAGATAACAATTCAATTTAGAAACATAAAAAAAATAATAGAAATGAGATCCTTATCAATTATTGAAGTTAAAAAAAAAAAAAAAAGAGTACTAGAGAGATGATTAATCACGTGAAGTAACAAAAATCATAATTACAATATACAAATCTTCGAATGAAGTTTTTATGGACTCCATAAGTTACATAATTACCTTCAAATGAAACAACCTTAAACTCAAATTAGGCCTAAAATAAGTTGAATAAATTGTTGGTGGAAGGTAAATGACTTTTCATCTTGTAACTGACCAAATCCGTCGTCACAATTCGATAAAAATATTTCAAAATTCAGTAATTAATCATAATAAATTGTGATTTAGACCTTTCAACTTCTAAGAACTAAATATGGTTACATATATTAATTTGGGTATTCAATTATAATATTAACTGAAGGACAATTTAGAAAATATAAAATATTAATGAGGATGTATTTGTCCAAAAATGTTTCTTCTTTTTCTAGACTTTTAAATATAGTATAGATTAAGATGTAGGCTCTACTTGAGATTGATTTTATAGCCCAATTTGTTATTGGTAAATTTAAAAAAAAAAAAATAATTATAGAAGAATCTATAACATTTGATAGCACATGTTGAGAATCAACATAAAGATAATTTCTGAAATTCTGCGTTTTAGTTTTTTTAATTATATATAATTAAAAAACCAATGAATACAGTGTCTTAAAAAATTATTTGTTAATATTTCCTTTTGTTTTAAAACTGAAATTAACTTTTTACAATCAATGATAATAATTATAGAAAAGGATATTATTATAATTAATGTCTATTTTAGTAATTGTATACAGACATAACAATAAATCATTTTGTTTGCCAAAGTCTCGAATGCTAATTTTGAAACATACAACAATTTCAAATAAATGTTTAACAAACACTTAACTAATTTTTCTTATAATTTTTCACATAATTGATTTTTTTCATTGAGCACAACAAAAGGCGATTCTTGTAAATTACAAGAATGCTATGATTTGGTCATTGGGTGGAACCAAATCATGGTTAGTCTTCATTTAAGTAATAGATAAGCCTATGATTTGTTCAATTGCTAGATATTGGTCTTGAATATGTAAATCGACTTTTTCTTTAGCCAATTTCAACGTAATTTAATATGAGCTACAATTTGAGCCCCACAATATTAACATGCTAATGCTTACTCCTTCAATATGTAATTATTTAATCTAAATAATTAATCGACCCATAATTTATTTTCACTTGAGTCCTTCAACTTCTTAAAATTATCATAAAAGTCCAATTAACTATCTTACAAATCAAATTAATGTATTTGTAATTTGTAACATGACTAGACATGACAAATCATATCTATTGACTAATTGAATGCTTACGAGCAAGTTTGAAAAATTTTGAGTTCTACATCTTTGATTTCCAATGAATATGGTAACAAATTTGTTTTTTTGTTTTTTTTAATAAGTTTTAATGACGAGCAACACAATATTCTTCAAAAAGTTATAATAGGTACAAGTAAAAATTGAAAATTGAAAAAAAGAAAAAAAAAAGAAAAAAGAAAAAGTATTTCTCAATTTTTAAAGAAAAGTAGGTACACCACAAGAAAAATTGTTAATAGCAGCAAAAATAGTAGTGATAAAAATATCGTCTCTATTAGTTTTATACAATAGAGGCGACAAAGAAATGATGATTCCTTTTGCGTTGGAAAAGAACACTTATGTGAATAAAATAAAATAGTATATGATTTATTTGTACTTTTGAAAAGGTTAAAGGTCCAATTGCAATATTTTCATTGTATTTTTTTTCTATCATTTCAATTTATTTAAGTTAATGGACAAAATTATCAAAGAATTGCTAGAATAGTGATAAATAGTAATTTGGGGACCATCTATGAGAATACATAGAAGAATGTGGATGATATCTGCTAAAAAAAAGAATAGAGAAGAAATTATTACAACGCTTAAAGAATGGAGACTATTAGCATAATTAACCCTTTATTTTTATTTCATCACATTTTAGTTCTTCCCACCCAGTCTTCCCACCCAATCAGAATCATACCATTTTCTCCAAATTCACGCACTATTCTCCAAACCCAAGCCATCACCATCATCGATGTAGACCACCAGTACTACCGTAGCAACCATTCATATCACCCATCACCATCATCGCAATCGACATCCATCTTAAATTTCAAGCCTCTCACCAACTCTACGATCCGAAATTTCAGATTTAAAAGTTATAATTTCATATCGAACTGGAGCAGGTGGTTTCTTTCTTGTGTATGACAATCCAGTCAAAGAAAAGTCTAATTTTCTTGATGAAATTTGTCAAGCTAAGTTAAAATAAATAAATAAAAGAGAAAATGATAAGTGCATGTCATTTGAAAACAAATTATTTTACTTCTCACCTTGTCACTTCATCAAAAAGAAAGAAACAGCAGTCCCATCCTCTCTCTCTCTCTCTCTCTTCTCTCTCACCCCTTAATTCATACTACAAATTTTGAAATGTGGAGAAAAATAGAGAGTGAGAAAAGTAATAAGAAACTTTAAACTTAGAGGAATTAATTTTCTTCTCGAATATAATACAAAATAAGAAGGTAAATTTTGATTTCAAAGATTAATTTAATTTTGTACTTTAGTGGATTAAGAATTAGCAATTCAATTGTAGCTTCAATTATTGAATTTGACAAAAATAAAAATTATAAATAATATTAATTAACTACAATGGAATGAGCAATAAGTTTGACTTCTATTTTAATTATTTAATTATTCTATAAAGTTAGCTAAGTGGAATTACATAAGTCAGTTTCAAATGTATATTGTTGTATTAATTAAATGTGTTGTAGCGAGATAAACAAAGGGAATTGAAATCTTTTGGAAGAGAAAGCAGACGGTACCAAAATAGGTGTTTCAAAGAATTGATTTCTAATATTTTATTTTCAAATTACAAATTTAGATTTTGGTTCTTATTATATTATCACCATTGGAAAATTAGATACTAATATATGTTTTGGCTACATGTATGTGGGCAATAGGGATGAATTTAAATGAATAAATGGACTGCAATAAATAATTATGTGAGTGGAAAAAATTAAATATTTATAGATAATGACAATTAATTATACTATTATGTTACTTGTGATTTTAAGGACATATTTATCATTTTACGTGATTATTATTAAATGTTTATTACGTATGGTATTTGTGAAATTATCAAGATTGTAAATTGATTACTTGTAAAATGGAATGTAAGAAATATGTGATATTGAAATTCACTAGAAAAGTGCCCATGATTTTATCTATTCTAGTGCACTGAGGGGTCTTGGTCGTGTTCTATATTACACTGAGGAGCCTAATTGACCGATTACATATAGTTCACTGAGGGTTCTTGACCGTACTAGGATGTATTATTAGAGGATTTTGGAACCCCGGCCAGGTAATCGAGGGGCCTTAAGCTCTGTGCTTGGGGTGCATAGCTTTGGGGTAGTTTACACACGTATGACTACATTATAGATTTTAATTAGAAAAAACATTTTGGTGAGATTTTCCATTATATTGTGATGTAATGAAGTGATAGTATATATTTTAGTTGATGAGTATACCATAAATATGAGATGTTATATTACGAATTGTTAAGTGATGTAAACTCGTCTTTGATAATATGTATAAATGAAAAGGTATAATTGTTTTTGAAATTCTCCACTCACTGAGCCTATAAATTCATGTATTTTCTGATGATGATTTTTCTTATCAGGTAGCAGTTAGAGTTTTTGGACAGTTTTGGAGGTACAGCTTTTGATTTTGGAGTCAGAGCTACACGACATAGCTAGTTTGTATGACTCATTTCATAGAGCATGTAGTCATTATTTCGGAGACACGTGTTCATATTTGGATATTTTTTTGCATCACTTATAAATAGTTAGGTGGGCTCACTATGTATTTTATATCCACATGTATAGTTATGTTATTAAATAGTAAAAGTTTTACATTTCGCTAGTCTCTATTCGTTGTTTTGTTGTGGGTATTGGAGGGTCAAATGGTCCTATTTAATTGTGAATATTATTGTTGAGATTTGTGGTATTTTATTTGGTGGCTAGTCCAAATTAGAGGAGAGTTAGTGTTGAAATTTTCTTAAAAATAAGTTATAATGATTTGTAATAGTAGTAGTCTTGATAGTGGGTTCAACATTTAGTTGATATTTATCATCGGTATCGCCACGCCGTCTCGAATATATAAATATTGCTTGGAACAGTCGTGTCAATGACGGTTGTGGATGTTGTTTCCAGCAGTTGATTGGCGTAGTGTTGGTCGGTTTTGGACTTTGTATTTTGCCAATCTAATTACAAAGAATAAAGATCAAATTAGAAAGTGAATTTGAAATAGGAGGAATATTTAATGTATTTAATATGCATTCTTTTTCCGAAACACGATGAAGGGATTAAATTAATTGTTATTTTAATGTCACAATTGGATTTTAGACTGATAGCAGGACCTAGAAGTTGAAATCTTCTTTTAGAGATTGTTGATGACTTTATTAGTTCCATAAGGCTTGTAAATGCTAGATTAACAAGTAATCACTACTAAAAATCGGTTTTTACCAATGAAAATATTCCGTTGGTATTCAAGAACGGATTATCCGTTGGTAAAAGTGATGACCTTTTGCTTGTGGTAATCAACGACGGTTTTTTGGTTGGCAAAGATAATAGTTTTTCACCAACGAATTTTCACCTTTCATCAATAGAATATTCGTTCGTGAATAGTCATTCTTATTACCTACGGAAATTTGCATTGGTGATATTAATTAATTTTGAAAACCAAAAAATATTTCGACCTTTTATCTATGGAATATCCGTTGGTGAAGAGTGAATCATATCACCTACGAAAATTCAGTTGATAATATTAATTAATTTTGAAAACCAAAAAATATTTCTACATTTCACCAACGGACGGAATAACCGTTGGTAAAGAGTGAATCATATTACCTACTGCAATTCCATTGGTAATATTAATTAATTTTAAAAACCAAAAAATATTTCGACATTTTACCAACGGAATATCCGTTGGTGAAGAGTGAATCATATTACCTACGGAAATTCCGTAGGTGATATTAATTAATTTTAAAAACCAAAAAATATTTTGACCTTTTACTAACGGAATATCTGTTGGTGAAGAGTGAATCATATAACCTACGAAAATTCCGTAGGTGATATTAATCAATTTTGAAAATCAAAAAATATTTCGACCTTTCACCTACTGAATATCCGTTGGTGAAGAGTGGATCCGTAGGTGATATTAATTAATTTTAAAGTCCAAAAAATATTTCGACCTTTCACATACAGAATACTAGTTGGTGAAGAGTGGTTCATATTACATTAATCAATTTTGAAGACCAAAAAATATTTCGACCTTTCACCTATAGAATATCTGTTGGTGAAGAGTAAATCATATTACCTACGGAAATTTCGTAGGTGATATTAATAAATTTTGAAGACAAAAAATATTTCAACATTTTACCTACGGAATATCCGTTGGTTCAAAGTGATTCTTATTACCTACGGATGTTACGTAGGTGATACAAATCAATTTTGAAAATTAAAAAACAATTCGACTATTCATCTACCATAAATTTATATGAAGAGTAATTCATAAGTCGAAAAAATATTTTGATCTATCACCTACAGATAATCCATATGTGATGTTAATATTTCAACTATTTAGCTACAGAAAGTATGTTGGTTAAGAGTAAATCTTGTTACCCGCATATTTTTCATGAGTAATGTTAATCAAATTTTGAAAATGAAAAAGTTGAAGGTTAATCACTTGAGGAATAGCTGTAAATTAAGTTTCATTCATTTAACATTCGAATTTTCTACAACGAAGTTATGCAATTACAAAAATAAAAAAGATTCAAACTATAATCATGTACGAAAAAAACATAGGTGGCGTAGTTTACCTATTGTATGATATTCCTTTAGTTAGGCATTTCGTGTTTAAATGTGAAAGCAAATAATATTTATCATCATTTCATACAGTTTGTAGAGCTATAAATTTTTTTCGAACAATGTGATATTTTATGTTTAAGTGTTAACACAATGTTGAATTTGATTTTTCACTAATATTTATTTTTTACTTTATAAGCAATTATAGAAAATGTTGTTCATTGAACTAATATATATTATAAAAACAAATGTAATTACAAAAATTCATTTGTCTCCAATGGTTTGGTTGTAACTTCACAACTCTTAGGTCAAAGGTTCAAATCACATTAAATCCATTCTGCATTAATGGAATAATAAAATGCTTGACAAAGCTTAGTGGATTGGGTCGAGCCTCTTGTGGGTCGAGTTTCAAGCCCATAATTGGCAAGTAAGGTCAGGGGTCCACCAAGTATCTAAAATTAATTTTTTTAATGAGACATTACCTACGGAATTTCTGAATTTCCGTTAGTAATAGTGCTTGTCATTTTCGTTGCTATTTTGAGGGTCGCTAAAAATTACCAACGGAAACAGCGTGTGCCATTACCAACGGAAATTGAATTGTCCCAACCCTTTACCTCACGGAATTTCCGTTGGTAATGACTAACACTATTACCAACGAAAATTTCGTGAGGTAATGGCATCACACGACCCGTCCCAAGCAATATTCATATACTCGAGATGTGACGTGCGCCAATGGTGAATACCAACTAAGGGTTGGACCCACATCAAGACTACTACAATCACAACTCATTAGTACTTAATTTTAAGAAAATTTCGGCATTATCACCCCCTGTAATTTGGACTAACCCCCTGTAATTTGGATTAACCAACATGAAATAAAATACCACATATCCCAACAAACTGATTCATAACTAAATATGACCATTTGCCCATCCAATATCCATAACAAAACAACGCAGTAGAGACTAGCCGAAAAATAATACTTTTACTATTTAATTAATATAAACTGTACATACAGGCACAAAAATATATTGTGAGCCCACCTAACTATTTACATGTGATGCAAAATGATATTCAAAAATAAACATGCGTCCCAAAACAATGACTACATGCTCTATGAAGTGAGTCATACTAACTAACTCTGTCGTGTGGCTCCAACTTCGAACTCAAAAGCTTTATATCAAAAAACTGCCCAGAAACTCAACCACTACCTGATAAGAAAAATCATCGTTGAAAAATAAATGAGTTGATAGGCTCAATGAGTGGATATTTTCGAAAATAATTATACTCTTTTCATTTATCGATACTATCAAAAACGAACTCACGTCACTTAACAATTCACAATAACTTCAACAAGTAATATCAACTCATAATCGTAGAATATTCATCAGCTAAAATATATATCATCATTTCATCATATCCTCATATCATAGTATAATAGAAAATCTCATCAAAATGTACCTATTTTATATAATCTCAGCATGCGTGCACACAGATCGCCTCAAATGGCTAAGCTTTCTAGTATCTGGCCAAGACCTCTTAGTGTATATGATACACGGTCAAGACTCCTCGATGTATTACTAATACGGCCAAGACCCCTCAAGATACTAGAATAATCAATAAATTCACGAGTACTTTTATGAATTTAAACGTCATCTCAACTCATGTTTAATTTCATAATAAGCTATTTCACAATCTTTAGAATTTACAAGATAAGATAATTCAATAAAACAATTATAAGAAATCACGTAATTTAACATTTAGTGATATAATATCTTAAAATTGAAATCTAAATTTTTAAAATATATTTTTCCACTCACAGAGAGTTATCTATTGAAAATTAACTCACTAATAAACTATCCCGATATTTGAGTCACTTCACGGGATAACAATGGAATCCAATTCAAAACTCACTTATAATTCTACTTCTAAAGTTTGTATAGTTCTTTCCGATTGGCCATCTGTCTGTGGGTGAAAAGTTGTACTAAAATGCGGTTTAGTACCCATGGCTTTCTGCAAACTAGGCCAAAATTTAGAAGTGAAATGCTAATCTCTATCCGAGACAATAGATAATGGTGCTCCATATAAACCGATCACCTCATCTACATATATTTTGCCAACTTATTCAATGAATATGTAACTTTAATCAGCAAAAATCTGGCAGTTTTTGTCAATCTGTCTACCACAATCCATATACCATCATGACCACTTTGAGTACGAGGAAGCCTAAATAAGAAATCCATAGTGATGTGCTCCCATTTCCACTCAGGAATAGGCAATGTCTGTAAGAGTCCTGTTGTTCTCTGACGATCTGATTTTACTTATTGGCAAATAAGACATCTGGTACAAACTCAGCTATTTCTCTCTTCATTCCATGCCACCAATAATGTTCCTTAAGTATACGACACATATTAGTACTACCCGGATGCATTGCATAAGCTGAATTATGTGCCTCTTCTAGAATTTCTTTCTTTAACTTTGAGTCGTCCGGAACACATAGTCTACTTCCTATAACTAAAGCTCCGTCATCTCGAATAGTATAATCTGTGTGTTTACCGTTACTAACTTCTTCTTTCAATTTACTCAATATCGGATCTTGAGTTTGAGATTCTCTAACTTTGTCAATCAAAATAGGCCTCACTTGAAAATTAGCAGATAATGCTCCCAAACTGGTCACTGATAGTTGAGCATTCCAAACGTTGAACACACTGAACAAGAAATAGCAAATTGCATTAGTTTGATTTGTAGAAGTAGATGTCTTTCTCACCGAGAGCATCAACAACTACATTGGCTTCCCCAGATGATATTCGATTCTGCAGTCATAATCTTTTATTAGCTCTAACCATCTCCTCAGTCTCAAATTCAAATCTTTCTGATCAAAGATATACTTTAAGCTTTTATGGTCTATAAAAATCTAACATCTCTCACCATACAAATAATGTCTCCAATTTTTCGATGCTAAAACAATTGCGGCTAGCTCGGATCATGTGTAGGATAATTCAGCTCATGTGTCTTTAACTGTCTAGAGGCATAGGCTATGACTTTTCCATTCTGCATCAAAACACAATCCAAACCTTGACGTGAAGCATCACTGTAAATCACAAACTCCTCGCCCGGAGATGAAAGAGTAAGTACTCGGGCAGTAACTAATCGATGTTTCAATTCTTGGAAACTCTTTTCACATTCTTTAGTCCACACAAATTTAACATTCTTTCTAGTCAAACTAGTCAAAGAAAGAGCAATTTTGAAAAAACCTTCAACAAAACGACTGTAGTACCCTGCTAAGCCAAGAAAACTACGTACCACTGCTTCAGTTTTATGTGGGTCGACATAAATTCCCTCCGCTGATATAACATGCCCTAAAAATATCACTTTGTCGAGCCAAAACTCACATTTACTGAATTTAGCATATAATTGTCTATCCCGCAAGACCTGTAAAATGATACCAAGATGCTCGGTATGCTCTTCCTGATTTTGAGAATATACCAGTATATCATCAATAAATACAATCACAAATCTATCAAGATATGGATGAAACACTCTGTTTATTAGATCCATAAATGCTGCTGGGGCATTGGTCAACCCAAACGGCATCACAAGAAACTCATAATGGCCATATTACGTTCTAAAAGCAGTTTTTGGTACATCCCCATCCTTGATTTTTAGTTGATGATATCCTGAACGCAAATAAATCTTTGAAAACACTGTAGCACCCCAAAGCTGATCAAATAGATCATCAATACGTGGAAAAGGATATTTATTACGGATTGTCACTTTATTCAACTGTCGGTAGTCTATACACAATCGCATGGTGCCGTCTTTCTTCTTTACAAAAAGAACTGGTGCTCCCCACGGAGATACACTAGGTTTGATAAAACCTTTGTCTACCAATTCTTGTAACTGAACTTTTAACTCTTTCAATTCTGATGGAGCCATTCTATATGGTGCTTGTGAAATAGGTGCAGTTCCTGGAATTAGTTCAATATTAAACTCAACTTCTCTATCTGGGGGTAGACCCATCAATTCTTCTGGAAATACATCAGAAAAGTCTCGAACAACTGGGATGTTTTCTAGTTTTATCTTACTATGTACCAATTACATGAGCTAAATACGTATAATAACCCTTCTTGAGTAATCTTCTAGCGTCAATAGCGGATATCATACAAGATGGCAAGATTCTACGATATCCACTAAATATAACTTCAGGTTGTCCTGATCGTCTAAATACAACCTCTTTACGAAAACAATCAACTGATGCGCGATTTGCATCTAAAAAGTCCATGCCCAAGATAACATCAAAATCATGGATAGCAAGAGGTATTAAATTTGTCTTGAACTCCTGATCATTCACCTCGATCCCACAATCTCGATATACATTCTTAGATAAAAGAGATTCTCCTACTGGTGTGCCCACTACCAAACAACTATCTAAAGGTTCTAGCTCTTGGTTCGCATATATTGCAAGTGCAATTGAAATAAAAGAGTACGTAGATCCAGGATCAATTAAAATACGAGATTCTCTATCAAAAATAGATAGCATACCCATAATTACATCGGTGACTCTTCTGCTGCCTGTTGTGTCATAGCAAAACTTTTGCTCGATTCTTTGGACGTCCTGCCTGGCCTTTCGGTTTTATTCCGCTAATACTTGCTATATTGGGTGAACTCCACCTATTTGTGCCTCGCTTTATTAGTCAAAGCATCTCCTCGATCTGATCTCGTCTTGTATTACCCACACTTTGCTCGGAAAATATCCTTGGTGATATGCCACTCTCTCGCATACTAGAACTAGAAGCGGGCAATTTCTTTATATGTGTTCCGCTGGCCACAATGATAACATACACCAAACCCTTGAACTTCAAACACTCGCCCAAGTGAATTTTCCATAGAACTTGCAATGAGGAAATTTTGTGTTCTTTGGAACTCTCGCCATATCTCGAGTGAATGGTCTCGGGAGGAACTCGGAGTAGGATGATGGTTACTCCTTGACTGGCTTTGTATCATATTTTGGGTGAATCTAGAGCCTTGACTTCCTCGTGATTTGGGCTCAGGCGGCTTGAAATAGAAATATACTGTGTCGAAATCAGATTATCCCTCCGAGGTGTCTCAGTAGCTAGAACTTCCTATCCATGTCGACTACCGCTATCTCTCGGATTTTATCTGTTCTTTTTCAGTTTGTTGTTAGAAGATGGAGCATACGATTGGTAGCGGTCAGTACAGAACAAATATCTAGACCCTTCTATTATAACTTGGGCAGATTTCAGGCGTAATTTTTACGATGCTTATTACCCTCGTTCTTATAAAGATACTAAACAGGATGAGTTTTTGAGGCTAATACACGGGTCTTCAACTGTTGCAGAATATGAGAAGAAATTTATTGAGCTTTCGAAATATGCTCAAGTCCTGGTTGGTAATGAAATTGACAAATGCAGACGTTTTGAAGATGGTTTAAGAGAAGAGATTAGATTATCAGTGACTGCAGCGGGTTGGAGTAAATTTGGAAAATTAGTAGAGTTGGCTTTGAGAGTGGAGAAAAGTATGTGCAAGACGTAGTTTTCTATCATCTGGGCAACCCATTACATAAAAAACTCTCTCTACTTTTATCATCCGTGTCTCAAAGAATCTTTGGATCATTTGTGTCCGTAAAAACTTTAGCCCCTAACTTTGTTGCTCTCTCAATACTAAAATTTCTATCTGTACTGCGCATAGCCGAAACAACTGCAGTAGCAATTCTTTCAACATCAATTGGGTCATTTTCAACCACATTTCCTTGTCCCGGATGCTCAAGTGGCTGATGAACTGATTCGTCCATTATTTCATCCTCTCCAAGATTATCTCTATCAGGAGCAATATGAGCCTGGGGCAAAATATCTTGGAGCTTGCGAGTTCTACCACCACGACGCATGACTCACCTACATGATATGCATGATATGCTAAATATCAGAATGCGTGTGTCATGGAAGCAAGCCTATAAACTCTAAACCATTCTCTGATACCAATCTGACACAGCCCATCCCAAGCAATATTCATATACTCGAGACGTGACGTGCGCCAATGGTGAATACCAACTAAGGGTTGGACCCACCATGAAGGCTACTACAATCACAACTCATTATTACTTATTTTTAAGAAAATTTTGGCATTATCTTCCCTGTAATTTGGACTAACCAACCTGAAATAAAATACCACATATCCCAACAAACTAATTCATAACTAAATGATTCCATTCGCCCATCCAATATCCATAACAAAACAACATGGTAGAGACTAAGCGAAAAATAATACTTTTACTATTTAATTAACATAAACTGTACATACGGATACAAAAATATATTGTGAGCCCACCTAACTATTTACATGTGATGCAAAATGATATCCAAAAATGAACATGCGTCCCAAAACAATGACTACATGCTATATGAAGTGAGTCATGCTAACTAACTCATCGTGTGGCTCCAACTTCGAACTCAAAAGCTTTATATCCAAAAACTGCCCAGAAACTCAACCGCTACCCGATAAGAAAAATCATCGTTGGAAAATAAATGTGTTAATAGGCTCAGTGAGTGGATATTTTCGAAAATAATTATACTCTTTTCATTTATAGATACTATCGAAAATAAGCTCACGTCACTTAACAATTCACAATAACTTCAACAATTAATATCACTCATAATCATAGAATATTCATCAGCTAAAATATATATCATCATTTCATCATATCCTCATATCACAATATAATAGAAAATCTCATCAAAATGTACCCTTTTTATATAATCTCAGCATGCGTCTCAAATGGCTAAGCTTTCTAGTATACGGCCAAGACCCCTCAGTGTATATGATACACAGTCAAGACCCCTCAGTGTATGAATACACGGCCAAGACCCCTCAGTCTACTAATACACGGCCAAGACCCCTCAGTATACTAGAATAATCAATAAATTGAGTGGGTACTTTTATGAATTTAAACGTCATCTCAACTCATGTTTAATTTCATAATAAGCAATTTTACAATCTTTAGAATTTACAAGATAACATAATTCAATAAAACAATGATAAGAAATCACGTAATTTAACATTTAGTGATATAATATCTTATAATTGAAATCTAAATTTTTTAAAATATATTTTTTCACTCACAGAATTATTTATTGAAGATTAACTCGGGTGATAAACTGTCCCGATATTTGAGTCACTTCCTGGGATAACAATAGATTCCAATTCAAAACTCACTTATTATTCATAAAATCTAATAATTAAAGCTAGGAATTGAACTGCTAATTCTTAACCCACTATAAACACATAATGAAACCAATTCTTAAAATCAAAGTTTCTCTTCTTACCTCAGATTGTAGCTTAAAAACAGAGCTATCTAATTCCAAAAGTCCGATAAATCAACTAAAATTTTGGTGTGTTTACTCCACGATTAGAATCAAATTTTGAAGAAGGCAATGGCTAAACCCCTTTTTTTTCTTGCTCCAAGCTTTGTCTCGGTTTTTGGCTCTCCAATTGATAAGAATGATAAAATTGGGAATTTAAAAGTCTTGCAATGGTCCCTACCAACTGAAGATAAGCCACCGCCTAATCCTTCATTTATCCTTTCATTATTTTTTTTTATATGTTGGCATGACAAAATTGACCAAAAAATTATTGGTTTGACCAAACTTTGCAGGATTATTACATAGCACACGCTTTTACCAACGAAAATTCCGTTTGTGAAGATCACCAACGAAAATTCCGTTGGTAACTTTAAGCAACCCTCAAAATAGCAACGGAAAATACGTTGCAAATAGTCCATTGGTAGTGACTATTAGGCACGGATATCGTGGCTTCAGCAACGAAAAGTCTGTTTCTGAAGCCACGATTTTTTATAGTGATAATCATTGTCGTCGTCTCTTTAAGATGATCGTTCTTTAAACTCTTATTAGTAGTAATAACTATGCGAGGTTGGGATGGAAAATGGCGGCAATTAGAAGTATTTGTGTTATTATTGGTTTTAGCTAGTTAGGTTATTGTACGAGAGCTTGATTCCGAGTGTGATGGTGGTGGCGGAAGACAACGATTAAGAAAAAAATAGTTTAGGGATGGTGATGGGTGGTACAAGGGCGGCGATGTTGATGATTGATTTTTACGGTGCCTAAATTTTGTGTAAATTATTTTCTCCATATTCATACACTATTCTCACGCTCGGTATTAGTTCTTTGCACACGATTAGAATCAAACCATTTTCCCAAAATCTCATACTATTCATGTTTTATTCACCAAACCATAGCCAACACACCATCGTCGTCATACATTGCCACCACCGTCACAACATTAATTCACATCATCCATCAATGCACGTTTGTCACCATAGTGATTTCACTGCCGCCACCACTGACATCGCGATCTCACCGTGATTGACCTCCATTACCAATCCTCAATCCCATATCCAAAATTTCAAACAATCTGCCACTACCACAATTTGATATTTTAGATGAAAAAAAAGGAGGTTGGTAGATTATTTGTTGTGCTTGACGATTGCGGATGTTGATTCTTGCGGCGATTGGTGGTGTTTGTGGGTTTGGATTTGGATTTTGTTGATCTCATTATCAAGAATCATGATCAGATTAGAAAGTGAATTTGAAATAAGAAGAATATTTAATGCATTTAATATGTTTTTTTCTTTTCTCGAATAAGTGAAAATAAATTAATCGTTATTTTTAATGTCATAGTTGGATTTACATGGAATGCAAGATCACGAAGTTGAAGGTTTTGTTGGTTGGATTTTGTGTAAAGTGACTTGAAGCGAGAAAACCAAATGAAAAGATGAAATGTAAGTCAAGGCAAGTGTTGAACAATTTGTCCTTAAGTTAATTTGCCCCATAACGGTGCCTACGGTTTATGGCAATCAACTCGAAGATACAACGACTTCTAATTGTGTTTGTAGCACTTCAAAACACAAGCACATCGAACTAGAAATGGTTTTGTACTCCAAAGATGAATATGAAATGGAAAAAACCAGAATTTTATGCAACAAATGCAATAATTTTGGTTCAAATGATGAAATATGATTTTAGTGTGTTTGCATATATTTTCAGATCTTGAATAGGACGTCCATAGTGTCCTATTTAACGTTGATGAAGTGTTGGGAATGAAGATGTGTGGAGCAAAATCGTACAACACTTCAAAAGGACATGCCTGTTCGCGCTTAGACCTATGCGATCGCATGGTTTTAACATGCTGCGATCACATGGTTTTAACATGCTGCGATCGCAATGTAGACTTTTGAAGATAGAATTTAATCAAGGCTAACTATGTGATCACATGGCTTTGTCTCCTGCGATCGTATGGTAGGGCCAAAAAATATTCTGCTTAAAAATTCAGCAAGTTGCGATCGCATGATAAAATACCTATGCGATCGCATGGTCAAAAATTGACCCAATTTTATCCTTTTCTGTAATTTCTCATTCATCCGATATTGGTTTTGAGATGCCAAATATACTCTTCAACACATGCAGAGAAATTAGAATTCTCTTTCGGGGGGGCAACGCCCCTACGAGGGGTGAAGCGGTGAAGTGGTAAACTATTTTGCCCAAACAGATTGGGTCTGGTCTGTATATTTTGGCCGAAGTTGACATGAAGTCACTTTAGATGTTTTAAACACTTAGTCAATTTCTCAAATTCTTAAACCATTTTCCAACAGGTTTTCTTTTGGAGATTGCCGATGACTTAATTTAGTCGGTAAGGCTCACAGATTATAAGTAATACTACTAATCATTGTCATCATTTTCTTTTAAGATGACCAATCGTTAACACTTATTAGTGGTAACTATGTGAATTTGTAGTGGTGCAAGGTGATGATTAGCAGTGTTTGGATTGTTATTTGCTCGGTATAGGGTTATGGTTTAAAAGTTCAATTTTGAGCGTAATGGTACGTGATGGCAGATTAAAATAAAATGGGTTTTTGGGATTTTGCCTACCTAAGTACCAAGAATCAAGATCAAATTAGAAAGTAAATTTGAAATAAGAGGAATATTTAATGCATTTAATATGTTTTCTTTTTCTTGACATGGCTAATTAAATCAATCCTTATTTTAATGTCATAGTTGGATTTACATGAAAAGAAAGACCCTGAAGTACTTAAAGATCTTCTTCCGGAGATTGCCGATGTATTTATTGATTCGGTAAGGCTCACATACGCTGGAATAATAGTGTGATTAGTAATAGTAATAATCATTGTCATCGTCTTCTTTAAAAGTGACCGTTCATTAACCTTAGTTAGTAGTAATAACCTTGTGACTTTGTAGTAGCGCAATGCAGTGATTGGCAGTGTTTGGGTTGATTTTGGCAGGTAAGGTAATTGTTGAGAACTCGATTTCGAGCGTAATGGTGGTGACAGAAGGTGGCGATTAAGAGAAAATGGTTTGGGGATGGGGATGGTGATGGTGATGGGTGGTGCTAGGGAGGAGATGGTGGTGATTGTTGTCGATTTTAATCTCCCAAGTGGACGGATCGTTAACAAGTAATATAATGATAAGTAGAGTGTCGAACCAATGAGGATTGGTAATTAATTACTGCTTTAATTTCAAGTAACTTTAAAAAAAAACACACAATAAAATGTTGATTTTTACTTAACTAAAATTAAACTAAAGACTAGTAGAAAGAATTAATAAGAAAGCACAATAAATTTTTGAGAAAAATTCACGTGAGAAAATAGTTAGGACTCCCAATTTCACTAGTTAACCCTACTTATGCTCAATTCATATTTTGGTGTAAAAATTGTGTTGCTGGTCAACAAATCCAATTTAATGTATTGATATTCGTCTCTCTCGAAATCTAGTTAACGTAGCTCTCAATATCAAATTTTCCTCCCTCGGTTGACGATTCAATATGAAAATGTTTAATCCCTTAGGATAACCGCATAAACAAAGATGCAATTTCTCAATTTAACAATTTATTCATGAAAAGCAATATTGAGGGTTCTACATGCAATTTCTCAATTAATATGCAACTAATTTTATTGATTTTAGCTCTCGTTAAAATTCTAAAAATAAATCAATAAGTCAATTCAACACAATTTATATGAAAACAAATCTAAAATATAGACTTAAACATGAGTTAAAGTCAATAGCTACATCGTTTATCCTAACAAATAACATAGCCGGACATGGTGAAAAATAAAGTACAAATCAAATAATAATTCATGTTTCGGTAGATGAAGAGAAAATATAAACACAACCCTTAATCTTGAAAATCTTCAATGATCTTGTGTTGCTTCTGTTTTGAACCTCCTTCTCAAACTTGAATTTTCTCTTTAAAATATCTCTAAAATTATGTATATTTCTCTTGTGAAAAATCCCCAATTTTCTTCTCTAATAATCTCTATTTATAGAGCCAAGAATATCACTCAATTCGTGTTTCAATCCGTGTCCAAAAGGGACTCCAAAAGAAGTCCAAATCAATAAGGAAACTAAAATAATTTGTTGGGCCGGGAAACTTGGAAAACCCATACGATCGCATAGAAGAAGAAATTGAGTCTCTGTTTATAATTTCATTGGCCTGCGATCGCAATAGACTTGGCTAATGCAATCGCATGGGCTAAATTTTTCTTCACTTTGCATCTAAGTCCTCATTTATTTGCACAGTAAGTCCCCAATATTTACAGTATTGACAATTTAGCCTTCAAAGTTAAACATTTATTTCAATTCTGCCCTTTTTGCATCTCAAGTCCTTAAACATTTTGGTTTTTGCATGTTGGTCTCCATACTTCTACGTTTATATCAATTTAGTCATATTTTGCCAATTTTGTTCCAAACACCACCAAACTCGAGTTTTGACATACAATAACAAAATCAACACATAATTAAATAAAATTACACTCAAATGCACTCACAATAATCCACTTTAACGATCTAAATAAGTGTAAAATCACACTTATCAATGATGAACTTTATGGTGCCTAAATTCTCTGAACAATTTCCCCATATTCATTTACTATTCTCGCATTGGGAATTATCGCCGAGACAACCAATTTTTCCAAATTCACACACTTTTGTCCAAACACTAGACAACACACTATTATCACCGTAGACCACCACCGTCGTCCCATCCTTTTACATCATCCATCACAGATGAACTTTTATGGTGCCATCGTGATCTCACCACCATCACTATCGATCTCTATCTCAAGTCCTCTGCCCTAAATCTTAAATTTTAAGCCAACTGCCACCATTCATATCTAAAATTTCAGTTGTGAAATCTAGAATTTCGGATTAGGCGTGGAGGTAGCTGATTTCTTTTTTGTGTTATATGATTGCAGATGCTGATTCCGGTGGTGATTGGTGGCATTGGTTCGACTTTTGATTTTACCGATCTAATTAAGACTTTTGGATTTAATATTTTTTCTTTTTGTGGGTATGGTTAATGGGTTAAATTGTAGTCATTCTCATCGCCTTCTTTTAAGTTGACCATTTTTTAAGTGTTATTAGTAGTAATAATCATGCGAGTTTGTGGTGTTGGACGGCAAACAGAGTCTATTAGCTATGTTGGTTGAGGAATTGTTTGGGAGCTTTATTCCATATGTGATGATGGTGGTGAAAGGTGGTGACTAAAAGAAAATGGTCAGGAGATGGTGATGGCTGGTGCAAGGGAGGCGATGCTGGTGATGGATTTTTATTATGGTTCCTAAATTCTCTGTAAATCATTTATTCCAATTCATGCAATATTCTCGAAGTGTGAACCAGTTCTTCGCACGTGATTATAATCAACCCGTTTTGTCCAAATTCAAGCATTATTCTCCCAAAGAGGGTGGATCTAGGAATTATTTGTTTAGATGGCATATATAATTTTTTTTAAAGAACTTCAAAAATATAAAAAATATTAGTAGGCAAAATGGAGGCATTGTGAGAACATAAATATGAATTTCTAATACAATACATCAACTTAAAAGACGATAAATAAAAAACAACAAAAAAAATCAAAACCTACTATACAAGTACTTTAAAACACTACTTAAGTTGCACCTTACGATTCTCCAAACAATCAAACTTGTCAATAATGAACTCTGTACCAATACCAAGAGTACAATATAGATGATCATGGAGTTTGCTAGAAATTCATTCTCCATTTTATTGCGAAGCGGTGTCTTTATAAGTTTCATTCTTGAAAAAGCTCGCTCATATTTCAGAGAAACCGATAGTCAACAATAAATGAATCAACCTATTCAATTTACAAATCTTGAATTCATATGTGTCGCCACAAATTGTAATTCACAACTTATATTCAAATTCCCAATTGACAAATGTCAATTACACAATATTCCCAATTAAACAATATTCAAATTCCCAATTGACAAATATTCAAACTCAAAAATTCGATTCACAAATAACAATATACAAATTCAAATTTTCAATTCACATATTAAATCATAAACTCCCAATTCACAAATAACAAATACAAATACATACAAAAGTGTAAGTTAGCCATCTCGTACTTTTAAACAATTGTAGAGGTTCTGCCAAACAATTACGAAGACCGGGCTGGGAAAGAGGGCGACTCCAAGTCCATTTTTTTTTACAAAGAACCTGTAGTTGGATAATCAAATTGGATAATCAGTTATTATCATTTAAATCCTTTTTCAGTATTAGTCATTATCATTTAAATTGTTTTAAATTATTTAAATCACTAACTCTTTACATATTTATTATCAATTTATTTTCCAATAAATTAACAAAACTATAATACATTAATAGCAGCAGCAAGTAGGCGAGATTCTATTTAACTATAATACATTATTACATTAACATTTAACATTTAATACATTAACATTTAAATCCTTCTCGCTCCAAGAAATTAACAAAATTGAAAAAAAATTAATAGCAACACTGCAACAGCAAGTCAGCAAGTGACCAAACATGAGGGATGAGTCTGGCGAATAACGAACTTCTGAGGGACGATTGACGAATGACGGAATGAGAAGGATTAGGATTGAGATTTGATTTTTTTTTCATTTTAATCCACCTTTGGCTTGCTTTTCGGTTGTAGGGTGAAGGATTATGATTGAGATTTTGACTTATGAGGGAGGAATGACAGTCGACAGAAGCGAGTGAAGTGAACGATCAAGGTAGTCCAGGCAAGGGTTTGAAATTTTGAAGACTCTGAAGTGAAGTGGAATTGCCGAAAATCTATTTAATGGTAGAAATGGTTAATGGGAATAAATTTTAAATGGGTTTGGGCTTTGGGCATATGTTTGGGTATGGGGTTATGTCTTAGCACATGTTTGCCACTGCTTAAATTACTAGTATACCGCTTTTCTTTGCGGTGGGATCTGATCGCAATAGAGGGTTTTAATGGATCAATGGGTTGAGAAAATTCTGTTGAATATTTAGGGAGAGGATTTTGTTTGAGGGGGGGTTTGATTTTGAAGAATATGGAGAAATGAAGAAATTGAGAGAGATATATATGAGTTTTGGTTTGAGATGATGAAAACATAATGACATATATACAACTTTTTTGTGTCCCTGATAGAGAAATTCTCTCTACAGTCGGTGATAATTTCAGTTGGTCAAATTGGTTAAACATACTTTTTATCCACACATTTCATAGGATTCACAACTTACAACTCACTTTTTATTTACAACTTATAATATAAGTACTACCAAACATATGCTTAATTGTTTCAATTTTTTTGGAGCTGGGTTTCAATAAGTTATGGGAATAAAATTTGGGCAATGTGGGCTCAAGCCCACCCCGTGCCCTGGGATGGATCCACCTCTGCTCCCAACCCTTGCAACACACTTCCATTATACAATGTAATCAATTATTGTACGTCTGCAATTATCATGATTTTACTTCCACTACCACTGCCATCATGATCTCACTGCGATCAACCTCCATCTCCAATCCACTGCTCCAAATTTATTGTGCCACAATTCTCTGTAGATCATTTTATCCAAATTCTTGCACTATTCCCGCACTGTGAATCAGTTCTTCACACATGATTAGAATCAAACCATTTTTCCAAATTCAAGCACTATTCACGGATTACTCCCTAAACCCTAGCCAACATACCACTGTTATCGTATGCCACTGCCGTCATTGTCGCGATCCACGAAATGAATCATTGCACATCATGATTTTGTTGGATTATTTATCTCTATAATGGCTTACATATTGTAGTTCAATTATATGAGCTATCTAATTAATAGGACTATTAAGTGTTATGTTGATTGAGCCCTAGAAATATCTAAACTGAGTATTGGTTTTATAATGTGTAGAGACGGGATCCTAATCCAATTAGGATTGATGGACTTTTAATTGGACTAGGGTATACAAAATATTATAAATAAGTGGATATTACACCCACTACTTACCAATCTTAAAATAATTCTAAATCTAACAACTTAACTAATTTATTTTGTAGATACTACATACTTAAGATTAGATTAATTAATTTAATATTGAATTAATAATGTATTAAAGTCATTTTTAAACCCTTAATCTTCACGTAAATTGTGATGAACTTTGACCCAAATTTGCTACTTGAGTCCTTGATTATTTTCACGATAAGTGCTTCATCTTTATAATATCTCCACTTTAGTCCATGTACTTACTCTTGCATTTCAATTTTGTCATCTTTTATTTGCAACACAAGTCTTTCAACTTTTGAATTTTTGCAAGTTGATCCCCATATTTATACTTTTATGTCAATTTAGTCATTTATAGTATCACTATTTGATACAGATGTTACAAATGATATTGTGTATCAATGTTTGATACAAATGTTATAAATGATATTTTGTATCACTGAATATGTTATAGATTATATTATGTTATTTTACACAGCACATGTTACATGAATTGGTATTCTGTATCACTGATGTTACATATGTTACAAATGATGAAATCATGAGTTTTATTTGTTAAATTTGACATTGTGTTATATATCTATATCATACTGATGTTACACTGTATCAATAGATTTTTATAGTCCAATGTGTATATTAATACGAACTTATTGAAGTTTAGAGTTAGTTTTGCAGTTGTAATAGTTGTAATAGTTTTTGTTTAGTATCGCGATCTAATGCAGATGTTACAAATAATATTATGTATAACTGTCTGATACAGATGTTACAAATGATATTTTGTATCACTGAATATGTTACAGATTATATTATGTTATTTTACACATCACATGTTATATGAATTAGTATTTTGTATCACTGATATTTTACATCTTAATTTGTAACACAGATTATTACAAATGTTGTAATTGAAAAGAACGTGAGTTTTGTTTGTGTTTGTTACACAAATTTCTGATACAAATGATATATATTTGACAGTTATAAACATAAAAAAATTTCTTATATATATATTCCAATCAATTCTGATTTTTAAGGATTCAGATGCTATAATTAATAATAAAAAATTCTATAATATATGAATTTCCATCAATTTCGAGAATTGATGATATAATTACTATATGTAATATAGAATATAATAAATTAACATAATATTTTTTTAAAAACAGTATTTTTAGAATAAATAAAGCAAAAATGGCTATTTAGAATTATTTTAGAAAAGTGGCACATTTATGAAAAAATCCCTATAAATAAGGGTTATGGTCCCAGGTTAATTACAACTTTTGCTCTTCTCTTCTACACTATTATAGACATAGATTCTATTGAGCACTATTCATGAGGTGATTAGACTGCGGAAGATCCTAACTCTCTCGATTTCAACACCAATGGAGATATGTATTCTTTTGAATTAATTGTACTTGGTAATTTGACATGATATATGGATTCTTTAATTATGTGTATCTAATTAAAGGCTAGAGAGTTTACTTCTAACAATTGGTATCAGAGCCAATATCGTATTGAATTATTAGTATGATAATTGTTTTAGTTAATTTATTAAATGCTCAAATCGTACACACGAAGAAAAAATGTGTATGTCAGATCTAGCTTTATTTTTTTTTCTGCCAAAGTTGATCTGGAGACAGTATGGTGAATATATATACATGTTTTGGTTATGGATGAATATGCCTATAATAAATTATTTTTGGGTAAAAATCATTATGTGTATGAATATATTTGGGTTGTTTGATTTGTTGAGCAAAATAAGATTTAAAGAATAAAAGAAATAAATAATTAAGAATTTTTTTTAAAAAAAAAATTAAAATTACGAAGGAGCAAGATGGCGCTAGTGGCGGCTACCACGCAGTCTGTCTTAGGGGAGGAACAAGCAGAATCACTGCGTCGGCGTTCTTCGATTTTGTTTGAGGCGCCGCCGGGCGCCGCTGCTATTATTGCAGCGCTCCCCGGCGCAATTACGGGGTGGATGGCGGCTAGGGTTTCAAACCCTACCTACTTCAATTTTTGGAGAACAGGACCTCATACATAAATTTGATTAATTCAAGGATTATGTTGCAATTTTAGTGATTTAGGTTATATTGCATATTAAATTCCTAAAGTTTAAAACTTAATTAATTAAAATCCCTTAGGTTGTGATAATTTGAAACTATGCCCTAAAGTTTTAAATATTAAGTAAAAATTTTAATAATTCAGCCCTTAAAGTAGAAATTTTTCATATGTTGGCCACAAAAATTTTAAATTTTGTAATTTTAACCCTAAAGTTTTAAAATTTCTTCAATTTTTAGGCCATTAAATTTTTAAAATTTAGGATTCAATCCCAAAACTTCATAAATCCTAAATTTTAAATCCCTAAAGTATTAAAATTTCAACTCTAAGGTCCTCTAATTTTTAAATCTTGAAGTTTTTCTTTAAAAATTCTCAAATTCTTGATTCAAGTATCTTATATTTCGAAGTGAATAATATTATTACAATATGTTGCCAAAGTAACCTCTATTGTGTTGATTTGTTTATTGCAATATAAAGATAAGTAAATCACATTACTTATGTGAACAATGACCGACCCAAAGGAAAGTTATTGTTTGGTCAAATAGCGATATACATGTGGTAGTAAATATGTGATAATTATAAATATTTCATGTGGACAATAAGTCGGTCCAAAGAAAGGCTTATTGTTGGACAAATTTATCTATATTTGATTACCGTGCGGAAAGTACCAGTTATAATTGATGTTTCTGTCTAAAGATTAAATATCAATGTTGTACTAGATATCTTGTGATGGGCCTACTAATAAAATACATGATTTTTTGGATTTTCAGATTTAGTCATTATAGATTTGGATTTTAAATCTTAGGTCCTCAAAGTTTTCAGTTTTAAAATCTTGGGCCTTAAATATTTGGAGTTTTAAAATTAAGCCCTTAAAGTTTTGGATTTTAAGATTTAGTCTTTAAAGTTTGGATTTTAAATCTTAGGTCCTTCAAGTTTTTGATTTTAAAATCTTAGGCTCTTAAAGTTTGAAATTTTCAAATTTAATCCCTAAAATATCTCCGGATCTTTGATTTAACCGTCTTATATTTTAAAATAAATCAATTGAAATGATACATTGCCAAAGTAACCTCTATCACATATATTTGTTTAATTTAGAATATTAAGATATGTGTGTCTACTGTTTATACGAATAATTACCAGCCCAAAAGAAGGTTAGTGTTTGGTCAAATGGCAGATATACCTATGGTATAATAAATATGTGACAATTATAAAGTTTTTATGTGGACAATAAGTCGGTCCAAAGAAAGACTTATTGTTTGACAGATTAATTATTAATATTTGATTACTATACAAAGAGTACCACTCACAAGTTGACATTTCTGTCCAAGGACTAAATATCAATGTTGTGCTCTTGTGATGGGCCCACCGTTATATAATTTTTCATACATATGTTATGACATGATCATTAATTGTGAGCTTGATATATTCTCTCGTTTTCAATTTCTTCTTCAGTTTCTACAATATCTGCCAACATTAATTTCATTCTTGTGCTTAATAGCACAAATTTCAAGAATTGGAAAGTGGACGTTACGATTGTTCTCGGTCACATGGATCTTGACCTTGTGCTTCAGATAGAACGACCTCCACTCTTACTGATGAAAGTTCTACTGAGAATAGGAACTTGAAAAATTGGGATTGTTCTAACCGCATGAGTCTTATGATCATGAAATGTTCCATTCCAGAAACATTTAGGGTCACTATGTCTGAGGAGAAAAATGCTAAGACGTTCTTTAAAGAAATTGAAAAGCATTTTGGCAAAAAATGAAAAAGTTGAAACAAGTCCTCTTTTGGATCACCTTGTTTCAATAAGGTATAAAGGAAAAAGAATGTAATGGAGTACATTATAGAAATATCTAATCTCACTTCCAAACTAAAAGCTCTAAATTTTTTATTTGTTTAAGGACTTGCTCGTGCATTTAGTTTTGATTCTCTTCGTGTACAATACTGAGTTAATTTAAAGTGAGTTACAATACCCAAAAGGATGAATGGACCCTTAATGAGCTCATATCTCACTCGTGCAAGAAGAGGAAAGACTTAACCTTGAGAGGACTAAAAATACTAACTCATCAACCACTCCTCAAGACAAGAAAAGGAAAAGGAAAAAGTAAGCTGCGGTTGGGGCACCACAACATGAAGTACATAAGAAATAGGATAAGGAGTTCACTGTTACTTTTGCAAGAAGGGTGGACACATGAGTTAAAGAATGCTCAAGTTACCGCATGACGTGTTAAGAAATGTATGCTTCTCGCTATTGTTTGTTCGAAGTTAATTTATTTAGCTTCGTACCTAGATACACTTGGTAGATGGATTCTTGTGCTAAAACTCACATAAGAGTGTCTATATGAGGGGTTACTGTAGAGCCGATGACCAATTGATGCTAAAAGATTCATCTTTGTGGGCTGACGGCAAAGCGATTGCGTTTGAGGCTATATGGACTTATAGGTTTATTATTGAGGACACACAGAAGAAACATGATTAGTCATTCTTCTTTACCAAAATTCCTATAGAGAGAAGCACTAAAGACTGCAGCATACATCCTTACAGGGTTCCAAGTAAAGCAGTAACTAAAATCCCTTATGAACTTTGGATCAGCAAGAAGCCTGGTATAAGGCACTTGCACATTTGGGGAGATCTAGCTGAAGCAAAGCCTTACAAGCCAAGTGAAAAAAAATTGGACTCAAGAACTGTAAGCTGCTATTTTGTTAGATACCCAGAACGATCCAGGGTTATAAATTCTATAATCCCTCGACTAGGTCTTTTTTCGAGACTAGAAATGCAAAATTCTTTGAAGATGTTGAGTTTGGAGGAAAAGATAAGGTTAAGAACATCGTCTTTGAAGAGGAACTCATTTATCTTCCTAGTGCCGCTATTGACAATGATCATATTACTAACATTGTTCAAGAAGCGAATCCAGATTATCAAGACAATGTTGACAACGTTCCTATCCAAAATGAAGTTGTTGCTCCTAATGAGCAAACTAAACAACTTCAAGAACAAATGACATTGCGAAGATCGACTAGAGAAAGGAGTTGGGCATTTCCAAATGACTATATCATCTTTCTCCAAGAATGTGAGGTGGACATATGAGTGGTGGAAGATGATCCAATCAACTTCCATCAAGACAAAACAGAGTTCTAATTCTTAAAATTGGATTGATGCCATGGAAGATGAGATGAAATCCATGAAAGACAATGACATTTGGGATTTCGTCAAATTGCCTGAAAGTGCGAAGCCCATTGGATGCAAATAGATATTTAAGACCAAAAGGGATTCAAAATGCAATGTTTAGATATATAAGGCTCGTCTTGTTGTCAATGATTTCACTCAGAAAGAAGGCATTAACTATAAAGAGACTTTCTCTCTGTTTTTATCGAAAGACTATTTCAGGATAATAATGGCATTAGTAGCTCATTTTGATTTGGAGCTACATCAGACGGATGTAAAGAATACGTTTTTCAATGGTGATATTGAGGAAACGATATATATGGTGTAGCCAGAAAACTTTGCGAGTGGCAATCCAAAGAAAATGGTATGCAGACTAAAGAAATCTATCTATGGTCTCAAACAAGCTTCTTTTTAATGGTATTATAAATTTCATCAAGTCATTATCTAGTTTGAATTGAGGTAAATACTGATTGATGATTATGTATACCTTAAGTTCAAATGGGAGTAAATATATCTTCCTAGAATTATATATCGATGATATACTGCTAACTAGCAGCGATATAGGCTTATTGTATGAAACCAAGAGATTTCTAACTAAGAATTTTGAGATTAAAGATCTTGGGGACGCCTCTTTTGTATTAGGCATACAGATACGTCGAGATCGCTCTTGGGGTATCATTAGGTTACACAAAAGAGCTATATCGAAAGGGTACTTATGATTTGGCATGAAAGATTGTGGACCATGAGATACACCCTTTGCTAAAAGAGATAAGTTCAGCCTCAGTTAATGCCTCAATAATGAGGTTGAGGTTAAAGAAATGCAAAAGATTCTTTATGCGTTGGCTATATGGAGTCTTATGCATGCTCAAGTATGTACGCGTCCTAATATAGCGTTCATAGTGGGATTATTAGGCAGATATCCGAGTTACCCTAGGATAGATCATTGTAAAAGCTAAAAGGGTTATGCGCTATATATACGAAAACAAAAGATTTCATGCTCACCTATCGAAAGTCGGATCATTTGGAGATCATTAGGTATTTCGATTGATTTTCTTTGGATGCCAATATACTAAGAGATCCACATTGGTCTATATTTATCTACTGGCTGGATGAGCTATATCTTGGAAGAGTGTTAAGTAGACACTCATAGCTCCATCCATCATGCCGATTGAGTTCATAACTTTGTTATGAGGCATCTAATCATGGAATATAGTTGTGAAACTTTGTCACTAGGCTATGTGTTGTAGATGGTATTGAAAGACCATTGAAGACATATTGTGACAATAAATCGGCTATGCAATATTCCAACAACAATAGAAACTCTACGAAGTCGAAGCACATAGACATCAAGTTTTTTGTTGTTAAAGAGAGATTTCAAAGTAGTCAGGTGTCTATAGAGCATAATAGCACAAACTCCATAATTGTGGATTCGCTTACCAAGGGTTTATCGCCCATGGTGTTTCATGAGCATATAGCTCATATGGGTGTTGTATCGTTTGATGATGTGCTGGTTTAGTGGGAGTTTGTATTTTGATGCTTTTTTTTTTGTAATAGACACACTTTATGATTATTTTCTAGATAATAAAGTATATTGGTTGTTACCAATATTTGAACTTGGTCTTTCCATTTGTGGTTTAACATTAAGATTGGAAAGCTCTAGTATAATCTCATTAAAGAATAAAGTAGGACCAGTTGAAAATAGATATATGTTAAGATCACATTACATGTAATTTCTATGCTACATATCCATACTTGATCTATGTCATTGAATATGTTGGTATGATGACCATTGATGGGTTTAGTTACCAATTAATGAAACAAAGACCGCTTTGATCTCATGCTGATATAGTAGATGAACCATATTGTAATTACGGAGATGTTTCAAGGCAAGATAGCAATTTTATATAATATATGTAGCTAAAGTGGGAGATTGTTGGATTATTTATCTTTACAATGTGCTACATATTGTATTGTAATTATATGGGCTATCTAATTAATAGGGCTATTAAGTGATTTGTATTGGGCCCTGGAATCATCTAAACTAAGTACGGGCTTTGTAATGTGTAGAGATCGGATCCTAATCCAATTAGGATTAATGGAGTTCTAATTGGACTAGGGTATACATAATATTATAAATAATGGTTATGGTCCCGGGTCAATCAAAACTTTTGCTCTTCTCTTCTACACTATTATAGACAGAGATTTTATTGAGCATTATTGAGGTGATTAGACTGCGGAAGATCCTAACTCTCTCGATTTCAATACCAATGGAGACATGCATTTTTCTGAATTAATTGTACTTGGTAATTTAGCATGGTATATGGATTGTTTAATTATGTGTATCTAATTAAAGACTAGAGATTTTATTTCTAACATATTTCACCACCATCAGTGTCTTCATCGGGATCTCACTCTGATCGATCTCCATCTCTATCTTCTACCTCAAATTTGAAATTTTAAGTCATCCACCACCACCACCACCACCACCACCACCACCACCACCACCACCACCATCTGAAATTTTAAATTGAAAATGGAGGTAGGTGGTTTCTTTCTTGTGTATGGCAGTTGTGGATGTTGATTGCAGCAGCAATTGATGGTGTTAGTGGGGTTTGGACTTCTGATTTTACCGATCTAATTACCAAGAATCTGGATGAAATTAAGTGAATTTGAAATGCGAGGAATATTTAGTGCATTTTGATATGTATTCTTTTTCTGGATACGATGAAGGATTGAATTAATCATTATTTCAATGTCATACTTGGTTTTACATGGAGAACAGCATCCAGAACTCAAAAATAACCTTTTGCAGATAGGCGATGCTAGAATAATAGTAATATTGTTTTAATGTCATGCTTTATTTCAATGTCATGTTATTATTGTTTCGGTAAGGCTCGCAAATGCTGGAATAATAGTATTATTAGTATTGGTAATATTCATTAACATTTTTTTTCTTTTAAGGTGACCGTTCTTTAATTGTTATTAGTAGTAATAACCATGTGGCTTTATGGGGGCGCAAGGTTGCGATTGGCAATGTTTGGATTGTTAGTGGTTTGGTTTGGGTCAAGTAACGGTTTGGGAGATCGACTTTGAGCTTGATGGTAGTGGCAAAAGGCGGACGATTAGGAGAAAATAGTTTGGAATGGAAATGGGTGGTGCAAGTGCGGTGATGGACTTTTATGGTGCCTAAATTTGCTATAGAACATTTTCCTAAATTTATTCACTACTCTTACATGGGGAATTAGATCTTCAGACACAATCAAAATTAAACCATTTATTTCCAAATTCATGTACTATTGACACACTATTCTCCAAACCCTAGCTAGCGCAAAATCATCGCCGTAGACCACCACTGTCCTCGCATCAATTTCACATTATCCATCAGCGCATGTTCACTGACATGGTGAGCTAACCACCACTGCGAACAATTTCCATCTCAAGTCGTCTGCCCCAAATCTTATATTTTTAATCGCTCCCCCACCCTCCACGATATGAAAAATTTAGATGTGAAATTTAAAATGTCAAACAAGAAATGGACGTAGGTGGCTTCTATTTTGTGTTTGACTGGTGTGGATGTTGATTTCGTTGGCAATTGGTGGTGTTGGTTAGGTTTTGACTTTGATATAAATGGATTTTTTAATGCCTTTAACATGTTTTCTTTTTCTATATCGGTGGTGATTTCCTCCCTATAGTTGGTAGGAGAAATAAAGCCCACTGGACACTTGTTTAGTAGGCATTGGACAAGTGTTTAACTTTAATTGTCAAACACTTTTAATTGTCCAATGCTCATTGGACAGTGGGCTTTGTATCTCTTCCCCATTGTAGGGAGGAGATGACCACCCTTTTCTATATATGGTGAATGGATTAAATTAATAGTTATTTTAATGTCACGTGGGAAGTTGGATCCTAAAGTTGCAGTCTTTTTGGAAATTTTATGACTTTATTGATTCAATATGTTATAATAATAATATTGATAGTAATAATCATTCTCTCCAGCTTCCTTTAAGATGTTCATTCTTCAACTGTTATTAATAGTAATTGATAAGTGTATTTTATACGCTTATTCATACTTGTAAACTTATTATATATTTACTATGAGCAGATTTCTATTTAAATAAATTCAATTTTGTATACGTAGGTACAAAACCTAATTTGCACGAGTTTGAAAAAAAAAGAGTTTGAAGCTTAATTGATGCTTCTTGTGGTAAATTCAAAAGTTTTGGGAGTAAAAATTAGATTTCTAAAAGTTCGGGGACTAAGCACAATTTTAAATAGTTGGAAGGCCACTTTGGAAGACTTTAGAAGGGTGATGACCAATTAGAATGCATTTAAAAACTTTTGGATTGAATTGAAAACATAGGTGCGACCTAGGTACGACCTAGTGAAAACTTACTGGAGGTCGCACCTAGGTAGCAGAATGCATTGCGCGACCTAAGTGCGACCTAGGTGCGACATAAGTGTGACCTACGATGAAGGAAAGTCATAAATGAGGTATTCTAAAGCTAAGAGGATTAGGACTCTTTTAAGACACAATTTTGAAGACTTTCAAAAGACTAAGAGACCTCTTCTAGGTCTTTTGAAAGGGTTATGCAATTGAAGAGACATAGAGATCGAGAGCAAGGAAACGAGGAATTCTTGGACAACATTCACCACGGTGTAATCGGTGATTTTGGATTAAGTAAAGATTATGAGTTGTATCTATTCTTCTTCTTTTTCTTCTAGTTCTGAATTCTTTTATTAATATCGCTATATTCATAGGAATCATGTCCCGCTAAATCTTTTATATCTAGGATAAAGGATGAAACCTCATTTTTTATTAATTGAAAGTTATTTGTTTTCGTAAATTTATTGATTACGGGTTGATTATTTGTTACTCATTATTTTCGTTTTGATGTTTGATCGCTGTTAAAACATTTTTGTGGCCTAGTTTGCTTTCGAGAGATTCAATTTAGATGAGCACGTGGTAATAAATAACATATGGTCCAATATTAGATAGATATTACTATTATATTTTATGAAATCTTTCTAGATGATCGTTGTGATTAAATGCATACCTTTGTGTTCGAAATTTAACTAGATATCATATAGAGGTATATAATTGATTGACCATCGAGAATTCTTTTGATTATATTATGATTATCGATTTTTGACCTAGGACAATAATTTATGAAGACGAGTAATTGATAATTAATTGTTGAAACGTGATGGTGGATTCGTGAATTCTAGTGCTAGTAAAACTTGAATTTGATAATTATTCTATTTTCGTTTACGTGATAATTTAGACTAAGTTGAATTAGAATAGGATAATCGTTGGAAATGAAATCATAAAGAATATGTGGTTTAATTTTGATAGCTAGTCTTTGTGGATTCGACACTTTTCACATCACTTTATTATTTGTAACTCATCCATCCACTTGCGGGATTAAAATAGTTATGAGTAATAACTATGTGAATTTTGTATGGCGGACATCGAACGGTGGACGGGGAATAGACTATATTTGGTAGTGACACAGTGTTTGCGTTATTGTGTGGGAGCTTGATTCCGAGCATGTTGGTAGGGGAATGTGGCAATTAATATAATATGGTTTGGAGATTTTGATGGGTGGTGCAAGGGCGGGGATGGTGTTGATGGATTTTTATGGTGCCTAAATTCTCTATAAATCATTTTGTCAAAATTTCCACATTATTACCATACAGCGAATCTGTTCTTCACACGCGATTTCTATCAAACCATTTTATGCAAATTCATGCACTATTCACAAATTATTCCCCAAACCCTAGACAACACGCCATTGTCATCGTAAGCCACTGCCGTTGTCGTCGCCATTCATGTAATCAAACATAGCACGTCAGCCTCATCATGAATTCACCACCACCACCACCACCACCACCACCACCACCACCACTGCTATCATCGTAATCTCACAGCGATCGACCTCCATCACTAATTTTATGCCCTAAATTTGAAATTTTAAGTCGTCCACCACCACCACCACCATCTGAAATTTAAATAAAAAATGGAGGTATGTGGTATCTTTCTTGTGTACGACTGTTGTGGATGTTGATTCCGATGGTGATTGGCGTTTTGATTTTGCAAATCTAATTGCCAAGAATCAAGATCAAATTGGAAAGGAAAATTGAAATTAGAGTAATATTTAATCTATTTAATATGTATTCTTTTTCTGGATACCGTGAAAGAATTGAATTAATCATTATTTTAATGTCATGCTTGGTTTTACATGGATAGCAGGATCTACGACTTGAAAATCTTCTTTTGGAGATAGCTGATGAGTTTATTGTTTCGATAAGTGTTGACAATATAAACATTTGGTGAAAGAAAAGAAATCAAAGAGACTAAATAATTTAATCTTTCTTAAACCAAAAGCTTAGATTAACCATAATCCCAAACTAAGTGTATCACAGTCTCAACCAAATGCTCAAAGTTTTTTCACGAAGAAGAAGGGATAAAATACACGAAGAAAACAATTGGCAGAGAATAGGCCATTTTGATCACTGAAGAAAACAAAAAGGCACGAAACCCAAATTCAAATTCAGGGAGGAGACAACTTTAGCCTAAAACCACCACTCTTAAACAAACAGATAAGGCTGGTTCAAAATCGATCAATTGAGCAACAACAATCGATTACACCTCAAAAGTGATCGTTATCCCAACCCGACCCAACAACCATGATTCTGACTTTTCTTGATTTGAACGGGTCAACGACTCGATGCACTAATGTGGGATATAATAGGTCGTACATTTTAACTTAAGGTACAAGCTTAATTATGTACGAATTTTATCCTCATTACACCGGGGATTGTTTGGCACAAAAACCCAATAGTAAGACTTGTAAATACTTGAATAATAGTATTATTAGTATTGGTAAAAATTATTGACATCGTCTTCTTTTAAGGTGACCTTCTTTAACTGTTATTAGTATAGTAATAACCATGTGGCTTTGTGGTGTCACAAGGCAGTGATTGATGGTGCTTGGATTATAATTGTTTTGGTTTGCAGTAGTTTGGGACATCGACTTCGAGCCTGATGGTGGTGGAAGAAGACGGACGATTAAGAGAAAATGATATTCTTCAAGTAGAGGTTTGAAGGCTCCAATTTCTTTAACTCTTTCCCAAGTATTCTTCTCGTTGTTGCATCCTTTCCATGAAATCATCTAGAAACCCGTGAAGTACTTGATTCATCATCGTGTAGAACATTGCTAGAGCATTGTCAAGCCAAAAGGCATAACTTTCAATTTGAATGCTCCATATCTAGTTACTTAGTCTTTGCTTCATCCTCTTCCTTGATCCGAACTTACCAAGATTGGACCTTAGATCAATTTTTGTGTAGTACTTTGCCCTACTCAAACAACCGTAGCAATTTTCCACTAGTGGAATCGGATAACTATTTTTCACTATGATTTTGTTCAAGGCTCGATAGTCACAAAGACATCCAAAGAGAACCATCAAACTTTATCTGAAATAGCATTGGAGCTCCATATGGCGATTTCACAGGCATGACAATCCCACTGTCCCGTATTTTAGCCAATTGCTTCCTAAGCTCCTCTAGCTCAGGTGGAGCCATGCTGTAGGGCGCCCTAGCAGGCGCTTTGACACCTGGTATAAGCTCAATTTGATGATCAATAGCCCTCATTAGTGGTAATCTCTTTGGCAATTCCTCCGGTATGACATCTTCAAATTCCTGTAGAAGCCTTCTAGTAGGTTTTAGGATAGGGCCAGTTGTTCCTTAATCTCTTCTAGTCGAAGAGTACACAAAATGAGGGCTCATTCCACTTGATGCCCTTATTGAATCGCATGGGTGAGATGCTCTTCTCACCCATTTTCCCAACTAGCATGGAGATGATATAGGGCTTGCTCTCCATCATCATCAAGGAATCAAAAAATATCAACATTGCTATCTTCGTATTCCCAAGAAAATCCAATCCCAAAATCAGCTTGAAGTCATCCATCTGAACTACAGACAAATTAGTCTTCCCTTCGAAAGGACCAACTTTAATAAGCATGGACTTGGCAACTCCGGCAATCGGTTGAGCAACTGAGTTGATTGCCTTGACCTTTCCACTACCTTTCTCCAAAGCACAAGCCCGAGGCACTCTACTTTGGGACTTGCTAGTTGTGAGTAGCACCCGGTATCTACCATGGCCTTAATTGGTTTCTCATTGATCTTCACATCAATGTACATCAAGCCTTTAGCCCTACAAACACGAGGTTTCGGCTATTCTTTTCCTTTTTTTTAGGGATACATCGCCCTTTTCGATCGCCGATCGATGCAATATCGTGTTGCACCGGTGCGAGAATGACCCAACAACATCCTTGTCTTCCTTAAAATTGGCCTCGCAATGACTGGCGGCTGCGGAGCGTCTTGCTTTGAACTCAATGCTCTATTTGTCATTTGGCTCAATGCATTCACAAATTGTTTTGTGGAAAATCCTTCACTGGTGAGGCCCGCTACATAAAAACACCCGTCCTTTCAAGGAGTAGCACTTGATTTGCTCTATGACACATTTCCTTTGTTCTAGTGGCCACCCTAATAGTTGCTCACGATGGCCTCCCTTATGGTGAGAGTTGAGTTGTCTCCTATTTAGTTTGATGTGGGCTTAAAGGGTCTATTTCGTCCCCATCGGGATTGGCTATTTACTTGCAGCCGCTAGTTTCTGGGTTCTAATTGATAGTCCATCAAGCATTCTGCAGCTCCAATTGCGGTGTTTAAATCAGCCACCTTCTATCTTTGGAGTTCAGTTCTCGCCCATGATTTCAACCCTTCCATGAAAATAAAGCACTCATCCTTTTCAAACATGTCTCAGATGTCCAACATATGCCCTGAAAAAAATTTCTTGTAGTCCCGAATAGAGCCAGTATAATTCAGTTCTCGTAGTGGCCGTCGGGCCTGATATTCTACATTTTTGGGAAAAAACTGTTATGATCACTTCCTTAAGGAGATCCCATGTGTCTATATGGCCAAGTTGACCTGAATATCAGCATATTTTGTTCGCCACCATAGTTTTGCATCTCCATTTAGATACATGCAGGTAGCTGTCGTCACCCTTCTTGCCCCATCTTAAGTATTGGCGGCAAGAAAGTATTGTTCCATGTCCAACAAGAAGTTCTCAACTTTCTTTGTGTCCCGCACCTCACCATAGGTGCAAGGTTCTAGAACTCAGAGCCTAGGTGCATACTTTTGTGTAGGCGGCTTGCCCATTGCCAACTACATACTGAGGTATTTGTAAGTAAAGTATCATGGCTTCCATTTCTTCCCACAAATCGGGAAGAATTTCAACAGCATCAGTCATCATTATGCAAATCATTAGGCTCTCATCGAGCTCGATGTTTAATTCGCAGGTGTCTTTCTCTGTTGTCTCGACCTTTTCCTCATCGCATAACTTAGTAGTTTGCCCATCGAACGTATCCAAGCACTGTTTAGTACTCTTTTTGTGATCCACCACCTCAATGGTGTGTGATGCATTTGGATCCATTATTTTCTTCTCGAAGGTCATGAGCCGCAACTCTAATACCAACTATCATGGAGCGCTTTTCTTTCTAGCACGAGAAAGGGTCCGTGCGACAATAGTCTACTCTGCTAAACTACCTTCCTCTTGATCTCGATCGATTCGGTAATGAAAGACAATTTAAAGAAAGCTTTGCAATGAAGATTTGATTGCATTGAAAATAGCTTGTTCATTAATTGATGAAAGAAAAAATTACAATAGCTGGTGCAGGGGGTGAACACTAGTGATCTTGACAAGACTTCGAATACCATCCCCTATAATAGCTTAAGTAAGAAAAACCTAAGTTACATGAGTAAGCATTTAAAAGCCGAAGAATCATAACGAAATAAACTATTACAAACGAAAAGAACTAACAACTGAAACTAATATTTTATAAGGTGCAGCTGAAGTTGGGCAACTACGACTGCAAGTGGTGTCAGTGAGCTAAGTATAGCTGCGGGCCTTGATAGTACGACTGACTAACCTGTACCATTTGGGTAAGGCTAATGTAGTCGTGGATGTTCTAAGTAGAAAGAATATGGGTCACTTCTCTATATTGTAATCTAAACAAGATAACTTGATCAAGGATGTGATAATTTGAGAATTGAAGTTTTAGCATTGCTAGTGCGGGCATCAATAATGATAGTAAGTCTGATATTAAAGCCGACACTTAGAGATAGAATTGTGGCAGCTCTAAAGGATGATCTCTTTTTTGAAAAGATCAATGCTGGCGTACGAACTGAAAAGATTAAATAATTTGAAATAGCCAAGGACAAAGCTTTGTTGTTCAAATGTCAATTATATGTGCCTAAGGATAAATGTCTGAGGAATGAAATTTTATCTGAGGCTCATTCTATTCCTTATGCCTCACATTCCATGAGGAGCCAACATGTATAAAGATTCATGTAATATATTTTGGTGGAGAAATACGAACGAAATTACATTTCGTTTTGTGTCAAAATGCTTGGTGTGTTAGCAAGTAAAGATAAAACATCAAAGGCCTTCAGGGCCATTAAATCCAATGAATATATCTAAGTAGAAATATGAGGAAATCACAATAGGTTTTGTTGTTGGTTTTCCTCGATCGTCAAGAGCTCATGATGCCATCAGCATTGTCGTAGACCGTTTGACGAAATCTGCTCATTTTCTGTCGATCCAAATGAATTTCACTATGGAATAGCTAGCATATTTCTACATCACGAAAATTGTCCGACTTCATGGAGTATCAGTGTCCATTGAATCGGACCAAGAGGTTTGCCTTAAATTTTTGGAAAAGTATTTGGGAGAGCTATGAGAACTAAATTAAAATTAGTACGGCATATCATCCTCAAAGCGATGGACAATCGAGCGGACTATTCAGATCCTTGAGGATATGCTTAGAGCATGTGTCTTGGATTTGAGTAGTAAATGGGAAAGTCATCTTTGTTAGTGGAGTTCGCACAACAATAATTTCTAAGTTACTATCGGCATGGCACCATATGTGGCACTTTATGGTCGCGTCAATGTCGATTCGCCAATTTGTTGGGATGAAGTTGGAGAAGAAGAATTTTGGGTCCAGAGTTGGTCAAGAAAATAGTAGAAATGATAGACAAGATCAAATCTAGAATTAAGAAAGCGCAAGACCCTCAGAAAAGTTATGTCGATCAAAGGAGAAATGAATTAGAGTTCAGGGTCGGCGAAATTTTTCTAAAGGTAGCTCTAGTGAAAGTAATTCTGTGTTTTGGAAAGTAGAAAAGTTAAGACCGCGGTTCATCGGTCCGTTCAAGATCCTTGAGAAAATTGGAAAGGTTGAGTATTGTTTGGCATTGCCACCGGAGCTCTTGGCAGTGCACGACGTATTCCACGTTTCAATGTTAAGAAAGTATGTGCATGACCTCTACGCATATGGTAAATTATCAGTCGTTGGATGTGCAAAATGATATGACTTATGAAGAATAGCCTGTGGTGGTTCTAGATAGGAAATTCCATGTTTTGAGAAACCTAGGAGGTCTCATTAGTCAAAGTTCAGTGGGGTAGGAATGATGAGGATGGGGTCAGTTGAGAAAGAGAAGAATATGTATTAACTAAATACCCGGACCTTGTAAACCAAGTAAGTTGAAATTTTATTTATCAGCGAGACTCAATAAATTTTCTTAAAACGAATAATTTTCTTGAGTTAATTTTGGGTTAATTTTAGACCAAACGTTTAAGTTAAAAACCAACAAGATTTAAACATTCTCCCGGCCAAATTTTGGTCAATTGCTTCATCTTAATTGCGGCCCAAATTCAGCTCATTTATCCACCTTAGTATCGACCTAATTTCAGTCCGATTATCCTCCCGTATTTAGCAAAAAACTTGGTCCACCTAACTACCTAAAACCTCCCTCATGTCCCAAGGAAAAACCTCCCAAATGCTGCCAATTTTCCCATGTTTCAGCCACAAGTTTCCACTTCAAACCTATCCCTTTCCTTATGAAGAAAACGCCCCCAACATTCCCATTTTCAGCCCACTTTTCACTTCAAATCAGCCCCATTATCATGCCACTTACTGCAAGAAAAACGTCCCTAAGCTGCCCCTTATTCCGTGCCAGATAAACACCCAATAAGCCCCTTATTCCCTACCAGGAAAGCACCCCAACACCCCTAAACCCAGCAAGAGAACCGCCCTTTCCCCCCTACTTTTCAGCTCACTTTCTTTCCATTTCAGCACCATTTATCCACCATTCAACCCACTTATATTTCCAGCTAAATGACCATACGTTCTCTACAGAAAACCGCCCCAAATCTTCCCTTTAACCTTGAAGAAAACGGCCCCTTAATTGTTATATTTCCTAATTATTGCAGCCACAAAATCCCAGATTTCCATCCCAAAAGTCCCCAATTTCGTCCCCTTAAGCACCTTTAATTCCCTTGATTTCAATCACAAAAATACTCCAGCATTTCTCCTTTTCCTTCATCAATTTCGGCCCCAGCAGTAGGCTTTTAGCAATTTTTTTTTGTTCCAGTAATTCCCAAAATTCCCAAAAGTTCCACTTTTCTTCATGTGTTTCCCTCTTTTTCTGTCTAGATATCCGGCCTCAGCAGTGTGTATTCAACAACCATTTTGCTTCCGTTTTGTTCCATTTTCAGTCTTCATTCTCAGCCCTAGCAGCAAGCGAATTAACTTCCGATTTCAGCCACTTTCTTTCCCAAAATTCAGCCATTATTCTTCTTTATTTTTAACTTCATTTAAAGCTTTTGACAACACTGGATTTTGGAAATCAAAAAGGCAAAGACACGGAGTTAATTTGAGGAAAGAGGACATCTAATTTCATCCACAACTCAACTCAATAAAACATCTAAAATCGCAAGTTAGTTTCCTATACTACTTAAAACATGTTTTATGGAATTTTATTTTGAGAAAATAATATGTAAATTATATGCCATGTTGAATGTTTAAGATGGAACATTATGATAGTGATTGAAGGTAATCACTTAAGACTGAAGGTAATCACTTATGAATTATATGGTGTTGGTTACCAAAATATGTTGTTCCTATGTATTGTTTACTCTTCAGATTGATATGCTTGGCTGCAATGCGACAGCGTAGAGTAGCGACCGTAAAAGAAAAGTAGTGTTATGCCTTTTTATGTTTTGGCATCGATATGATCGAGCCTTTTATTATGTAAATTATGGTAAAATATTTAAATATGTTTTAAGGTTGTAAATACGAGGAAAACCGAAGTTATGTTCAATTCGTTGTTTTGGAAATTAAAGTTGAAGTTATAGTTAATATAATAAATTTTTCAGCTTTCTAGCCCTGACTTCAAAATACCAGAACGCAACTTTAAGAGTCAAATCAACGGTGTTTGACAAGTTATTTGTTAGTAGGATTTCGAATCACAATAAAATCACATTGTATGAATTTATTATGACCGTTTTACCGGGCAGCGTCTGTTGTACCCAAAATAATTTGTCAAGCAACTTTGGCTACATTATTGTCCTATCAAACGACATGGCTAAGATCTGAAATTTTGATATGTTGTATCATCAGATTATGGTCCCTAGTATTTACATTTCAAACATCATAATTTTTAGAGAACCTTTAGATGGTCAATTAATTATTGGCGACACCTTGTGTTAACATTTAAAACTACGAGATTTTGGGAGTCTTTAAGAAATTTCTTGCACGCTTGCTACTTTCCACTGCAATTAAATTTTGAAAAACCTCAAAGTTATGGGAATTAGAGATTTAGAGTTGTCAAGTATAGTTCAAGATTTTTAAGTGACCCTCCGGGTTAAGAAAATCCGGGGTGTTACACGTTGGCAATGCGCGGTGTTGGTTAGATTTTGACTCTGGATTTTGCCGATCTAATTACAAAGAATCAAGATGAAATTATAAAGTGAATTTGAAATAAAAGGAATAATTAATGCATTAATATGTTGTCTTTTTTCTAGATATGGCGGATGGCTTAAATTAATAGTTATTTTAACGTCAAATAGAAAACAGGATCTAGAAAATAAATTAATAGTTATTTTCTAGATCATTAGGAGATTTCAATAACTTTATTAATTCTATAAGGAATAATAATATTAGTAACAGTAATAATTGTTTTCTTCATCTTCCTTTAAGATGATCATTTTTTAACTGTTATTAATAGTAATAACCATGTGAGTTTTTGGTGGTGGACTGTGATGGACTCTATTTCCAGTGTTTGGATTGATATTACGTTTAGCTAGTTGGCTTATTGTTTGGGTGCTTGAATTCGAGCATCAAGGTGGTGGCAAAAGGCGGTGATTAAAGGAAAACAGTTTTGGAGATTTTGATGAGTGGTGGAAGGGAAACAATCGTGTTGATGGATTTTTATGGTGCCTAAACTCCATGTAAATCATTTTGTCCAAAATCCCGCTCTATTCTCGCACTGTGAATCAGCTGTTAGCACATGATTAGAATCAAACCATTTCTACCAAATTGACTTACTATTCACGAATTATTCCTTAAAACCTAGGCAAGCTGTAAGGCCCCGGATTTTCTCAACCCGGAGGGTCACTAAGATAATCTCTAAAATGTATTAGAGGACTCTAAAATAATATTTTCCGTGTCCTTGAATAGTTTTAAAAATATAACTTTTGCGGAAGATAACAAACGCGCAAGGAAAAATGATTTTTCTTTAAGTTTCTATAGTTTTGCATATACCGTGATAGGTGCCGCCACAAATTATTTGTCCATTCAAACAATTTCAAAATTTCAAAATTTGAACTGTAGATACTAGGGACTACAGACTACAAAGTGGTAAAATTTTAAATCTTAACTACATCATTTGGTAGGTGAAAATGATAGCCGAAGTTGTTTGAAAAACTGTCCCCGGTGCGCTAACACGTTCATAATAAATTCGTACAATATATTTTTGAGTGATTCCAATTTTGTTATTAGAGAACATATATGGCTTTCCATAGCCACTGATTTCACCCAAAAATCCAACCGTAGCATGAGTTATGATTTTTCAAAGTGGGGGCAGTAAGCTGAAAATTTCAGAAAAATGAAACTAGGCACTTCTAACTTGAAACTTTTAACGGCAAACGAACCGACATCTCGTTTTCCAGAAAAATTACATAATTGATTACTGAATCAAAGACTTAAAAATATTGTGTTTACATCATAATTGACTCGATTATCTTGATGTCAAAACTTAAACTAGAAAAGAAATTCCATGACAAGCTCGCTAGCCTACGCGATCGCATCAACGCCAAACAATTCAATCTAAAAATTTGTTTGTTTTGAGGGTGCGTATTTCATAAGAAACACTCAGTAGCAATACATATAACATGTGGAAAAAATATACGTAAACATAAATGCGACATGCCATAATTTTAAACGTGCATAGGAACACAAAATTGGTAGCCAAACACCACATAACGTCATACGTGATTACCTTCAATCACTAACATGTTAAAGTGATTACCTTCAGTCACTATCATGAAGTTTTATCGTAATTAGGTTTGCATGGTATTTATATCACATCATAATTTTTCAAATGTCATTTAAAAATCGCAGTAAAAGTAGTAAGTAAAACTACCTCGAAAAAGAGTTTTCGGTTGAAGTTGTGATGGAGAATGAATTGTTATTGCACCTTGAAAATCAAACCCACTAGCTTGAATTTAATTTATGTAAATGTGTGCACATAGTGTGATTTAGGGTAAGATTGGAGTGGAACAAGAGATGAACTTGGGGCAGAAAGAAGGTTGTCGTCAGGGAACTTTTGTGGTTTAACTTTGGAGGAGAAAAAGTGGTGAATTTCTGGAAATGGAAAGAGGGGGAAAAGGAAAATTTTGTGGGACCTTAGACACCAAAATCTGGGAGAGAAAGTATGTGATCTTTGCTGTAAAATATTTTGAAGAAGAGCAAAACTGTTGGCCGAAATCTGAGAGGCTAAAGGGGACTGATTTTCACTTCATGAACACTGAAATTCTAAGCCTACTGTTGGGGTATATTTGGAGGTTGAGATGAGGGAAATTAAGGGTACTTTTGGGTGGCTTGAAGTGAGGGAAAAAAGGGTGCTTGGCTGGCCGAAATTGAGGACTGAAATTGGAGCAGTTTTTCTCTAGTCTCCTGCTTGGAATGTTTTTGTGGCTGAAATAAAGGAGAGTTGGGGGTTTAAGGTGGACGAATTCTGGGACAAAAATGGGGGAAAAACAGTTAACTTGAGGGTTGAAAGTTGGGGGAGAAATGGGTAAGAAAGTGGGGCTAAATGGATGATCATGGAGTAGAGGAGGGGCGGTTTCTTCACCTTTGTTGTAGGGTAACTTTAGCCTGTTTTGGGGAGTTCTTTTGGGATGGTTTTGGGCAAATGGGGGAAACATGGACCTTTTTATGGAAACAAAATGGCAGGTTATTCAGCTGAAATAAATGGAGGAAGGTGTTGAGGTAATGGGATGAAGTGGGGGAGATCATGGGTAGTTAAAAATTTGAGAATTATGGGCTATTTGGGGTTGATTTTGGCATGAAAATTAGGGACTGTTTGGGGCTGATTTTGGCATGAGAATTAGGGGATGTTTGGGTGTTTAATTTGTAAAAAAATAATTAGTTTGGTGATTGACAAAAATTCATTTTTGTTTAACACAAAAGATAAGGAAAATATGTGAACAAAATCTAACTCGACTAAAGTATTAAAATTCACTCGGAAGTTTCGCAGAACGACGCCGAAAATTGAAATTTATTTTCATGAAATTTAAAATGTCAAAAAAAAAATTCCGGTCCTTAGAACCCTCTTCACTTAAAATAATTTCGTCCTCGAAATTTAACTTACTTGGTTTACGAGGTTCAGATACTTAGTTAAAACATCTTCTTCTCTTCCCAAGTGACCCCATCTTCCTCGTATCTAATCCAAAGAAACTTTGACTAAAGGGATCTCTTGGTTTCTCAGAACATGGACTTTTCTTTCTAGGATCACCGCACATGCTTTCTCGTAAGTCTTACAATTCCTTAAATCCAACAACTCATATTTTACCACATGCATAGGATCATGCACGTATTTCCTTAACATCGAAACGTGGAAGAAGTTGTGCACTTTCCTTTCAAATAGGCCAAAGTTGGTCTTAACTTTTCTTTCTTTCCAAACTGTAAAATTCCTTTCATCGAAGCCACGTCACCTCCTGAAATAACGATATAATTACTCAATTTCAAAACTAAACGTATTAAATCTAAATTGACCATTAAATAACAATGGAACCATGTAAAATTTAATATCCCACTTCGTCTAGTTTCGTGCTACAAGCAAGCATTAACATATAATTACCCAACTTTTCTTTTCTAATTTCTTCACTTAGCTCGTTTAATCTACAAAACATATTCTAATTCTTCCATTTATTCACTGCACATGCACTCACCTTAATCAATTTCCTACATAAAGACTTCTAATCCTACTTTCTCTTGCTAAATTTAATCGACATTTCATTTTTTTTTTTCTTGAATAATTGCTCATTTACCCTTAGTTGATTATTTTCCCTTCTTACTCTGAATTAAGCCACATCATAAAAACCCTAAAAACAAATACTTTGCCTATCTCTTAAAATTGAAGAAGAATCAAAGACCCTAGCATGAATCAACATTTTCCCTTTCTACCACCTTGATCACCCCCTCTCTCTCTCTCTCTCTCTCTCTCTCTCATAATTTTCTATTCTTCCCGATTTCTTCCCTCTGCCTCTGCCTGCTTCTCTGATTGCCCAAATGGTGAGGCCCACCACTAATTGCAAATTAAGCCCCAATCTTTCATCTATTTATTATTTACCCCATTATTTATATAATTACAAAATGGCCCACAAGAAAACCAACTAGTTTATTTCAATTTATAAATTTTGTCTTTGACTTTGACTTTGAATTTGACATTGACTTAGACTAAAAGATTTTTTAACTTTGACCGAATGAAGTGGGATCTTACCGGAAAGAATGCAATACTATTATCTTTGCGAATTCCTCCGGTTGACCAGAGAGGACTCCAACTGATGTAGCCGAGTATTTGAAGGAATATAAAGAGTTCAACAAATTAGTGACAATGAATGTCGACGCGGGTGATGATGAATATTGTCGAAGCAGCAGTGATCCCAACACAAGATGCCTTGGGGTTGGTGACGTTTATCGAACCAGCAATGGAAAAGTGGTTGAGGCCTTTGCCAAAGTTAGCTATGGTCAATTTTCCCTCTTCTTGGCGGAATGTGTCGCAATATGGGAAGGTCTAAAATTTGCCTCTTTTGCATGGAGCCAGACTGTTACGAATTTTAAACGTTGCACCCGTTATGAATATAATATATATACATTGACTTGATTCATTTAACTATCAATTATCCTCAATTAATTGTGCTATATAGAAATTTCGAACGAGGGATTATTAATGCAAATGCTAGTACTTTAATTATTGAAATAAATTATTTTATTTCATTAAGGCTTACATTATATATTATTAAGAGTTTGGGGACTTGGAGCAATTTTAAACTTTTGAATAGTGTTTTATTTAGCATAAGAATTAGTTGTTGGTTTTGATGTTGTTCGACAAACTCATTGGTTATGAACAATACAATATAATATTAAAACCAACAACTGTAGTTCCTCTGACAAAGAGATTGGTGTAGATAAAAATTAAAAGTTTAAAAAATTTTGATAAAAGTTAATGAAATGTGTAATTGAAAAGTTAATAAAAGTTGCAAGTCTTATAAAATGTCTGGTTGAAAACGAGTTTTAAAAAAGGAAGGCAAATATGATCTAAATAAAACCAATGCAAAGTCAGATTAAAAATTGCAGCCTGTCTCTAAATTCTTAACTAAATAAAATATAAATCTTAATAAATAACTTATTTAAATAAATGATGTACTAAAACAATTTGGAACCCTTGGTCTTTGGGTACCTTTGATATTGGACTACATAAAAGCATATTAGTATTCAACCGAACTTGAACATGATTATTTGAGAATAACAATAACCTTTTATTTTTTGTACAAGTTCTGCACTCAAAGAAAGAATACATATATATATTGGAAACATAATACACTTGAAGTGAGTATAGTACACTTTACTCAAAGCTTCATTTATTTATACATAAGGAAATAAATTAAAGGAAAAACCAAATTAAGATTTGTTGATATCGACTTAATCCCAACTTGATCCCAATTACTAGCTATTAGATTTCGATGGGATCAATAAACAACGAAATGATGTGGGGTTTCAAAAATTTTTGGGGTTGTGTGTATCCATCTTCATTGTCTTTATAAACGATATCTATAAGACGCTCAAAGTTGAGAATTCGCAGTAAAATTTCTTTAGAAGAGGAAGTTGGTCGAAGGCACTCTTCATTGCTATCCTTCCATGCATTTGAAACCATTTCCAAAAATTTATCGAGAGTCTCTTCTTTTGTCACACCATTATCTTTCATGTATAATTCAATTCCTGTAGAAATTTGTCCCCTTTCCTTCTCAACCTTCAATAAGAGAAAATTAGAGAAAACACTTAGATAAGAGAAATAAGTTGCTTAGTTGTAGAATTGACGTTTCCTTGTAACAAACTTTAGGTGCATTTCATACCTCATAGGTAGCAATGTCATCGATGAGTCGACATATTACAAGGCTTGCAACAAGCATTTTAGGTTTTTTGCTAAGCCATTCAAATTCTTCTTTGGTGACAGATTTGATCCCCAACAAGGATGTAGTTGTAAGATAACAGTAAGTGCATGTGATTAAGGCATTCTTCATGTATTCAGAAAATGGCGGCAAGTATCCTTCAATGAACCACTTGGCTTCCACGTAGTAAGTCCTCACAAGTTCTTTCAACTGCATACAAATTAGTATACAGTTAACGAGGGTCAATTTTGTATAAAAAATAACAAGCTAGAAATAAAAGAACGTAGTAGTTGTCAAGTTTAATACTTACTGCTTCTTTTGCATAATAGACTGCATAAGATCTTCCTTCTTTCGATAGTTCTTCATCAAATTGCTCGTATAGATTGAGCAAAGCATTATATAGCGGTTTGATATACTCTGGTAGCCGATCAATTTCACTAATATCCCACCTAAAAAAGCAAGAGATGTGATGTTGATTACCATCTTGAATGAAAAATTGATTACTCCAAGAAACTATATATTTTTTTATAACCATTCTGGATACAGTTAAAAGAAAGAATTATGTCTCCATGTACCTCTGAATTGCCTCTGTAAAAACTTCCAGTTCTTCGACTGTACCATAGGCATCATATGTATCATCTATTATTGACGTCATTGCTATGGTTTTTGTGAGAATGATTCGGGCAACTGAATATTGAGGTTCATGATACACTCCCATAGCCCAGAAAAAACATTCCACCACTCTGTCTCTACCATAGGGAAGTATAGTCACAAGGTCCAATTCCTTCCACCACCTGTGAAACCAAAGAATTTTATTAAGTAATTCCAGGCGCTGATGTGTGTATATTGTATAAAGAGATTTAGCCTTGCACTTTTGAACATTAATGTTACCTTGAGACCTCATAGAGCTCCTGTTTATGCAGCATTTGCAATGAATTATAGTCTAATTTGGAAAACCTCAGCAGCAATTCATTCTTTGTTGATTCATCTTCTTGGTAGATGGAGATAAAATAGTGCGCCTCAATTCTTGGGTTCCCAAAATGGATGGATTGCACAAGGGCATGAGCTACTTGTTTCCCAAGGGGAGAGCTTAAATGTGGTGCGATGGATTTGAGGTTATCTGTTGTGAAAGCAAGGGCATCTTCTAGTATATCTTCTCCATGCACTCTTAAGTATGCAGCTTCGTATAAGCTCAGCAAGCCCCTTGCATCACTCTTGATAGTCTCTTTGAATTTTTCATTGTCATCTATGAATTTGTCAAAGATATCACAAGATATACGGTAGCCATGTTGTCTGAATAAACGAAAATGAAGTGCAACAGTGTACAGGTCATATGCTTCATCTGCATAATTTGAGTTGAGATTAAAGAAACATTCAAGTAGTTCTTCAATCTCATCTTCAAAGTGATATGATACGCCCAAGCGCTCAAGTATTTCGATCAAATTCATCATCTCCACCATGTCTTTTCCTGGAGCTTTCAGCATGCTTCTCACTTCATTCTTCAATCCTTCAATTTCCATGGAATATTTTTCTGCTAACTGTGCGTTTTCACAAGTGCAACATGTTATAAGCCAAAAATGGTAAATTTCCAAGAAGATCCTTTACACGTAAATTGTACTTAGTTTGTTCTTGTATTTCTTTCATCTTCTATATGTAAACACGTAATTTACAAATCTGGTTAAGAAATTTTTCCAACATTAACATGCTTAAAAATGTTACTATATCACAGACACAAACACACACACATACACAAAAAATAGAATCCGTTGAGAAATAACGGAATCGATACCTCATAATCAAAAGAAAAATTGATGAACTGTTCACCCCATAAGCTGGGAGAGAAGTTTACGACTGGACGAACAATCTCATTTTCGCAGTTGGTAGCATGTTCAACAATAGCCGAAACCATTCTGATTCTGTTCTGGTATATAAAAGATTATTTTTTTTATGTTGAAATTATAAACCCTAGCTGAAGTTGATGCTGATGATCAAATACTAAAGAGCTACCTCTCTTTTATAGAAGAAATGAATGGGGTAAGAATAAATTGGCGCGTTTCAATAGTGTTTTCAAAGTCTTAGTCAATAATGGTTACTTTTCAATTCTAAACGCAGTAAACCAAGAAATTTTAATCCGGATGACAAAATCCTCCGTCTTAAAGAATTCTCTGACGTGTTGGAAAATCAGGGTGGGGATGTTTACCCACTCCAACTATTATATTTACTTCCTTCTATGTTTTTAATTTTAAATTATATTTTAATAAATAAATAAATAAATAAGTAAACCACTGTCCTACATCCCAAAAATTCCCTTTCTGTCTTATTACCATCCCAAAATTTTAAGTTGTATAAAATATTGAAATGAAAACTGTTTTAAACATAATATTGAAAAGAGGCCATCATTTTAATACCATTAGTAATTAACACAATCAATCATATTTCTTTCGAGAAAAAAGAAACGTACTTTATTAAGGCTGATGCCATGTGGTTTTATTGTTTAATAATTATTTTTTAATTGAAATATTTAATAATTATTGTTTAATTAGATATATAACAATTAGATTTTTTTTTAATTATATATTTAATAATTATTGTTTAATTGAAAACTGTGATTTCCCCATGAAAATAAGGTGTAATATATCATTTGCACATGTACTCCATATTCTTCATTCATTAGAAAAGATGTGTTTGTATTATAAACTCAATGAAATGGTTAGCCAATTGATTGAAGAAGAAGACTTAAAATTTATCTAATATTAATGAAGAAGTTTTTATCTCGTGATTTGAATAAGTTTAAAATTTGTGCAACAAAATTGTAATAAACGTTAGTGGTATAAACAATAACCATTTAAAAATAAAGCTTTAAGATCATTATAACGTTTTTAGCAAATTTTTATTATGAATTTCAATTAAACATACAACCCTATTTATACAAAATTTGAATGGGTTCACGTGTTTTGTTAATTTTATATATCTATGTCCACATAAACACGCAATGTATGAGAAAAAAAAAAAAACCCAGCAAAGTACGAAATGTAACCTTATGTACAACTGAAATGTCCAAATTCTTATATTTCAGTCAAAACATAACCTTGGAATAGGTTCATTGTTTCAAACAACAAAAATTAAATTTCCAAATTCTTATATTTCAGTCAAAATACCTTGGAATAGGTTCAATGTTTCAAACAACAAAAATGAATTAAATGACCAAATTCTTATAACCGTGTGATAATAAATATGATTACTCTTTGGTGGATGATGGCTGCACTCCTTGGGACGCCTTCCTCAAGTGTTCGCTCGCCTCGTCGGCCCGTCTGCCTTGTTGGTCTCATAGACTCACCTTTGACAGATAGACACAATAATCCAATTGCCATTAGGTTAGCCAGACAGGTGACCCATAAAATAGCAGTTACTATTGACAATTGGGAAGATGAAACACCAGCAATTGAGAAGACGAAACATCCTCATTAACTCTTAATAATGAGGAAGATGAAGAGGCACCCGTCATTAATGATCATTGAAGGCCGTAACTGCAGGTCATCCCTATAAATAAAGGCCAACCCTCCAGGTAAGAATAGAACACACATACTCAATATTGTTATTCAGTATATTTGAGTTAATCACATACTGATTATCACGCCGGAGTAGAAACGAGAGAAAAAGCTTGTCCCAAGGATTCTTATCCTCTTACAAGGATATATAGACCATATGGTGGATGCGATATTAGAACATGAAAGGCTAAACTTCTTGGATGCTTTTTCTGGTTACCATCAGATCTCCATGGCTAAAGCTGATCAGAAGAAGACTTCTTTCATCACTGATAGTGGAATTTTTTGCTAAGCCGCTATGCCTTTTGGGCTAAAAAATGCGGGGGCTACTTATCAAAGAATGGTGAATCGGGGATAGCATGGACTCATTGGTCGTAATGTTGAGGCCTATGTAGATGACATGGTAGTCAAAAGCCGATTGGCAAAGGATCACATAACGGATCTCCAGAAGGTCTTAGGTGTTGTCCGAAAGCTTAAACTGAAGTTAAATCCTAAAAATGTGTGTTTGGAACATCTGGCAGAAAATTCTTAGGGTTTATGATCACATACCGAGGCATTGAACCCAATCCTGACAAAATACAAGCTATCCTAGACATGAAAAGCCTAACTACCAAGAAAGAAGTTCAACAGTTGATTGGGAGGGTCGTAGCTCTCAACCGTTTCATGTTGCGAGCTGCAAATAAATGTCATCATTTCTTCAAAGCTGTAGGAGGGTCCAAAATTTTTGAATGGACAAAGGAATGTGAAGAGTCTTTTGAACAGTTAAAGAAATCACTGCAACAACCGCCGGTGTTAGCTCACCCCAATCCCGATGACAAGCTAAGCCTCTACTTGGTAGTATCTTTTAACGCTGTTAGCGCGGTATTGGTGAAAGACCTTTTGAAGGGACAGAAACCTATTTATTATGCAAGTCAAGTACTGAGAAGAGCAGAAACATGATACAGCATAGTTGAACAATTGGTTCTAACTTTAATAGTGGCAACTAGAAAGTTAAGACCATATTTTTAGGCTCATCATATACAGGTGATGACTGACCAACCAATTAAAAAGATACTACATAGGCCAGAGACATCTGGGTGTCTTTTGGAATAGACTATTGAACTGAGCGAGTTTGATATTGATTTTAAACCGTGCACAGCTATAAAAACACAAGCCTTAGCAGAGTTCATTGCAGAACTCACTTTCTCTTAAGCACCACCCATAGGAGACAAAGTAACCTGGATAATATATGTGGACGGATCATCTAACAGTGATGGCTCAAGAGCCGAGGTCATAATTCTCTTCCCGGATGCTGAAGAACTTGAATACTCACTTCGCTTTGAATTTCCTGCTACTAATAATGATGTAGAATATGAAGTAGTCATCACAGGGCTAGGACTAGCCATACAGTTGGGAGTGATAGTTGTGGAAATTCGCAGCGACTCGTAATTGGTCGTTGGAAAAATTTTGGGAGAATACGAAGGCAAAGATGGCCGCATGGCTGCTTATCTGATGAAAGTAAGAGACTTGCAGCAAAAAATTCAAAAAGTTCAAGATTACAAAGGTCCCAAGAAAGGAGAATGAGTGGGCTGACACTCTCGCCAGGCTAGCATCAGCTAATCAAAAACATCTTCCAACCACAACTAGTGTTCAAGTACTTAGTGAACCTGGCATGGTGCTATTAATTGTTGTTCTTGAATTGAATGATGATTGAATTGAATGATGAACCTTGCTGGATAAACCCAATCTTGGATTATCTCACAAAAGGTACTCTACCGATAGACCTAACTGAAGCAAAGCAGTTGAGGGTACGAGCTACTATGTATTCTGTGATCAATAGAAAATTATATCGAAGAGGGTTCTCTGTGCCTTATCAGAAGTGCTTCCGGCTAACAGAAGTAGCTGAGGTCCTATTTGAAATACACAATGGTCTGTGTGGAAATCACATGGGCGAAGATGCCCTTGCTTTTAAAGCTTTAAGGCAAAGGTACTATTGGCCATCAATGAAGTAAGTAGCTAAGCAACTGGTAAGGAAATGCAATGTTTGTCAAAGGTTTGGCAACATAATCCATTAGCCAGGCGAGCCACAGTAGGCAATTTACGCAGTATGTCTATTTTATCAATGAGGATGGACATCCTGGGTCCATTGCCATTTGCTAAGGGTAAAAAAGAAATTTATGTTGGTAACTATAGACGATTTTACAAAATGTGTTGAAGCTGAGCCATTAGCTATCATAACTATCGCCAAGATACGGAGTTTTGTATGGAAATATATAATCTACCATTTTCGAATACCATGGGTGATAGTCACAGACAACAGTAGACAATTTGATAACCGCAGCTTTAAGAAAATTTGTGACAGTTATAAAATCTCACACCGACTCACTTCAGTGGCTCACCCTCAGAGCAATGGCCAAACTGAAGTTACTAACCGTACCATACTTTGGGATTTAAAAATAAGATTGGAAAAAGAAAAAAGATCTTGGGCAGATGAACTACCAAATGTACTATGGACATATCACACCACACCTAGGGGACAGCAGAAGAGAGACCATTCAAATTATCTTTTGGAATGGAAGCAGTGATATTCTCTCAAGTTGTAAATCCAACTTTGAGAATCCAAGTTCAACAGACAGATGACAATATCATAAGGGCAGAAATCGACCTACTTGAGGAAGTCAGAGAAAGGGCGGCAATCGATACAATGTCTTACAAATGTAAGGCCGCCAAATATTTTGACCGCCAAGTTAAGCCCAGAAGTTTCCAACCCCATGATCTAGTATTAAGGAGCAGTGCAGCTGCTGGACACCCACTATCTAAATTGGAGCCTAATTGGCATGGTCCTTTTGAGGTCATCAAGAAGATAGAAAATGGAGCATATGGTCTCAAAGATATGAATGGTAAACCCTTGGGAAGACTATGTAATGTGGAGCACTTGGAGAAATATTATCAGTAATTTATCATCATTTCTTTTTTCAAGTAAAAAGCACGTATACGTAGTTGTGCCAAATAGCACTCCTACATTTGAATTCCAATTTAATAAAATGCCATGGCGGATAAATAATGAGAGTGCTACAAGAGGATCAGCCTAGTTGGAAAGTCCTAGTGCACCTATTGAACTCGACCTACTGCAACCATTTGTTATTTGGTATAGTCTCTATCTGTTATAGGCTCGCCTATAATAGATAGACAACAATAATCCAACTACTATTAGATTAGTCCAGACAGGCGACCCATAGAATGATAGTTACCATTGGCAATTGGAAAGATGAAACACTAGCAATTGAGAAGACAAAACATCACTCATCAACTCTTAATAATGAGAGAGATGAAGATACACCCGTTATCAATGACTATTGAAGGCCATAACTGCAGGTCATCTCTATAAATAGAGGCCAACTCTCCAGGTAAAAATAGAACACACATACTCAATGTTGTTATTCTTCATATTTGAGTTAATCACATATTGATTATCACGCCAGAGTGGAAACGAGAGAAAAAATCCTCACCACCCTTTGCAGGTCTCCACCACTGCTGCTGCCGCCACCGCCACTGTGCTCGGTGGATGAGAAAATATTCAATCATCACCATGTGAATTTGTAGTAGCATAAGGCCACAAATGAGCAGTGTTTTGGTTGTTATAGGTTTGGGTCGAGTCAAGTTATGGTTTGGGAGCTTAATTTCGAGCGTGATGGTGGTAGTGAATGGCGAGGATTAAGATAAAATGGCTTGGAATGGTAATGGGTGGTGCAAAGGCGACAATTGGGGTAATGGATTTTTATGGCGTCTAAATTCTCTGTAAATCATTTTCTCCAAATTCATGCACTATTCCCGCAATGGAAAATCAAGCAATTTCTCCCAATTTATGCACTATTTTCCAAATCCTAGACATCACATCATCATCGTTGAGCACCACCACCTTCGTTGCACCCATACATACCACCCATCACCGCACGTGCGCCGCCATTGTGATCTCACTGCCACCGCCAACAAGATTGACCTATATCAAATCCTCCACCCCAAATCTAAAATTTTAAGCCTCCTACCACCAGCATAATCTTCAATTTCACCTGTGAAATTTAGAATTTCATATTGGAAATAGATGTATGTGGTTTCTTTGTTGTGTTTGACGATTGTGGATATTGATTTTAACAACAACTAGAAGTGTTAAGGTTTGGACTTTTGACATTTTCGATTCAATTACAAAGAATCAGGATCAAATTAGAAAGTGAATTTGAAATAACAGGAAATTTAGTGTGTTTAATGTGTTTTCTTTTTATGGATACGGAAAATGGATTAAATTGATTGTTATTTTGATGTCATAATTGGATTTACTGTTAGAATTAGAGCAATAAATAAATGACAAAAATTAAAGAACACAAAAATTTATACAGGTTTGCCTCAATGTGAGACAACGTCCTGTTTTTAACCGCTGCAATAATTTACTATAATGAATGATGATCAATTGTGTAAAGGAGATCAATCATTTATATAACAACCCAATGAAGGTTCCCTAGTTATAGTGAAATTGTAGAGCAACCTAATGAAGATTCCTTAGTTATAATAAAATTCTAGGGCAACCAAATTACAAAGGCAAAATCCCGAAAAACACCCTTACTTAAGCAAATAGAATTAGACCTTCCTCATAGCAGTCTCTGTGGGATCGACCTCGTTACTACTTTTCTATATTCCAATAGATTCATACACTTGCGAGTTAATTAAAATTTAACATCAAGTTTTTGGCACCGTTGCTGGAGACTGCGTCTGAAGGTTAATTTCATCTTAGTTAATTTTATTCTTGACTAGTTATAATTTAGGATTTTATTTATTTTATTTTAAAAAAAACTTTATAGTGCATGCTTGGTCGTAGATCTCTAGAAATTAAGCTAGAACATCTAGAAAGAACTTTTCACCAATGAATACGAGCCACCAATCTAGATAAAATTGAAGGAACCGAAGCAATAATCATTATGGGTGATGAAATTAAGGAGAGACTTTTTAGAGACTATTATAGTCCATTGGCTAATTTAAGCACCTCCTGCATACAATACCCACAAGTAACTGCTAGAAAATTTGAGCTCAAGCCGAGTGTGCTTAATTGTCTTCCATCTTTCTATGGTTTAGATAGTGAAGAAACCTATAATCATCTGACAGATTTTTATACTGTATGTGAGACATTTACATATGAGAATGTTTCTCCTAATAATGTTAAACTTCGTTTGTTTCCTTTTTCTTTGAAAGATAGATCTAGATCATGGTTTAATACATTACCTGCTAATAGTATTACATCTTGGGAACAAATGGTTGCTAAATTTTTGAATAAATATTTTCCTGTTCACAAAACTAATGTTATTCGTATAAAAATTTCAGATTTTGTGCAGAGAGACGAAGAACCATTCTATGAAACTTGGGAGAGATTCAATGGGCTTCTTATGAAATGTCCACATCGCGGTAATGAAAAATGGCCACTACAAGAAAAAGAGCCTTTACATAGCGAAAGCGTAATACGTTGCAAAAGGGTTTTGGGAACGTTTACCCGTACATTGCGTCCTTTGATGTTGCCGAAAAGTATCCAACAGGCATTGCACGTGTTAAAAAAAAGTACGTTGTCATTTAGTTTTTAGCAACGTTCATTGTTTGTTGTCATTTAGTTTTAGCAACGTATATTTGAACGTTGCCTTTACCTATATCTTTAACAACGTTTAATGTCTGTTGTCATTTAGTTTTTAGCAACGTTCATTGAACGTTATCATTTAATTTTAGCAACGTATATTTGAACGTTGCCTTTACTTATGTCTTTAACAACGTTCAATGTCCGTTGTCATTTAGTTTTTAGCAACGTTCATTGAACGTTGTCATTTAGTTTTAACAACGTATATTTGAACGTTGCCTTTACATATGTTGTCATTCATTTGCAACAACGATCTTGTGCACGTTGTCTTTACCTTGGGTTTTTTTTATCTATTATTTTGAAACATATTTTATATATATTCCTGTATATTTACTTTATCAACCATTTAAATACAAATTACATTGTAAATATAATAAAACTCAATCCATACACCACATCAACGCTTAATTGGAATTTATACAATATTAATGAAATTTGTCATACAAAATATAGCCTACAAGTTTCTTTAAACATACATAAATTGAACCAAACCTAGCAAAACAGACATGTCTTGAAAGTTTTTTACAATGTTGTACATTTAATCTACCAAAATCTAGCAAAACAAACTTGATAACTAACACCCCGAATCAAGGAATCCGTAATGTCAAATATTTATTGTTCGAAGATTCAAGTTCACGGCTCCTGACTGATCACCAATGTCCAAACTGGGATTGCTGCAAAACAGAAATAAGACTATTTATATATGGCTATAGAAATAATGTTTAACATTGAAATATAGAGCTGATATAATTATACATACATTTTACTGTAATTTAAGCTATTAAAGAGCATAAGTTAACAAAAAAGTAACCAAATTTAATAGGTGATAAATTTTGGATGGAATGGATGAGAAATTTGCAACTGATTCTTGTTTTGCCAACCCTATAATATTTCATTCGTGACAATCTAATTGTTAAAACAATCTAATAATATTTACTCGATGAATTTATTGTGATTGGATATTTGTTACTTTGATTTTCTGTTATTTTTGTAAATTATATATAACCTATGAGCCAAAAAGAAAATATTTGATAGATGGAATACTGACAACACTGGGTGGAAAAGAAAAAAAAAGAGCCAAAAAGGCCTCTCAGATTTAGTTGTGTTATATAACAGCAATACTACATATGACTTGTGCCACCCAGCCTGGATCATTGGTGAGAAAAAGAAAGAAGGAAACAGAGAAGGGAGACCGAGAATATACGATAATTAGAATACCAGCATATTCCTTTAATTAAGCAATTCCAAGTTGTATATGGGAACATTTACCAAATCTATTTAAAGAAAAAGCATATGAGGGAGGAGCGAAGAGGGACGCAGGGATCCGTTAAATCCACAGATTTATTAATTATCAGAAACTATACACTATTTTTCAAGATTTTACACACCTATTGCACAGAAAGTAATGTCAGCTTGTCATAAAAGTACATCAACATTCATTATGTTGTAGAAAAAATACATATTATGTTTTTTATTGCATCTACTAATGAGCAAATCACGCCTACAAAAGTAATCGAAAACTTGTTTTCAATGACTGCAAAAGACTTGTACAAACCTGTGTTCCAAGTGCTTTCAGTAGATTTCCATGTTCTTTTTCTATTTGAGCACGAGCTCCACTATAACTTAATGCCGCTTTAGATAATGTACTGCCACTGGTATATGTAATTTCAGCACAATATTTTCTGCTGCCTTCTGACAATTTGGTGCCTGTTGAAGAATAGCGGAATCATTAATGACACCACGTGATGTTAAAAATCAACAGAGAAGAAAATTTAGAAACTCACCAATTTCAACTTGCTTGGATCCAGTGACAATATAACCTTCTACACCTTGGATAACATCCCTTTGAAAGTGCTGATTAGCAGACAAGGCAAAATATATGGATCAAAACGAATAACTAGGGCAAATCAATGAGGCATATTTCAAAAATAGACTGCTGGGTAAACCTTGGCAGCACGAGTAGATATGTAGAGCTTCTCAAGTTTTTGATACTGTTGGAGTTCATTATCATCAGTTGAAAGACTATCCGATCCACCAAGTCCACCAGCAAACTGCTTGAGAACAGCCTGTTATAATTTGGCAGAACAACGAAAAAGAAAGGCAAAACACAGTATGAGCACGCATCAATAATAGAGGAAATTGACGAGGGGAAGAAGAAGAGATGTGCATTAACATACATACTAACATACACCATCTGCCCTGGCTCATCTTTCATAGGATTTCTCGTTTTTCATTGCGTGAAATTTTACACTGACACATATCATTTCCACATACCACAGCTCAATTCCGCAAAATTCAATTCCATATTTCCATTATGTTGTGTTAGATAGTCAAGGAATAAAGCCGCAACTGAAATCAGTGGTCCGAGTTACCACATTTCAATCACAACAGGAAATAGGAAATCTTTGGGTCCCAAATTGATCCACGGCATATATACCCAGTTAAAATCGCTTCAACTTCAAACTTTTCAAGATTTCAGAAAGTAAAACCTGGGGACAAATCTCATGAAACTTACAGTCCAAGTATTTGATCAAGCAGATTGTTTTAACAAATATCCAATACATGGAAAACGTATATTTTCTTCACCTATACCTCCTTGGTCAAGTACCTCCCATTCAATGTATTTTATTCACCATCTTTTTTATATCAGTAACCATTAGATCAATATCACATAGAAACTCTTTGAAGAAGTTACTGAAAATGCAAGATGGGATATTAATTTCTCAAATAGAATCAGCACTTTCCATGAATAAAAATTAATTACACTCGTATCAAAAGATTGGTTTACATATGTATCAACGAGGTGTATGATGTTTCGCAGTATTGAAACCCAAAAAACAGTCCAATCTCATAACCCTACAAATGTACTTTTAATAGCAAGGCTTCACTATCTTTACCTCACATATTTGACAAGAGGGGCACTTCCAAGAACTCCAGTGAAAAAGATCTGCAACCAAGCATTCATCACCAGAGGTACAATATTCATCCAAAAATTTATTTATGTCATGAATAGTACCTCTATTTTGGGACCATGCTTTCAGGCAGCTGCAGTGATACTTCTTGCTACAACTATTGCATGATAGCATCCTACTTGCCTTTTCACTTCCTTCATGTTCACCAGAAAAGCATAGCCGACACATTATTTTGGGAATCAACATCCCTTGCTCTTCTCCAGCAGTATCTTTTACAGAATCCTGCTAGAACAATTAAGTTGATAAGTACATCAAGACAATAAGTAGGTGCATAAATCAATATATAATGCAACCACATGGAATTCGTACTCATCTTCAAATAAATTCTAAACAGAAAAAATTCCAGATAGCATATACTGCAAATTGCACTCTAAATACCGAAGTAATAATGAAATATCTGATGAATCAATTACTCTGACTAAATCCCAATTGTCATCCAACTAGATTCCAACAATGGAACATGAAAAAACCTACAAGAATTCAAAAAGATTCCACATACAAAATTTCAAATAGTAAAAACCATTGAACAATTTTAAATTGCAATTTTTATAAAATTCTCACCGCCAGATCACGAGACTCAAACTTTCTCGCATAATCCTCAGCCACCATTGATGCCACAACCGCCTGCTTCTGCAACGCCACACTTCAACTGGGCTGACGCAGTGGCCAATTCTTCTTCTCCCCACTCGTTACCATCCCCACCTCCAACACCCACCGCTGGAAATTTCAGCAGCGGCAGAGGCGGGGCGGGGATGACAACAACCTTCGGGACCATGACCTGAACCGTCGCATTTACCCTCGCCTTAATCAACCACGGGTCATTCAAGAATTGCTCAATCCCACCAATCTCTTCCAAAAATTTGGCCATGCCCTTCTCGCTCTGCAGCATCTGTGGAAAGCCCATCGTGCAGAAACATATTTTGCGACTGCACACAAAAACAGAGGAAAAATGAAAAATATATTCAAATTCAACACAAAAATAGTGCAGAACTCGGATTCGAAGCTCTGCAGCTTTATTTTTGACCTGGGAAGATGTCGTCAAAGTTCACCAGCGACGAACCGGCACCATTCTTTAGCTTCCTCGACGTAGTTCTCAAATGGGTTTGAAGGAAATCGTGAATTTTCTTTGTATAATCAGACCCAACTGCACTGCAACCAAGCCTCAAATCCTCACTCCAAAAGGAAAATGCCGATTTTTTTTAGAAATCAATTCAAAATGACAAATAAATACATAAAAGAGAGAAAAGAGTTACCTTTGGGAAGAAATTGCAAATTTTTGGAATAAAATTATAATGAAAGGCGGTGAAGAAGGGGTTGGGAATGGAAATGGGGGTGTTTCTGTGTGCGTGTGTGTTAGGGTTGGGAGTAGTGGGACAAGGGGGAAGAGAATGAAGAAAAAAGAAAATTTGATTAGAAAAAAGTGAAATTATAAGCGGGAAGGGTTCAATTTTACGTGCCAAAATGGTCCATTTATGTTTATTAACAACAGGTTGCTGAAATATATGTTTTAACAACGTTCATCAAACGTTGCAAAATATGATATTATATATAATTATTAGCAACAGGCACTGAGCATTCAAAATGTTCAAAAATTATATATTTTAACAACGTGCACGAACGTTGTCAAATATGATATTTTTTGACAACGGTCTGCGCACGTTGTTAAATGATTTTTTTTTTTTGCAACGAACTATGAACGTTGCAAAAGGAGACATTGTCAACGTTCATTTAAATACTGTTGCTAAATCTCAATTGTTTTATAGCAACAATCGTTAAAAGCATGCTGCCATTGGTTAACACAATTGAGATATAGCAACAGTATTTAAATGAACGTTGCAAAAGGAGACATTGGCAACGTTCATTTAAATACTGTTGCTAAATCTCAATTGTGTTAACCAATGGCAGCATGCTTTTAATGATTATTGCTATAAACCATTTTTAGCAACAGATAATTAATGAATGTTGTTGTTTAGAGGTTGCAAAAATCTATTTTTCTTGTAGTGGGCACTTATGCCAATATTTTTTTGGAGGGACTACTATTACATATTAAAGAGTGGTTGATGACCACAAGTAGTGGAGAGCTGATGTCTAAAAATGCTACAAAGATTTGGAGCTTTTTTCAAAAGCAGGCTGACAATTCACAACAGCGGAGTCGATCTTCTAAAACTGAACCAAAGAAAAGAGGAATTTATGAAATTCAAAGCAATGAACCTAGCTTAGAAATCAAAGAAGTCAAATGCATGATAGAAGATATCTCTCGCAAATTGACCTCATTGATGATAATAGTCCCACTGAGCGATGATGCATGTACTGATCAAGCGAATGCCCTCAACATGATGAGGAAACAACCTTACAATCCTTATTCCAACACATATAACCCAGGATGGAAGGACCACCCCAATTTTTCTTGGTCACAGGGTGTTCAACATGATAGTACTGGCGCAGTCGGGCCCTCACAGACTACCAGACAATTCAATCAACATTTTTCACAGCCACAACCATGGGAGGAAGCAATTCAAAACTTGACAAAAGCTACACAAGCTGCATTAGAGCGCCAGAATCACACAATTACTGAGTTTAAGAATGAATTACGCGCTAGCCATAACTCACAGGCACAATCCATCTCCAATCTAGAAAACATGATGGGACAACTAGCCTCATCAGTCCAACAGTTGGCAACAACCATTGAGAAAGGAAAGTTTTCTAGTCAGCCATTTCCTAATCTTAAAGGAGTGCAACAGGAAGAGGCTAAATCCATCATGACTTTGGGACGTGGCAGACTGTTTGACAACAAAGTGGACATTTCAATGCAAAACACATCTCAACCAATTTCTCCAGGTACTGCCCCAACTGATGATTCAGTCCAGAAAGCTCCTAAAGAAGACAATGAGCCATCCTACATTCCTAAAGTCCCATTTCCTCAGAGGCTAACAAAGCTAAAGCAAGGTTGCTCTATCAATGATATCATGGAAATCTTCAAGCAAGTAAGTATAAATATTCCTTTACTTGATGCTATTAAGCAAGTACCTGCTTATACTAAGTTCTTGGAAGATCTATGTACGACAAAGAGATAACTACATATGCACGGAAAGGCCTTTTTAACTGAACAGGTTAGCTCTATAATTCAAAGCAACACCCATCCAAAATTTAAAGATCCAGGTTGTCCTACTATCTCATGCATCTTAGGAAACCATAAGATTGAGAAAGCTTTGCTAGATTTAGGAGCTAGTGTTAATCTTTTTCCTTATTCTGTGTATATGCAACTTGGACTAGGCGAGTTAAAACCCACCTCTATGATTTTACAGCTTGCTGATAGATCTGTGAAAGTACCCCGAAGAATTGTAGAGGATGTTTTGATACAGGTTGACAAGTTTTATTTTTCTGTTGATTTTATTGTACTTGATACTCAACCAGTACGAGACTCTACAAAACATATTCCTGTAATTTTTGGTCGTCCTTTTCTGACAACATCTAATGCTATTATTAATTACAGGAATGGAGTTATGCAGCTGTCCTTTGGCAGCATGACAGTAGAATTGAATACTTTTAATGTCAACAAGTAACCACATGACAATGAAGATGTTGCTGATGTTGATATGATAGAATCATTAGATGATGATTGTTTTGCTTATACTAATTGTGATGATGCGTTAAACATGTGCTTAACTCATTTGGGTTCTTATTTGGATGTTGATAGTGCTATAAAAGAAATGAATGTTTTGCTTGAATCAGCACCTGTCATGGATACAACTAAATGGAAACAGAAAATTGAGCCACTTCCAACGAGTGCCAAAGTCAAGAGATGCAAGCAAAGCATGTCCTCCAAAGCACTATTGAAAGTGCTGTAAAGCAACCAAATAATAAGTCAAGTTAATGACTATAAATAAGCGCTTAACGAGAGGCAAACTATTTTCTAACCCTTTTATTTACTTGCTTTATATATAGTAATTTTAGATAGTCTAAATAATTCTGTAGTTTTTATTTTTATTTATTGTTTAATGCACTTATTAAGTCTCACCATGTCACGCGCAGGATGTCCCACTTTGCGAGCCGCTTGGATAATATCTAGGCAATCATCTTTTGACCAATGGTCCAAGTACTACATCTGAGCCCACTTCAACCAGACCTTCTACCAGTCAGATTCATCTTTTCCTTATCTACCCCAGGGGCGTAACTGATCTCTTCCCTCCTTCATTTGTTTTATTTTGCTATTACATTGAGGACAATGTAATGTTTTTGTTTGGGGGTGGGTTAAAAAGTATCACGATACTTAAGTGCTTCTTTTGAATTTGCTTATCATTCTGGTCTGTATAACTGAAATAATTTTGAATTCAAAAAAAAATTAGTTTATTTTTCTAGTTACTGTTGAATATCCTACCGCCAATGATGATATCTGTTCAAAATCGAGCACAATTTTAGTAGAATATGAGACAACACTTGAACTCGTCTGATTACTTATCTATGTTAGATCTGATTAAGGAAGCACATAGCCACTATTGACTTATCATTTATTGGAAACATGACTTGAGTGTTGTATTGATATTATTGACTGAGTATCATTATGAAAAAATTATGTTCCTATATCTTAAAGCTAGTGACCAAACTGTTTTGATAACAGTTTGGGGGTGTTAAAGTTACTACTTTTGTTCTAAGAATTTTGATAGTTTGGATTTTCTGGGTCTCATCTTTGGTTGAATAAGTTTTAGTCAAGGAATCTAAATTGAGCACTACTCATTGCTGATAAAATAAAATAAAATATCTGACTCGAGTAATTAAGCCTGTTAGGGTATCTTAAAACCTGGTGTCCTATGGTCATCTGACTTGGGAGTCATCAGCCCAAAGCTCGCTACATGAGTCATATATATTAAAAAAAAAAAAAAAAAAAGAGATATATATATTTACATCTTCACTTCTATATTAGCCTGTGGGACTCGAGCAATTAAACCTGTTAGAATATTTTAAAACCTGGTGCCCTATGGTCATCTGACTTGGGAGTCATCGGCCCAAAGCTTGTTACAAGGGTCACATAGAAAGCTAATGAAAGAGAAGTATTGCACAAGATGTAAGACTGTTAACATGAGTAGAATGGATAAAAAGAAATAGAAGTGCTCGGTAAGGATTGCTAGGTTAGAACTTAAAAGACTGAATATGAGAATCTAGAAATCACTCACCATCCTAATTCTAAGAATACAAGTTCTGATTTTTACCACTTTAGTTGGAAAAAAAAAATATTGTGATGATCAATAGGAACCAATTTCGCTAGAACACCTCAAGATTAGAGAGAAAAGCATTAGAAGTGTGATAGTTTACGAGAGGTCTAAGGAATAAATGACTACAAAAGGGTTTGAAATTGTAAAAATATCAACAACACAATAGTGGTCATGGTCTACTACATGTATAAGTTTAATTTTTGGCTATTCACACACTCACACAGGGTCGAGCATCGGATAAGTGAAATTTTTTGTGTTGTTGTACAATATCCTTCTAAAAGTGTTATTTTCTTTTCGAACTTGAGGCATATGGTAAGAAATTTAACATTGACTAATTTCTCGTTGATTCTATTAGCTTAGTTTAGTTTAAAGTTATTATAGTTTTGTTTTTGTTCGAGGACGAACAAATGTTTAGTTTGGGAGTGTTTGATTAGTGCAGTTAGTGTACTTGTTTTGGCCTTTGAATTAATCATTTATGCCGTCATATAGTTGATTTTCTACTTAATATAGTCTATTATTGTTCTATTTCAGTTTTGGACTCGTTTGTGAACAATTGGAGAAGATTGGACGAAAAGAGCAATAAATTAGGAGATATCTCATAAGTTCGGGGACTCAATTGCACTCAACCCAAAGTTGAAGGACCAAATAGGAGATTATGTAAAGTTGAAGGACCAAATTGGAGATTATGTAAAGTTGAAGGACCAAATGGAATGTTATAAAAAGATGGAAGACTGAAATGACTAAGACCTAAAGTTGAAGAACCAAATTGGTGGCTGTGAAAACTGGAAGGACCAAAGTGCAAGAACTCCAAAGAGGCAAGCTGGACGATCGCCCAGCTTAATGCTGGGCGATCGCCCAGCATCACATCATAGAAGCAGAGACGAAAAACATCAGCCTGGGCGATCGCCCGAGAAAGCACTGGGTGATCGCCCAGTGTTATTTGTGCGCAAATTTTTATTTTCCTTTTTTAGTTCCAATTTATTTAGGTAACTTTTGGCCCGCGGATTTTGGACTTTTTTGGGATTTTTTTGGGGCACAATTAGAGTAGTATAAATATGAGTTATATTCTCATATCATGGGAGGATTTTTGGGAAGCCGAACTTGGAAGAAGATGGAAAAAACAAGAGAAGACAACTCCTTGGCGATCAAGAGTTATTTTTGGAGACTTTTTCTCATTCAATCCATGCCGGGTTCTATCAATTATTTTCTTATTAATTTAATTATGTTCTTTTAATTTTCTTTAGCCAAGGTAGACGATGAAACTTTGTTTTAGCAAAGTGATTATGTTGTTATTCGTTTAATTCAATTTTAGACTTTAACATTCATAGTTTGTTCTTATTGAATTAATTAGATAAAATTCTTTGTTTTCTTTCAATGGAACTTGATACGAAAAATGCTTAAGTAATTTATGTTTGAAGCATAAGGGGAGCCTATATTTGATTTTCTGCTTTTGGACTTAATTGATAAACATTTTAGGACGACAATAGATTGATTTCGTGTTGTCGTTGGATTTTGGAAATTAATCAATAACTGGATAATTGCTAAGTTAAACAATGGTAGATTCTGAAACCTTGGTATTTTAAACTTCTTGAATTTCCAACGTCATTATTTTCGCATAATTAGTTATTCTTTAAATGAAATAATTTCAACAAAACTCTTTTTGACTCAACTAGCCTAGACTAATAGTTAATTAGGATTAAATTAGACCTTCCTCATAGTAGTCTCTGTGGGATCAACCTCGTCACTACTTTTCTATACTCTAATAGATTCGTACACTTGCGAGTTAATTAAAATTTGACATCAGAAACATAATCAAGGAAAAGTTTACCTCTTTACCACTCCAAACTTCTTCTAATTTTTTAGAGTTCAATGGTGTTGAAGGACCTCTGTTGATCAAATATGCTACAGTGCTGATAGCTTCTGCCCAGAGCATCTTTGGCTCTCTACAAGTAATCTCATATTATGCATGCTCATTTAGAGTCTTGTTCATCCTCTCAGCTATACCATTTTGTTGAGTTTTACTTGGAATAGTCCTTTTCATCTTGATCCCATTATCAGCACTATAGCTCTAAAAATTTGCATATATGTATCCACCTCCATTGTCTGAATGCAAGCACTTCACTTTTAAATATGTTTTCATTCTCAATCAATGCTCTTCACTTCTTGAAAGCATTGAATATGTCATATTTATTTTTCAAAGAAATATACCCATACCTTTCTGCTTGCATCATCAATAAGCGTCACATAATAATTAGAACCTCTAAAGAATGTAATAGTAGAAAGTCTCTAGACGTCTGTATGAACCAATTCCAATTTGGCTGCCTTTGGCTCTCTTTCAAATTTTGAGAAACTCACCATTTTTGGCTTTCCGTAAATATAGCCCTCACACACAATGTGTTGAACAGATTTTAATCCTAACAATTTCTCTTTAAACTAAAGTACTTTTATTTTCTTCTCTCTCATGTGTCTGAGCCTATAGTGCCATAGACCAAAATTAGCAGCGGATTCGGCAACTGCAATTGTATTTCCAAAACTGGTAGTCATGTAAAGAGGTCTCTTTTTAGTTTTTCGTGCAACAACCATGGCTCATTTCATTACTTTCCAATGGCTACCACTAAAATACACATCATGCCTTTCATCATCAAGCTGTCCAACTGAGATCAAGTTTCGCATCAATTTTGGTATGTGCCTCACCTTGTTAATTTTCCACAAAGACTCGTTATTTCTCACATCACCAACAAAGAGATATAACTTTTCGTGATTTCTAGCAACATAGTTCTCCATGTTCTCACTGTGTGCAGTGGTGTGAAAGGAAGCCCTAGAATCCATCACCTAATAATCGATAGAACTATTAATAGACAAGAGTAAAGCATTTTGTATCTCTTGAGTCGCAGCACTCATGACATTGATGTTCTTTTCCTCATCCTTCTTAGTGCTCTGCAATTCCTCTTCAAGTGACCAAATTTATCACAATTCCAGTATTCAGCACCCTGTCCGTTTCTGGACTTACTTTTGCCATTTCTCGACTTTCCTCTACCGTTACCTATGTTGGAATTCTTCTCATAACCTCTACCCCTATTTTCAACATTTGGGACAAAATTAGATGTCGAGACTTCTCGATCATATTTTCTTCAGCAAGAATTGTATCTCAAACATCATTAAGTTTCAATTTCGCATTCTCCTATGGAATTACTGAAAGCCGCTCTTAGAGACCAATTGATTGATGATTGTGTGGAATTTATTAAGATGCTCTACCACTGAAGCACCTTCTACCATCTTCAAATTAAATATCTTTTTCATCAAGAAAATTTTATTGCACACTGAGGGCTTCTCATACATGTCAGATAATACCTTCATCAATTCTGTAGTAGTTTTCTCCATTGCAACGTATGAGCTATGTTATTCGATAGTGTTAGTTGAATTACTCCCAACACCTGTCTATCAAGAAGGTTCCATTCATCATCCTTCATAGTTTCTGGTTTCTGATCCGATGGCTGTACATCTTTTTACTGTAAAGATAATCTTCTATCTGCATATTCTAGAATGTAAAATCCACACCATCAAAATTTGTGATTTTGATTGATGATCCTCCATCATTGTCAGCTATCATTCTCAATCAGAAACTCTCTCTGATACCAGTTGTTAAAATTAGAATAATAAATTAAAGATGAAAATAAATAACACAAGGATTTATACAGGTTCACTTAAATGTGAGACTACGTCATGTCTTCAGCTGCTGCAATAACTCACTATAATGAATGATGATTAATTGTTTACAAGAGATCTGTCATATATATAACAACCCGATCAAAGTTTCCTAGTTATAAAGAAATTCTAGAGTACCCTAATGAAGGTTTCCTAGTTACAAAGAAATTCTAGGGCAACCTAATTAAAAAAGCAAAATTTTGAAAAACACCATTACTTAAATAAATAGAATTAACAAGGTCGATCCGCGCTCAACTCCACATAGCACAAAAATTAGGCTCCACAGCTTAACATTTACATGGAAAAATGGATCGTCAAGTTGAAGATCTTCTTTTGGAGATTTTCAATGACTTTCTTGATTAGATAAAGCTCGCAAATGTTGGATTAATAATAATAATTTTCATTATCTTCTTCAACATGACCTTCTTTAATTTTTATTAGTAGTATTAACCATGTGAGTTTGTAGTAGCGGAAAGTGGCGATTCACGATGTTTGGGTTGTTTTTGGTATAGGTTGGGTCGTGTGGTTTGGGAGCTCGATTTCGAGTATGATGGTGTGGTGGAATGCAGGAAATTAGAGCATGGAAGGTGAAAAATTGGAGAAAATGGTTTGGGAATGGTGATGGGTGATGCAAGGTGTTGTGAGAAAAATATGTGATTGCAAGTGAACAATATCGCATACAAGTAACAAAGTGAACCTATTGAGTCTGGATTATCATTCCCACGAAGACTATCCTATTTAGATACTAGCTCAATTAATCTTAATCCTAATTTATTTAAAACTCTTTGAATTACGTTGATTTGAAGATTTAAACTATAACTATTAATTTTAAACAAATAATGTAATAATTTATGTGAAAGCAAATATCAATAATTTATCAAGAATGATGGTAAAAGGATTTGGATTCATGAGTTCACCATAGTTGTCATCTTTAATTTTTCCTCTCAAGATTTATTCCTAAAGTTGTATTCAGTCGAATTCACAAATTTAACCTAATTTACCTTTCTCGAGTTCAAATTAGTTATATCTAATTAAGTCAACTTATGAAGTCAGAATGATCATATCTCTACCTTTTATTCAATTGCCGAATTTTTCTACGTGGTCTAAATTAATAACTTACCTCTCAGTTTGTTACAATCCACAATTCAATGACAAATAATGGCCAATTATTTCAAGCATTAAGAGAAGAAGTAAAATCAATACGTAATTAAATTATAAGCAAAATTTGAAAATTGAAATCAAAGAATCTAAACTAGGTTACACCGTTCATCCAAAATATAAATTTAGCTACTCATAATTCAGTAAAAATAAAAGATGAAAAGTTTGGAATACATAACCGGATATAAATAAAAGATGAGAAGAAATTGAATATCTTGTACCAAGAATTATTCGTCTTCACGTCCCAATCTTCAATATCTTCGTCGTTCTTCCTCTCTTTTTCTACTATCTTCTCAATGATTTAACTTTGATTCTTGTATATGGTATATTGTATATGTTTTAAATCATCATCCTTATTTATATGTCCCAAAACTCTAATATAGTATAGAGATCATGTCCCCCAAGAATTACCAAACTAGAATTTGACTAAAATAAGGAAATTAAAATTCTGGTAATGAATTACGCTTAAGTCCCTGATTATTTTCACGATTAGTCCTTCATATTTTAGATGTTTGCAAGTTGGTCCCCATTCCTAAGTCTTCGTGCACTTTTACTCACTTTCACCTATTTTGCTTTGTTTTTCTCCAATTCCATCCGAACTTGGGTTTTGACCTGAAGCAATCAAATCAACACACAATTAAGTAGAAATTTACTTAAGAGTAATTACAATCGCCCACTTTTAATGGTCTAGTTAAGTGTAAAACAATACTTATCACAAGGCCTGCGATGGTGGATATAGATTGTTATGGTGCCTAAATTCTTTTTAATTCTTTTTTTCCCAAATTCACATGCTTAGAATCAATTTTTCGCTCGCGATCAAAATCAAACCATTTTTATTTACCTTACGCACTTTTCACGCCTTATTCATCAAACTCTAACCCACACACCATCATTGCCTTACATCATCACCGTATGCGCCGACAGTGATATAACTCAGTCCCCGCCACCGTGATCAACCTCAATGTCAACTCCTCTACTGTCACCACCACGATTGGGAATTTCATTTCATTTAGATCTGAAATTTCAGAACATAAATGGAGGTAGGTGGTTTTTTTTTTTTTGTGTGTTTTACAATTGTCAATCTTGATTCTAATGATGATTGGCAGTGTTGGTGGGGTTTGGGCTTTGGATTTTACTGATCTAATTAGATAGAACCAGGATCAAATTAGAAATTCATATTGAAATGAGACGAATATTTAATAAATTTGATATGTTTTTCGTTTTCTAGGAAAAGACAAAATGATTACATTTATTGTTATTTTAATATCATAGTTGGATTTACATGGAAAGCTGGAACTTCAAGTTGAAAATCTTATTTTGGAATTGTCTATGACTATTGAATGGTAAGGCTCAGATATGGTGGAATAAAAATAATATTATTAAAAAATAATAATCTTTGTCATCGTCTTTTTTTTAAGATTGTCGTTCTTTACAATTACTAGCAATAACTATGTGAGTTTGTGGTGGTGGAAGGCGATTATTGGCAGTGTTTTTGTTTTTGGTTTGGGTCGGGTCGAGTTATGGTTTGGGAGCTCGATTACGAGCATGTTGGTAGCGGCCGAAGGTAGTGATTGAGAGAAAATGTTTTGAGATGGTGATGGGTTGTGTTAGGGCGGCGATAGGTGCTCTTGTGGCCAAACATTATACCTAACCTATGCAACACAAGGTAATATAACAAGTAATTTATGAAACAAATAAGATAACACAATATTTTACCTGCATAAAATAAGGTTACCTGCATAAAATAAGGTAACATAACACGTAATTCGTGAAACAATAAGGTAACACAACTTGTTAGCCGTAAAATTGTTGATTTTTAATGTAAAACTAAATTGTTTTGTAATGCACCGAATTCTACCAACTCGAGTCATTACTAAATTGGTTTCTAACTCCTAGCATATATGGGTAAAACATAATAAAAAATCACATTGAAATTTTAACAATTGGTTACACAACTTTTTTTCTAAATCGAGACCCAACATTTTCAGATGTGACAATGGGAACAACTCTAAAAATTTCTCATGAAATCATCTGATTCCAAGAATGGTTGTTATAACCCTTTGGGATAAGTTATCAAATTTGAATCAGATGAACTTATTTTTTAATGGCAAAGTACTTCAATTCCATATGTTTAGCACCTTTAGAGTACTTGCCATTCTTTGAAAAGAAGACCGCTGCGGAATTATCACTATAAATTTTCAGCGGCTTGGCTATACCATCGACAATCCCAAGTCTTGAAATGAAGTTCCGTAGCCAATTTCCTTGAACAGTGGCCTCAAAGCATGCCACAAACTCAACTTCCATAGTGGATGCAGCAATGACTGGCTGCTTCACACTTTTCCATGATATTGCCCCTCCAGCTAAGAAGAACAAATAGCCAAATGTGGATTTTCTGGTATCAACACATCCAGCAAAATTTGAATTTGAATTTCCAATGACTTCCAAATTATCAGATCTCCTATAGGTGAGCATGTGGCCTTCTATTCCTTGCAAGTATCTCAATACTTTCTTCCTAGCTTTCCAATGATCAACTCCTAGATTACTTTGATACCGCCCAAAGATTCCTACAAAGAAACCGATGTCCAGTGCGGTACAAGTCTGAGTATACATTAAGCTTCCAACAACAGATGCATAAGGAATAGCTGTCATTTGTTGACGTTTCAATTCATTCTTTGGACATTGCATGAGACTAAACTTGTCTCCTTTCTGAATTGGAACAACACTTGTTGAATATTTTTCCATCTTAAATCTTTCTAAGACTTTATTGATATATGCTTTCTATGCCAACCCTAATAATCCTTGTGACCTATTTCAGAATATTTCAATTCCAATCACGTAAGATGCCTCTCCCATATTTCATTTCAAATTTCTTAGAGAGAAACTTCTTAGTTTTGTGCAGAAGACCAAGATCATTAGTAGCAAGCAAGATGTCATCAACATACATAATCAAAAAGATAAACTTACTCCCACTGACCTTTAGATATATACATCAATCAACGTAAGATGCCTCTCCCATAACTCTTTTATACGATTCACATAATTCGGTGAGATCCCATACTTCATTATGCTCCATAGATTTTAGCTCATCTTTCATAGCATCTAACCACTTATCAGAATTAACACTCTCAATGGCCTGTGAAAATAAAACTGGGTCGTTATGAACAAGTCCTAACTCAAATTGAAACTCTTGCTAGTAAACCACATAATCATCAAGAATAGCAGGTTTATGCTGTCTTTCTGACCTTCTTAATGCTATTTTTTGTGGTTCATTTAGTGCAAATTCATTAATAACAACTTCTTTTTGAGGTGTTTGATAATTCATTTGTTGTTCTGGCAAATTGTCATGTCGTCGTTCAACAATTGGAAGAACAATAACATTAGAAGAAGTTGAGGGCAAAGGAACTTGAACTCTAACTTCTTGAATTTTCACATTTCATGGCTCTACACTCCTACTAACTTCGCCATTTTCAATGAACCTAGCATTTCTAGTTTCAACAATTCTAGTACTATGATTAGGACAGTAAAATCTATACCTTTTTGATTTTTCTGGATAACCAATGAAGAAACCACTTATTGTTCTTGAGTTCAGTTTATTTTCACATGGATTATAAATTCTTGCTTCTGCCTGGCACCCCGAACATGCAGGTGTCTTAACCTAGATTTTCTTCCAGTCTACAATTCAAAAGGTGTCTTTGGAACTGCCTTACTGGGAACCTATTCTGTAAATACATAGCAGTCTTTAATACATACATCTACAAAGAGATGGGTAAAGAAGAGTTTCTTAACATGCACCTAACCATTTCAATTAGAGTACGATTACGCCTTTCAGCTACATCATTTTGTGCTAGTGTGATGGGCATAGTGTATTGAGCACATATGCCACGTTTTTCAAGAATTTTAGCAAATGGACCCGGGTGTTGTCCAGTTTCATTATACCTTCCATAATATTCACCACCCCTATCAAATCTAATGATTTTCACCTTTCTGTCTAATTGTCGTTCAACTTCATTGATAAAGATATCTAAAACATTTACAGTTTGAGACTTTTCAAGCGACAAATAGACATAAACATAACGTGAAAAGTCGTCATTGAAGGTGATAAAATACTTTTCTCCACTAAAAGATGGAATATCAAAAGGCCCACATATATCAGTGTATATTATCTCAAGAAGTTGTGTGCTTCTTGTGGCTCATTTCTTTGTGTGTTTGGTTTGTTTATCCTTAATACAATCCATACACACTCCAAGATAAGTGAAATCCAAATCAGGAAGGATTTCATTCTTTACTAATATTTCTATCATTTCCTTGGATATATGACCCAAACGTTTATGCCATAAGTTAGCAGATCATTCATTCAATAAACTATGTTTAGTACCAACATTATGATGTAGGGTTAAAAGAGTCTCGGCAAAAAGGTTATCAAGCTTTAATTTGTATAATCCATCATAAAAAATAGTGGAATCGATAAGATGATTCTGTTTAAACAAACTCAAACATCCATTTCCACCATCATAGAAATATCCAGCGGAATCAAGTTTTGACAAAGAAACTAAATTGCGAGAAACAGAAAGTAAATAAATAGTTTGAAACAAATCTAAATGATGTCCAGTATCTAAAATCAAACGATAGGTTCTGATAACTTCAACTGGAGCTTTGACTCAATTGCCCATGAAAATAAACTTTTCATTTGGATTTATGGTCTGGATTGAAATGAATCCCTACATCGTATTGGAAACATGAGTGGTACATCGAGAATCAATCCACCAAGTATTATAAGGAACTTCTGACAAATTAGATTAGAAACATACATAAGCAATATGCTTACCTTTATTTTCAAATCATGCCTTACGTTTCATGCAGTCTTTCTGATAGCGCCCAGGTTTACGACAGAAATGGCACGTATCTTTCTTTGGTTCTTTCTTGTGGATTTGGGAAGAAGACTCATTTATCCTTTAAGGTGTTATAGCTTATCTAGAATGGACCATACTCAGGAGGCAAGGAGTTGATGTAAATTGTACCAGAAAGTTCTCATCTACACTTATTCCAAGAGTCTCAAGTCTTGCTCCAATGTTACTCATTTCAATAACATGCTCATGCATGGTACGAGAACCATCAAATTTCGTGGTAGTTAAGGTACCCATGAGTGTGCTAGCAAGTGATTTATCAGCTGTTTGAGAGCATTCTTTCACAAACTTCATATATTCCTTAGCAATTTCAGTCTTGGGAACAGTAGATTTTATGTTCTTTGCTAAAGTCATCCACATAAACATTAGGCTCAATTTGTTGGATCTTTCCCAAGCCTTATGGAAAGATCTATCATAAGCATTTCTCTCATCAGTTAGATCAACGGGTTTCTCAACTTGAAGTACTAAGTCTAAGTCCAAGACACCTAAGTTGAACTGGACTTGTTCACACCAGTCACAGAAGTTGAGCCCATTGAACAGCAGTACATATGAAGCATGTGAATGCAGAGATGCAGAAATAGATACTACAAAATATAAATGTTCGAATATTAATTCTTTGAGTTTTGACTTAAATACTTAGGTTCAAATTCAGATAACTGTACACTAAATTATATCGTAGTTCTCCTTTGGGTGATACTACGTTATACAATCATAATAAATATAATGATGCTAATTTTAGTTTTACTTAATTGAAAATTAAATATACTTTAATCAGACACATCTATTATCTTTGGATACAAAACACATCTAGCTAAGCATATCAATTAACCACGATCATGTTCAAGATTAATAAAATCAATTGATCAACCTTTGGCCGATCCTTTACAATTTTTATAATCCATGAACGTCAATATACTTATGACAACAATAATCTTATTGTCATCCTCATTTATAAGCATCAATCTGTCATTAATAATTGACAAATAAATTATGTAATTTAACGTTCGAAATACCATAAGGTTTGGCCACTTTGGTGACTAACAAATCACATTAATTGAACATCAATATTACATAACCTTAATTTACTTAAATAAAAAAATTCATAAGAATAATCTATAAAACTTGATCCATATAAGGTTAAATTTATAGTGAACATTCGGATATAATTTAATAGGTTGAATCAAATCAAAGAAAATTAATGCTATTCATATTGCAAAGATTTGAAGTACTACAAATGGGTCAACCAGGGGCACTGCATTGTAAACTGCTGAAACTTTAATTCAAGCACTAATTGATCATTTGTGAGAATATAAAAAAAACAGAATTCTTCATTATTGCACGCAATATGACCCAACATAAATATATAGCATGTAGTAGACTTTGCAACTTGATCCAACAAATTTGTGTCATTAACACTAATATATCAAATAGATTTATGTTATGGCACAATTAAATGGCAATTGATTATTTATTTGTCAATTTAAGAAAAACTTTCGTATCAATGCATTCTCATTATTTGCAGAATTCAACAGAGCACGAAAATCTAAATTTGCCCAATTTATAGAATTATTTAATTGCAGCAGAATAATAATTCACATAAACTTTTAGTTTGTAAAACAATACACTTAATCGAAAAATTACAAGTTCTTCAACCGGGATCTGATACCACATGTTAGTAAATTAATATCTTCTTATAAAATCAAAATTTATATGAACCTTAAATCTTTGATCTTGGAACGTAATGATTTTCACGTTATGAGTAAAACAATTAGGCGTACCTTGATCTATTGATGATAATTAAAAAAATAAAACCTGCAAGACAAAAAGAAACCAGAAAACCAAGAGAATTTTCTCTCTTCACCTCTTTGTATTTGAATTGAATGTATATTATTTGATGGAATATGATAAGTACAATTTTGTACTTATCTGAGCTCACAAAAAGGGACAATTATAAGTTCGTTTAGTTGTTTTCAGTTTAATTGCATATTGTTTTCTTATCAATTTAGGAAATAATCAAAGTCGAGTATCAATTGGATGAAAAGAGAGCAAAATGAAGACAATGGGACCTAATTGCTAAGAAAAGAGACTCCAGGGGCTTGACGTGCAATTATCAAGGCAAGAAATTCAAACTTAGCACCAACATCAACCATGCGATCGCATGGCATGATGTTGGTGCGATCGCAAGACCATTAAAAATCCAACAGAATGTAAAACCGTTGAACAATGCAATCGCAATCGCAATCGCAATCGCAATCGCAATCGCAAGTACTTACACCATGCGATCGCATAGGCTAAACGCGGCAGAATTTGGCAGAAACCTGATTAGATTAGAATTCTACCGGTCCAAATAAATTCAACTACCAAACACACGTTTTGAGGTCTTGGGAGAGCATTATAAAAGGCAGAATATAGACATCTCGCGGGGACGAATTTTGGAGGAACAAGATACAAAACAAGAACGAAGATCAAGGCGCGGAATCGAAGATCATCGAGCCGAGATCACGGGTTTTATTTTACTTTTTGTTTTCCTTTCTCCGGACCATGATGAACTCAATTCTTTCGTTAATTGACGAAATCATGTCCGACTAATTTACTTTATCTAGGATGAACGATGAAACCTCGCGTTTTAATTAATTAGAAGTTTTTTCCTTTTTAGTAATTAATTGCCCGTGGATTGATTATTCTTTATTCAGTTTCTTTATTATTTTAATGCTTGCGCACCATTAGAATATATTGTGATCTATATTGAAGTCGAGAGATTCAATATAGATTTAGCACGTGGTATTGAATAACATAGGGTCCAATAATAGATAGAGATTACTATTGTGCTTTATGAAATCCATTTAGGCGTTCTTGAGATTTTAATGCATGTGTTGTGTTCGAAGCTTAATTAGAGATAATTAGGTTCGCATAACATATAGAATTGATTGACCATCGAGAGAGGCTTTCGATTAATTTAGGAACGCCGATTTTCAATCTAAGGTAATTAAAAGCTAAAAAGTGATTAACAGATAATAGAGTAAAACGTGTCGGTGGATTTGTGAATCTTAGTATTGGTAAACTTTAATTCGTTCTCATCTTTCAAAGTTGCTTATTGTTAATTTCAATTTAATTAAGATAGTTAATTTAGTTTAGAGTCATAAGAACAAAAATTGAATCTGTGTTTATTTCAATTGTTAAAGTTTAAGTTGTGAAATTAATTAGTTAAATTAGTATCTAGTCCTCGTGGGTTCGACACTTCATTCATCACTTTATTACTTGTCAACGATCTGTCCACTTGCGGGATTTAAATCGTACAACAGAATACATTCACATTTATGGGTAGAGAGAGACAATTTCTAATTGGCGTTAAAACTGCCCACTTTCCATCAAAGTTTGCAGATGAGAAACTGCTATTTCTCAATTCACCAATTAGATTTTAGCATTAAAACCCACTTCATTGAATTCATTTAATAATATTAAATGGACCACAATTAATAGGTCTTACAAGAGCACATTCCTGACCTTGAAGACAAGAACCCTGAGGGTTATGATGACATCTCAAAGGAGTTACCAGATCCAGATGGTAAGAAGCCCGAGGACTAGGATGACGAGAAAGATGGTGAATGGACACCACCAACCATTACCAACCCCAAGTACAAGGGTCCATGGAAGCCAAAGCAAATTAAGAACCCCAACTACAAGGACAAATGGAAGGCACCAATGATTGATAATCCAGACTTCAAAGATGATCCAGATCTCTATGTTTTCCCAAATTTGAAGTATGTGGGCATTGAGTTGTGGCAGGTGAAATCTGGAACCCTATTGACAATATGTTGTTAAGTGATGATGCAGAGTATGCCAAGAAGTTAGCGGAAGAAACGTGGGGCAAACACAAAGACGTTGAGAAGGCTGTATTTGATGAAACAGAACAAAAGAGAGAAAGAGGAATCGAAGGATGATCCAGTTGATTCTGATGCTGAGGATGGTGACGACGATATAGATGATGCAAAAGGCCATGACGCTGATGATGACATCAAATCAGAAGCAATTGAAGATGGTGCTGCTTTAGTGGATGTTGATGTACATGATGAACTGTAGGAAGCAGTGAGTAATATTCAGCCAACAATGTACTATCAAGACGAATTGCTTGAGAAGTTGAGCGCTCAACAATTTTTCCTTTTAAACGCTCAATTTTTAGCTGTACATTTTCTTTTTAGGCAAAATAAACAAATGGAGGATTCTACTAATTGCTTCAATGCCATGTTACTGGGTAGAGAGGCGGATCCAGTAATTTAGTTCGCGGAGGTTGAAATATATAAAAGTCAATATAATAAAATTTATATATAACATAAAAAGTCACTAAAATGATATTATTTATTGAAATTGTTCCCGACGAGGTTTTGAAACATAAAATTCATCTATTGTAGAATCTACATCAATTTTCTCAGTAAATTCTCATTCGATGAATAGTGTCATACAATCAGATAGAAATCATCCTCCATTTTGTAAAAAAAAATTGACAATCTATCAACAATCCGCAAATAGGCCGGCAAGGAACAACAATTTCATCGTAATCCAACAAGGCACAATAATTCAACAATATGCCTACGAGGCAACAAAATAGGCCGGCAAAGCACAACAATTCAATATAAAAAGACAAATCTTTAAACATAAGCCGGCAAGCCAATGAAAAATTAATGACACAATTGCAAGCGAATTAGAAAAATACCTGTAAGACTCTAACTCTAAGCGTATTTTTCTTTACTTTTTTCCTTACGTTGGCTGCTGCCTACTGATTTGTTCCAATATAGTAAAAATAAGTCAATTCATAATCTTACAGTTTTCATAAAAATAAAAATAAGCATTAAACATAAGCCGTTGATTTATTACTTTTCCTCACGTCTTGCAGTTTTTTTTCCAATAATTGAAAAAATACAAAATAATATACAATCAGACTCAGTCAATTCATAATTTGGTATACAGTCAATTCATAATTTGGTATAAAATCAAAAGTAAAATATGCAAAATAATATAAACATTACAAAAATGTAAAAAAAAAAATAGAAAATTAACTGTTCTTGAGAACAGATTTCGGCGGAAAAATAGATGTTGGAATGATTTAAGGCCGCTAAAAACAAACTACCAAGTTGGTTTAACAGATCTGCAGCTTATTTTCAATGACTGAAGTTTCAATTTGATAAAAATGAAAAATAAAATAAAATTAAAGAAACAGAGTATTCGGGTACTGCGCTTCAGGGTATCACGGAATGGCAGTGGCTGAAAATTGAAATCGGGACCTGACTTGCGGCTGAATTTTTTTTTTTTGTTTTAGTTGGGATTTGGGCCATAGTTATTAGACCCAGCCCGAACATTGACTTGGAGAAGGATGCGGGTCATCAAATTTTTGGTTCAACCGGTGAGTCAATTCATGTCAAACCGATAAGTCTATTTTTGTTAAGTCATCACCATCAGAAATTTATTTAGCAAAATAAGTATAAGACTACTAGTATCATCAACTAATTCTTGTAAAAAATAAAATAAATTATTGTAATTCATTGCATTAACATGTCATTATTAGAGTAGAGAAGTACTTGGTCTATCTTTTGGGTAGAATATAGTAATAAACACTACAAGAAATTTCACTTTTAACAATGATTTTTTTTTTATCGTAGAAAGTCAATTTTATGTTGTTTTGTCGAAAAATGGTCGTCGAGAGACTTTACAAGACCAAAATTTTCGTTGTTAAAAGTCAAATTTCTTGTAGTGAAAAAAATTGAAAATTTTTATTATGTAATGACCCGGCCGAGTCATCGGGTTACTAACAAAATTGGCAATTTTTCTGAGTCGTAAACGGTTCAATTGCTGGGCAGTCCAATTAAGAGAACCGCACCGGTTGGAACGCCGGGTGGCCAGTTTTTCGATCAGACTGGCCAAGCTGGTCCGGGTTTAATAACTATGATTTGGGTAGTTGGGCTGAACCTGAAATCATTCACTTGGGAATGGGAAGTTGGGCTGAAAATTGAATTTGGGCCTGGGCTAATTTTTATTTTGGCAAGGGCTATTTCAAAAATAAAAAAGGTATTATTTCGGATCCGAAATTTGGGCCTGAGCTATAGTCGAGCTCAACCCCTTCCATCCGACTTTTGATCGGGCAAACCGTTAGGACCGAAAAAAAAAGTGTTTGCATTTTGTTTTAGATTTATGAAAATAGCCTGGACTTGAATATTAAAAAAATAAAAAATAAATCTTAAAATTATCATAAAAGTATAATTAACTATCATACAAATCAAATTAATGTATTTGTAACTTGTAACATGACTAGACGTGACAAAGCATAACTATTGACTAATTAGAGTTCTACATCTTTGATTTCGTATGAATATGGTAACAAAACACTTGTTGTGGTTGGCTCGCAAGTATGAACAGATCATCCTTGAACGCCTCTGGATTGATGTCAATACTGGTAACGTTATTCTCAGTTACCATCCGTCTCCCATCACACCTAAACCACTTGCATCAGAACAGTTAAACTAAAAGTTTCAGTCCATACTGTATTTCCAGTATATCTTGCAGATGGCCGTAGTAAATCTCACCCACCCCTCGACAGGACGACACACCATCGCTCGAGTTTTTCTTGAATATCACGATCATATGTCGTGAACCGAAATCCTTTGACAACACAAGCCGTGTATGACATAACTCTTTGGTAACATCCGGCCGCCAACGCAAATAACTCATGAGAAACTTGATGGTTGTGGCTTTGGCGCATTGCATATAGCTGCATGACGAGAATTATTCTCAGTTATTGAAAGAAATTATGTTGAAATCTTGCAATTTTATTCAGTCGATGTTCATTTACCTTTCTGTAGAACCAACCTTTAAAGTCTCTTCTGTGTACTAGTTTGATGTTTGGACAGCCATTGTTCAGTAGTTCCTGCCTATGTTCCCTGAACAAAGTATGGAAGATCAAAGTTTATTAGTTCATTTCAAATGATAAAGTTTATTCAAGATAAAGGACTAATAATTAGGAATTAACGCCGTCTTATTGCAAGAATGGCTCAACTTCATAACAGTTGTTCAGGACCTAAAAAATCGCTTGATTTCGAACTTGGGTAGGAAATGTCGTTGGTGACTGCTTTCCAAGTGGGCGACATTGCGACTGAAAAATAGAAAGTTGTGTCTGTGGAACACTAGCATCCTCGTTTCTGTCTGGTCGGTCGAACTTTGTCCCTATGTCCTCGAAGTACTTCGAACAAAAAGTCACTGCCTCGTCCGCAATATACCCTTCAACTATTGATTCCTTGGGTCGAGCTCAATTTCTGACGTAGCCCTTCAATTTCTTCAGGTATCGCTCGAATGGATACATCCATCTCATGTGCACTGACCTCCAAGGATTGCCTCTTCTGGTAAATGCATTACGAGGTGAATCATGATGTCGAAGAAGGCTGCCAGAAATATCTATTCTAACTTATAGAGAATGAGTACCAGGTGATCGTGGGATGCTATCATGTCGCTAATCTTTAGTGTTCTTGCACAAAGCTTTCTGAAGAACGTGCACAGTTCAATAATTGCCGTGGAAATTATTTTATTCAAGAACGCCTGACATCTGACTGGCAATAACCGTTGCATGATAATATGGCAATCATGTGACTTCAACCCGATAATACGGCTGTCATTAGGAGCAATATTCTTCCGAAGATTAGAAGCAAAGCCATTTGGAAACTCAACCGATTGGATAAATTTACAAAACTTCTTACGATTTGAAGACGACATGGTGTAACATGCGGCAGACTTCATCTACCTATTCCCATTCTGATACAAGTGCAACTCCCTTTTAATCCCTAATTACATCATATCGCGCCTCGCATTGAGTGTGTCTTTTGATTTGAATGGATCGTCCATAATTGTACCGAGTAAGCTATTACAAACATTGTTCTCTACGTGCATAGTTATGTTCTCCAATACGGCAACTCATAGAAAATGCTCATTTTTCTCCAATTTAGCTCGTCATCACTTCTCCAAATTGTAGCACCACCGTAATTAGGGTGCTTTCCTGGACTTCTATATCTGACACAGCATAACTGTGCTAAAATGTCTATAGGCGTTAACCGATGCAGAGGTGGTCGCCTCTCTGTCCTCCCATCGAAGTCTAAATTGCTTCGAAAATGATGTCGGGATGGCAAGAACCGACGGTGTCCCACATAAGCTGTCTTACCTATCACACGGACTGAAGGAGTATCCTCGTTGCACGTAGGACATGCCTTATACTCCTGAAACTAATTGGCGACGACATTGAAAGACGTCGTTATATATTCTATTTAATAGCGACGACTTATAATCTATTGCGACGACATATGTCGTCGCTATAAGTTTTGCATATGTGGCGACGACATTTCTTTGTCGTCTCTACTGTATAGAATCAATATAGACGACTTTGTGCGCAATTGGTGTCGCCGCTATAGACGCTTTTTGTTGTAGTGTTTGAGGCACACCTAATTTTTTATAAATATGGTCCTATATACTTTGAACCATCTTGGACAATTAAATTAAATATATGACACACACATCGAACATGAAATAAAATGCTACCAAAATTCAAATTTAGTTCTCGAACTAATTTATCTATTACTATGTTGTTAGGCGCAGTATTATCAAACGTGGTACTACGAATTCTAGATTCGCAATTAAATTTTCTATTAATTGCCATTGAATATTAAAAAATGTGTATCCCATTATGAGGGTAGTCAATTAATTTAAAAGTAATTATTCTTTTATATATAATCCATAGTTGATCAATATAATGTAAAGTTGCAGCAATGTATCCTTTATGATTTTTATCGGACTATAAGTTCGAAGTGAATGATACAACACTAGAATATTTAGTTAAAATATTTATTATATTTTGTTTCTTTTCATTATATAAAGCAGCATGGAAACTGTTTCTAGCAAAGGGCACATACCTTGGTAGAAGATATCTTTGTAAAAATTTTGAGAAGTGAGGGCTTTCCACTATGCTAAGTGGGAACTTACCACTGGCCATCAATTGAGTCATGCCTTCATTGCGCATAGAGTATTGTGAATACACCCAGTTGTTAAGATTCGAAGAAGAACTAGAAGATCCACCGAGAGATCCAAAATGAAGTTGAGCTTGATTGGTATCAACTCCTTTGTACTTTTGCTTACACTTAGGAAAAATGTCAATTTAGATGGCTCGTGCCACCACATTTTTCCATGTAAAATTTTGTTTATAATATTTACACATTGCCTAGAACATTGGTTGGCCGTCATTGGTTGCATCGGTCTGCACTAATTTGAAATGATCCCAACACCGAGCCTTTTGTTTTGCAGCTCTTTGTTTAGTAGTCGACCCAGTTTTCGTTGTTGTGCTGGTCATTTCTATCTCTTCATCAATATCATCTAAATCGACAATTGGATCAGTGTTTCCAATCCTATAATCATCACCAAATTCAAAAATTGGAACATCATTTAACCTACTAAAATCATCATGAATTTGTTGGTCAGCACTTTCTTGTAAATAGTATTGATCCATGTAGAAAATAGAATTGTAGAAGTAGAAAACTAGAATTCTAGAAATGTAGAAATTCAACTATAAATTGCACAATAAAAGAGCTAATATTGACAATATAATTTTTTCGGATTATGTAGATTGAGAGAGTTGTGAATTTGTGAAGAATATGGAAAGTTTAGGGGGGGTATTTATAGGGGAAAAAAGAGCCATTTGAAAAAAAAAAATTTCAAAAGGACCAAAATAAATGGTAAAAAATGTGACTGTTGTGTGTAATTTGGTCCCCAACTTTGGCTTACGAGCTGGGCTAGCTCGTGGGCCAGGTCCACAGACCAATCCACAGGCCAAGCTAGACGAGCCCGAGCCATTACGGGCTGAGCTTTTATGATCGGGCTGATGGGCTCCCGACCCAATTGCCATCTCCATGTAGACTTATTGGAATAGTTGAGCTGTGTGAGAAGCAGTTCTCTAGAAAACCACCCTAGCTACAAGAGGGTTTTAAATAGAAGAGAGGTGCGAATGAAATGAATTGGATAAAGAAGAGCATATTCTATGAGTTACCATACCGGTCGATTATTGAATTGAAACATAATATTGAAGTCATGCATGTGGAGAAGAATGTCTGTGACAACTTGTTCGGTACACTATTGGATGATCTTCACAAATGAAAATACACAGACAATGCGGGACATGATTTGATAAACTTAGGTATCAAAAATGAGTTAAACTTGTATGAATAGAGGACAAAGTTGATGAAACTTTTTGTAGAATACACATTGATGACCTCAAACTATCGAAAGTTTTGCAATTTCATCATATCTGTTAAATTTCCAAATGGTTTGCATCAAATTTGAGAAAAAACGTAGCTCCTGGTGATAACCGACTCCAGGGTTTGAAGTTACATGATTGTCAAATTATTATGCAATGGTTGTTGCCTATTGGGTGTTGAGCATATTTGAATAAGATAATTTCCACCACAATCATCAAACTCTCTACGTTCTTCAAATAGTTGTGTGCGAGGTCCTTGAAGGTTAGCGACATGATTGAGGCTAAGGAGCAGCTAATAGTTATTCTCTGCAAGCTTGAACAAATATTTCCTCCAGCATTTTTTGACATTATGATTCACCTCGTGAGGCATTTACCTGAACAAGCAATACTTGGTGGACCAGTCTACATGGGGTAGATATATTCTTTCGAACGATACACTAAAAAACTGGAGGACTATGTTAGAAATCAAGCGAAGCCCAAATGAAGGCTATGTTGTTGACGAAGCATTGACTTTCAGTTCGTGGTATTTCGATGACGTGGATACAAGATTCAACCGACCAGACATGAATGAGTACGTCATTGTTCTGAAAAGAAAGCTCTCCATTTTTGAATCACAATGTTGTCCCATGGGAAAAAGGAGTTCAATAGTCCTTCAAGGTAATATTCGAAACAAAGCAGAGTTTTACATCGTCAACAACTATCCTCAAATTAAAGTTTATGTAAAGTAAGTACAATCTATATTAAACTTAAATACTTAAGATTTTTAAAATATACTTATTAGAGCCTACTTGTTTTAACAGTGAACACAAGCAGGACGTGCAACTTCATGGCTGCATAAACATTAACCAACTGCATGGAAATGAGTTTCCTGGTTGGTTCTACACTACATATTTATATTATTTTAATTTTTGACTTACAATATCCATCAATAATATAGATTTTTGCTCCGCACAAAAAGAACTCTCCTGAAGTCACACGAGAGTTACTATTTTTGACGTTAAGGTCAAACTTGTAGGTCCATTCGTACACAACATGTGTTCTGAACGAAGTTCGGTTTTTGACTAATGACTATGATACTATACAAAAAACACAAAACAGTGGTGTGATTGTGCAAGGGACTAGGGGTGAAATCTTTTACGAGCAGCTGTAGTAGATATTGGAACTTTCATATATAAATGGCTTCTCGATTGTTTTGTTTAGGTCCAAATGGTTTAAGTGTGATGGCAAGAGGAAAGTAACATAAAAGAACATTACACGTATTGATATTAATGCAGAGTCATACAAGGATGATCCATTCATACTTGCTTCTCAAGCAAAGAGAGTTTTTCACATTGAAGATCCTTCTCGTGGTGCCAACTGGCGAGTTGTATATGAAGTCAATCATCGCAGTGTGTGGGATATTCCATAAAATGTCTTCGCTGAGATAGATTTGTTGCACAACAACAACTCATCCAACTTCTCTCTATTCGTTGATCTTGGTGATTTAGACCAAGTAAATTTTCAATGGGATGATGGAGAGGCCATTCGTGTTCATTAGTCAGAAAATAGGGCATCGTCATCAAATGTTAGTGGAGATGAATCCTTCATCAACGTTGACATAGAGGATGATGATACATTGGAAGACTACAAAGACGACGAAGAAACCAACTATGAGAGTCACGAATATGATGATATCGACAAGGTCACAGATATCACGATAGTGACTTAAAGTAAACGTGGTGATTGTCTGTAACAAAACTTCTTTTAACAATCTAATATAATTTTGTTTGATTCATAAAACACGATTCACCTTGTGAAGACTAAGAATGCTTGCTAGAAGTTCTGACTTAATAGTAAAATGGCTAATAGTTAATACATACAGAAACTACTGATTTTTATGTAATTATCCTAAATTGCACGAGTTGTTTTTTTTGTGTTTGCACTCTTTGATTGTTTTTGTTTTTTTATGTACACTTTATAATATGTAATTATCCTGAATTCCACCTACCAGCTCGTTGATTGTTTATCAAGTACCCATATCCTTGTTCTTTTGGATAATGGAAGTTGTTTCTTGCTAGAGTTTCCGTTCAATTAAAAAAAATGGAAGAGCAATAGAACAAAGAGAAAAGTGGGCATTTTTGCACAAATGGTCTCTATCTTTCAGTCTTAATTAATGTGAGTCGAGGACTATCTTTTCATTTTTTGCGCAGTGTATTTCTATTTCAAACTTTTTCGTGACAATGGTCATTTCCGTCTAATTCCGTTAGATTTAAATGGTAGTTCTGGTTTTTTGCACAAATGGTCCCGCGTGCATTCTATTCTCTTTATTTCATAAGGGTACTTTTGGTACAGGTCCTAAACTTAAGGAAAAAAAAAAAAAAAATAATTTAAACCCCATTCTTCTTCGCAATAACCCAACCCAACCCAACCCAACCCAACCCAAAATTTGCAGAAAAGCTCTGTAAACAATGGATTCTGGATATGGATGAAGTGGATCAGGCGATGAACAGACCTCAAACTCTCGGAGGGGCAAGAAGCCGTGCCACCCACACTCAAAACAACAAATACAGCTACTTGAAGCATAAGATCAAAATTCATTTTTTGATATGTCCCAGAAATTGTTTACTTGTAACTTTGACATCAAGCTTGTTTTTCTTGTGGATGATTTACAATTTCTTTTTTACTATTTTAATTGTTCTTTTTTCATACATTTCAATTTTCTAGTTATTGAAGAATATTACAGTGTTGGTCACTTTTGATAAAACTAAAAGAGATTCAACATGGTTTGATAATAGGTCATGGTCATAACTTTCTTGATGCAGCAAATATAATATTGACCTTTTTGATTGTGGCTGTAGATGCAAAGAACTAAATAGTTGGTTCAACCGTTTTAGATTTTCAGTTTGAGGGTTTCAAATCCCTGAATTATTATTGGTATCTTCAATTGAAAACATGAATATTTGCTCCTGATTGATGGCCGTGCCCACATCTAGATGAGAATCAGAGGCGACAATTGAGCAGAGAACTAGCACTTGATACCAAACAGATAAAGTTTTGATTGGGTTGGGTTGGGGTAGGTGAGGTGATTGGAGAAGAAGAGTGTTTTTTAAATTAATTTTTTTCTTTCTTTTTTTGTTAAGTTTAGGACCTGTAATGCAAAATTTTATTTATGAACAGTACAATACCAAAAATGCCCTTATGAAATAAAGAGAGTGGAATGCACGCGGGGACCATTTGTGCAAAAAAACCAGAACTACCGTTTAAATCTAACGGAATTGAATGGAAAGGACCATTGTTGCAAAAACGTTTGAAATAGGGGCTACACTGCTAAAAATGAAAAGAAAGGTCCTCAATCCACAGTAAATGCAAAAGATAGGGACCATTTATGCAAAAAAGCCAAAAATTGCTTACATATTTATGATTAGTGATGGCAACGGGGGGAATCGGCCTGATCCAAATCCGCCCCGCGATCCGCCATTTTTTGGGGCGGATCGGGGCGGATCGGATAGGGATCAGGGCGGATGAGAGCCCTGATCCGTATACTGATCCATATTTTCTTTTTGGCATTCAAAAAATTTAAAATATATTGAAACAAGTTTTACTACTATACTATAAGAGTTTAAACAACATCATCTTCCTCAATTTCCTCCTCACTAAACCTTGTGCAAGGTCCACAATATGTCGAATGTGATGAATTTTCTATTCAAAAAATATTTTAATTATCTATAAAACAAATAATCAAATCACATATAAAACAAAATATAAATTCAATATTTTAATCTTTTTTTTTAAATTCTGGGCTGGGCGGGGCGGGGTGGGGCGGGGCGGGGGGGGGGGATCGGGGTAGCCCCGATCCAATTCGATCCGATCCGCCCCTAGATCCGCGGCGGATCACGAATATCTATCTCGATCTGCCCCGCCAATCCGCAGATCAAGTATTTTTTGCTTCATTCGGATCGGGTATCCATCGGATTCGGGGCGAATCGGATATTTTTGCCATCTCTATTTATGATGTCCCTCATAAGTACACCCGTCTTCAATGCAAAACATTGACGGTAGAAAAGCAAGAATAAAAACTCCAATTCATTTGCTAAGCCAACATCCTTCCACCAACTACATAATTTTAAAGAATCCCATAATTAATACAATTGATAAATGACAATAATGTTTTATTTTAAGGTATAGCAAAATAAAAAAAGAAATAAATTCATTAATAAAAATACCATGAGACTTGTTGGAAATCTCTTTGGAGCATGGATTGAACAATGTTGAAACAATGTTGAAATCCAACTGGACTCCAACATTGCTAGTTTAAGTAGAAGTTGATTTCCCCCCTCTTGATCTCATCTGGGATAATTCATAATAGGACAATTCCATTCGACACCAACTGGACTCAAACTGAAAAATGATTGGCATGTCAACATTTTTCACTATTTTGAGTAAAATTACACTTGTTGGACTATGTTTTCTTCCCATGAAGCAGGTTTAATTAAGATGTTAAATTATTATTTGTATAATTTTACGTAGTTGATTCTAATTTATTAGAAGATTTAATTTGTTGTTATTATTAGGGTTAATTATACTCATGGTCTCATTCTTTCAAGTTTGTAACGATTTCATTCCCATTCAGTTTTTTTAGCAGATATCATCTCCATCTTTTTATTTATTCGCACATATGGTCCCCAAATCATTATTTTTCACTATATCGACAATTCTTTGACAATTTTATTCCTGACTTAAATAAATTCAAATGATAAAAAAAATACAATGAAAACATTGCAATTGGCCCCTTAACTTTTTCAAAAGTACAAATATATCATAAACTTTTTATTTTTATAAATTAAAATATAAAATATAAAAAATAAAAAAACCAAAAATAGATCTTCTTCTCCACCCCACCCCACCCCACCCCACCCCACCCCACCAACTTTCACTACAATTCAAATGACAACAATACCCTCATCCTTTTCTCGACATTACTCCATCTTCAACCTTTCTACAGACAGACATATAGTGGAATCCAAGCAGGTGCCAGATCTTCAATTCCTTCAGATTTTCATCAAGTCTGGCTTAAGTTACTCATAGAAAGTAACTTTAAGTGAACTTATATAATTTTTTTCTCAAACCTTGAGAATTTTCGCAGCTCTAACCACCGGATTTTCCCTACCTATGGCTTCCCGGTCGGCTGATTTGTAAGCGTAGCTACAATTGTGATGATCAGAATATCTATTCTCCGAACAGAACACTTTTCCACATTGGCATCGAAATCCCATCAAACTCTTTGTCGTTCCCAGTGCTTTCACTTCGACTTGCAGGTAATTTCCGATCTGTACTCATCACCTCTTCGCTGGCCAAATTTTCCAGTAGGCATAACGTTTTCAAATTGCTCAACCCAGATATTTACTATCACTAAGAAGTATTGAAAGTATTAAAACAGTGATCAAGAATTTGCTTTTTGCCAATTTTGCTCATTTTTGCTTTTTGATATTATTTTGGTTGAATTAATTTGCTATCCATTTTTTCTTCCGTGTTTCAATTGTTTCCTTGCTTCTTGCTATCTCAAATCTCAATTGATTATTCTTTCTGTTGCATTTGATTCTAGGAATGGGAAACAAAGGCTAGTGCAGCGGCTTTGGGGATGGGTGTGGTGTTGCCTAAACGGATTTCATATGGCATAATATTAATTACTATCTATTATTGGACCCTATGTTATTCAATACCATGCGCTTATCTAGATTGAATATCTTGACTTCAATAAAGATCACAAAAACATTCTAATGGTGATCAAGCATTAAAACATTAAAAATACTGAATAAAGAATAATCAATCCAAAAGCAGTTAATTACTAAAATGGAAAAACTTCTAATTAATTAAAAATGTGAAGTTTCATCGTTGTAATTTAGTCGGACATAATTTCGTAAAATAATACAACAAATGTATTAATCATCTTCTGAATGAAAAAAAATAAGAAAATAGAAATACAACCCGTGATTTCGGCCCAAAAATCTTCAATCCATTCCTTGATCTTCGATTCTTCTCTTGTATTTTTCTTCCCAAAATTTGCCTCCGCGATTTGTCTATTCTCTGTCATTTTTATCATCCACCCAACTCATCAAAACATGCTTTAAAGTCATTGTTTTATCATGTACTTGATAGAGTTTTGTTTCCATAAAGAAACAACAAAATAATTCACACTGGAGGCCGTGTGATAGCATGATTCAAAACTTTGCGATCGCAGCCTGGCTTAACCATGCGATCGCATGGTTAGTTTGGATGCAGTTCTTTAATTCATTTCTTTGATATTTGCATGAAAAGTCCTTCAAGTTTCTTTGTCTGTTCAATTAAGTCCCATTTTCTTCTGTTTGCTCTCTTTTTGTTTGATCTACACTTGAATTTGATTTATTTTCTTGTAATGATAAGAAAACAATGAGCCAATATACTGAAAATATGTAAGAGTACTCATAATTGTCCTTTTTTGTAGGCTCCAATCAATACAAAGTTGTACTTATCAGGTAGCACCCTATCCGGCCACAACAACCTCGTGGTCAGGTAGCACGCCAGCCATAAAAGGTATGTTAGCCAGGTAAGAGCTTACCTAGCCACAAGAGGCCTCGAAGTCGGGTAGTACGCTAGCCATCAAAGCTGGCTGAGTAGGATCGTACCTGGCCACATAAGGCCTCAAAGACAGGTAGCATGCTATCTGTAAAATCTGGTAAGGTAGGATCCTATCTGGCCACAAAGGCCCCAAGGCTAGGTACCATGCTACCTGTCATCCAATGGGACTGATGGCCAGGTAAGATCCTACCTGACCACATATGGCTATCCGGGGTCAAAAGGTTTGGTGACTAGGTTTCCACTCGGTCACGAGCAATCTCCTCCCTTCTCTCCCATCCCCCCTCACCCACGCAGAAGTCTAACCCAGCCACTCATTCTTAGAGATGATCTCTTTGTTTTTCGAACCTTTTCTTCATGGATCTTTAGAACTCTATATCAATATTGGCCAACCCCAAATCCAACCCTCAAAGACTAGACAAGTGTCACAAGATCCTGACGTCATAGCACCAATGAAGGCAATCCCAAGATCTAACGTTCGGGAACACGACACATGTTCAGACAACCTTGTGCCACCTCTTCGACATTACCTCCTATACAAAGGTGATGATCCCAAGGTATTCAAGTTAAGTTATTTTTTTTTATTTTACAAGACTGTATAATTGAAATATTTCTCTCTATGAAGAAACTAATTCTCACACCGGAGGAACAATGGAGAAAGTACCCATCCTCATTTTCAGGCTAATGGAGCTTTGTAGACGCATTTTCAGTCCTCGGAGTAATACTTCCAATACTGACCCCATTTCAATGGTACGATCATTTGCACCGTAGTGTTCGAAGTTATCTATTTTTCTTTGAAAAACTAAATGTACATTCATTCTTGGGACTGCTTGGTTAATTTCCAATTTAACATCCACGAAATGTTGCGACAATCAAATGTAAACCCGTTATTCCTTGAAAAATTGATATCGGAAGTCAATTTACACCAACTGGGACCCCGAAATTCTGACAATTTTTTTTTTTGTATTCTATCTAGTAGGTTAATAGAAACCAGATTTGAGGGTACTAGTACCCTTTTACGCAGAAAACAGTTCAACTCTTTGGTTTGATTAAAAACTGGATTGAAACATATTTGTAATGATTTTCTTCATTTTCTTTTGGGGAAAATAGTTAGAAAATAATCGAAGACAGCATCTGGAGGTCACCCTTTCTCTTTTGCTTCGGATTCGCCTTAGTTTTGTTATGTGAAAGTATGTATATTTAATAAAATGAAAAGCCATAAAATAAAGAATGATAACTTAAACATAGCGGAAGAGTAAAACATGTGAAACTCGTCTTTTGATATATTCTTCTTCCTCCAATATCGTAGGTTACTACAAAATATGGGCTTAAGTAGGGAAATGAAGTTCCTCACTTACAATTTCGTTCCAAAATGGCTCATGACAAATCATTACGTCTCATGAATAATCCATATTTCTTGAGCCCGTTTAAAGAGTGCTACTAGATACTTTATCAAAAAGGAAAGTACTTGTATGTTAAGGACGAGTTCACTTAAATTATTACATTTAATAAAGGCGAGTTGTGAGATATTCCATAGTCCAATAATCAAATACGTCCACAACAAAGTAGGTAGCTTCATATTTTTGTAGTCCGGGTAGATGGAGATTGGAGGACCATACGCCAATCTTCGTGATCAACTGGTATTCGTGGCCATCCAAAGCTACTTCCCACCTTTGCCCCATGACTTCATAGATATCTGGATCCATTTCCTACAAGAGTCATAAAACAACTATGAATGGTGACATTCAATGAGTAAAATACAGTGCATGTGTGATGTTGCACATAAATGTATCTTTTATCTTTCTTCGGGCCCTTCCTTTAAGCAATATTTGTACACGGAGCGCTCAAATAAACGTTCTTTGTACATAAGCACGATGACCAAACTTCTTTGGACCCTTACCGTCCTTCTATGGGCTACTTTTGCCTTTAGCCATAGTTGATCAACTCTTGGAACCCTTACTGTCCCAATATAGGCTACTGTTGCCCTTGGCTGTTCTTTAATCGGACATCGTGTCCTCATATGGGCCGTTCTAACCCTTGGCCAAAGTTGAATCAACTCCTTTCTTGGGACCTTACCGTCCCCTATGGGCTACTGTTGCCCATGTGGTGTACAAATAGGCTTGAAGAAAACTTATTATGTTATGACATAACTTGTCTTTGTTTACATATAGACTTTATTTTCTCATCTCAAGTTGAGCATATATAACACAAAATAATTTTTTTTATTCTCATTCTTCTTCTTGTTGCCTCAATGGCAAATAGGCTCAAGATGCTCATAATATATAATAAATCTCATCAACATAAATCATTTGGAGCATATAAGAGCACATGTAATTTATACACACATATAGATGTATATACTTATCGTGTTGCACATAAGGAAAATAACGTAAGTTACTCACAACATCCCATATCTTTACTTGAATCAATCTCATCAAATGAAGTATTTTGGAACATATTAAATTTATGAAATATGTACTTATCATATTGTACATAAGGCAAATAACGTAATTTACTCACTAGTTGTTGTGGTTTAGCCTTGATCCACCTGAAATAAAATGTTCTATACATCACAATCTTAAAGGAGGTGAATATTGCTTAAATCTGTAAATAAGGATATCATGACCGTGCAGCAACTGGTCTCAGGTATTCATGGTGCAGAGATTTTGGGGTATTGATTCCCTATCGTAGAACTGTAATACATGGTACCAATACCTTTTCGGGGTAGAGATGTGTTGAAAGTATTTTATTTTGAAACTAAGTTCTCGGCCCTTGAGATCTGACCTTCTCCACCATGAAACTTGAGGTTCTTGGTCCACCTAGCCTACTGCCCAATTTAGGGCCTTGAAGCTCGGGTGTGGAGATTTCTTTATTGAATTAGAGAACCTGTACACCAATCTTTTCATTAAACTATTACTCACCTCTTCTATTTGATATATTTTTCCCTTATTTGAGGGTTCTTTCTTTCTTCTTTAGTGTTAGAGAGTGTGTGAAAGTGTTAAGGTGATTAGAGAGAAGAAAAGGGGCAAGTTGTGGCTTGAGTTGGAGGGGTATTTATAGGGAGAATTTAACCTCCTCATGATTGCATCTATCCCCAAAGTGACATATGAAAAGTTGGGGAGATTTGCTGAAGATTTCATTGCTGGCCTTCATTTAAGGCTTTCCCCAACTGCCCATAGTTTTGAAGAGTGTAATAAAGACACTAGGGATAGCTTGTATGATAGTTTTTGCAGAAACCCAATTGTTGCAGATTTCTAGACCCCGTTTTTGGGTTGGGTTTTGAAGATGGAAGCATGCTGATTTTTTTACGCATCTTATACCATCTTGAAGGTCTCACGGGGATCTTCGTAACGCACTTTGAATCGTAGAAAACGGACCACCACAGAGGTGAAAACACCACTCTAAAAATGGCTACCCGAAAATGGTTTTTCTAGAAATTTAGCTGTTTTCAGATTTCAGCTTTCGGGAACATTTTTGACATAAATGTTTGGGGCTAATTCCTTAGTCCAATATAGGTGTATTTAGTACCATTTTGAAGGTCTCGTTGTGTACTTCGTAACACCTTAAGAGTCGTAGAATTTCAACCAATACATTATTTATACGATCGCTCCAAAGATGGCTGCTTGACTTATTCAAAAAGGCTTAAACTTTACTTTCTTAACTTTTGGGTTCCCATCCATCCTTTCACTTTCAATTAATCAAGCATCTATTAAAAGTTATTCACTCTTAAATAAATTACTCTTAGTCCCTTCATAAACCATTAAATCCGATTTTCTCCCCTTTTTATTATTTGAATTTAAATTAAATTCCAAGTGTTACGACTTTTGAAGTACTTTTTGTGATAACTTAACTAAATTCCTCGTTTCATTCTCTTTTTCATACTTAAATTAGAAATACGAATTTTCGGGTCGTTACAAACAACATCAATAAATTTACACGTGAAGAACAAGTTTAAGAAGTTCAGTACTCTAACTGTACATAATTCTAGACAATTCACACTACATCACGTGATCTGTCGAGAAATCCAGTGCGAAATTGTCGAGATTGATAAGTCAACTGTTGAGATTGACAAGTAAAACAACATTAAACCACCCATAAAACACAAGAATAAATAGGAAAAAAGTTTGGGCCAAATGTAAAAATTTACGCTACATGGTAACAACAACAAAATGCGACGTATGTTTACACGAAACAAGATTACACCACCAAACAGGACTTCACAACGCCCGACTTGAAATTAAACAAAATTAGAAGGAGAAATTCTTTTTCTTTAAAACAAAATGTGGATCTATCGTATTAGTACATTTGAAGATATGGATTTCATTATTTCTACTTTTAATAGTTGGATCACAGATCTACTTTAACATTCTCATTTTTTCACACTTCTTGATTGTCCAACATTCTCTATGAGATAGCATTATTGTTTTAACTAAAAATGCTATAAAAATATCCACATTAGAACGAAACTTTTGGATACTTTATGGCCTAAAAAATGACGCAAATCTAAAAAAAGATAAAGTTAAATGATGACAGAGACCTAAGGTAGCCCTGAAAATATTTTACAACAAAATCATTCCAAACGAGATTTAAGAACGTCCATTCTCAACTGCAAATTTTCTTGTTTCTCACCAATAACGTCTCATACATGATCACAGAATTGTTTCATCTTTTGCTGAAACAAAAACAGAAAGATATATATATATATATATATATATATATATATATATATATATATATATAAGATTAGGAACTCTTACCATAAGATATTTAACCCTTTTAAAATTCCTAAAGGATCCACCTGATTCATTTTGGCTGGCTTCTTACTGAAACAAAGGGTCACCCTGAGTTCTTGTCATCTAAGTGAAGGTGACAACTACAACACAAAACCTGACTCGCAGTGTCACAGGCTAGATGAATATCTATAGATCATTATGTACAGAAGAGGAGAAAACTGAACCTAGTCCTTTAGGCGGTAGATTATGTCACATTACTTATGCAACCTACAAACCCTCTTCGTTTGTCTTTCCTACTCATTGTCAATTTACATTGCATGATAAGTTGATGATATACCTCCGTATTTTCTCTTCCATAGGAGAATCCAAATTGCACTCAGACAGTGACAAATAAGGCCTTAAGTTTAACAATAAAATTTTTTATAAAATTGAATAACAATAATACAACAAATTAAACATGTAATAAGGAAAATGTCAAAATCCAAGGCTTTTTCAAATTTCATGTTGCATTAAAAATTGTAGGAAATGGAAGGGTTGACAACATAAAAATCCTAGAATGACATAGCCAATTACTTGGGAGTTTTGATTGTAAAACCCTACTCCCCAAACTTGAGCGATTTTGACTAAGAACAATATTATAAATATAGTCACTATTAAACATAGCATAATCTCAATACAAACACAAAATGCATACATGCTGAAAACCCCAAAAATCAATTTGCTCAAAAAATAGGTATGAATATAATTTTTCTATGTACACAATTATAAAAGTTGTACCGACCAAAGGAGAAAAGACTTAGTCTTCGAAGTTGGCGAAAAACTTTTTCTTAAGGTACTCCCATGAAAGGAATTTCTACAATTTGGAAAGAAAGGAAAGTTAAGACCAAGATTCATTGGCCAATTCGAGATCCTTGAGAAAATTGGAAAGGTGATGTATCGTCTGGTATCACTACAAGAAAGGTTGCCTGTAGTGATGACTTATGTCGTTCATATAGATTGAAAAATTGCTGCTATAATGTTACAGCGACGACTTTGACGTCGCTAAATGTTGTTTCTATAGGCTAGTATTTATAGTTTTATTGCGACGACATTTTGTCGTGACTATTGGGTATATGAGTCAAATTTTTAATAATTACAAAAAAAAAAAAAATTCACATACTTGGTGGTCCACCAAATATGGGCTTCAAACTCGACCTACCAAAGGCCTGACCCAATCCACTAAGCTTTGTCAAGTATTTCTAGTTGAGAATGATTGTAATGTGATTTGAACCCTTGACTTAATGGTTGTGAAGTTACAACCAAATCATTGGAGACAAATGAATTCTTGTGTTTATATTGGTTTTCATAATATATATTAGTTCAATAAACAACATTTTTCTATAATTGCTTATAAAGTAAAAAATGAATATTAGTGAAAAATCAAATTCCACGCCTAAGTTTTCCCCAAAAAAGAATCTCATCTATAGTGGTGACATTGTCGTCGCTATAGATAAGAAAAAAAGGGCAAAACTTCCCGCCATCTTCCAAAACAAAAGCGACGACTAAATTGATTTATAGAGATGACAAATGTCGTCGCTATATCTCTCACTACACTATAGCGACGACCCACTCATGTCGTCGCTATTTGTCGTCGTTATTGCTATACGTGCAAATTGATATGACTTATGAAGAAGCACACGCGGTGGCTCTAGATAGAAAAGTCCATGTTTCGTGAAATTGGGAGGTCCTTTAGTCAAAGTTCATTACGGTAGATACGAAGAGGGTGAGGTCACTTGGGAAATAAAAGAAGATGTCTTAGCTAAGTATCCAGTAGCTAAGGACCTCGTAATCTCATCACGTTAAATTTCAAAGAAAATATTATTTTAAGTAGGGAGGGTTGTAGTGACCGAAATTTTTTTCAACTTTTAATTTCATGAATAAAAATTTTATTTCTTGGCATTGCTACAAACTTACTTTGACGAATATGAAATATCATTTTAACAATGAGCATCGTAAATGTTTATATCGAACAAATTTATCTTGAGTTAATTTCTTGTTAATTTTGGACAACCTTTTAATCTAAACACTGAGAAATTTTTCAACGTTTATTTACGGCTCATGCTAGTCCTAATTGTTAGTCCAAAAAACCAACCCGATAAACCTAATAAAAACTGATCTCCTTTAACCTAACACATGTTATTTTTCAACCCAAAAATTTCCACCCGTAGGCAGCCCAAACCTGGTCCATTTCAGTCCAGTTTTCAGCCAACAAAATCGCCCCCTAACTGCAAAAATAAATGCCCCCTACATGACCATCCAACTACCTATTTAACCCACCCCATATTAAGTCCAAAACCGTCACACAACTTTCCTATTTTTCCCTCACTTCTTAACCATCAATCCACCTACTCTTCCCCCCCCCCCCCCCAAAAAAAAAATGTCGCAGATTTTGGCACCTTTAACCCTATTTTCCCTTCACTTTTCAACCACCAAATTCAACTATTTCCCCCCAAATTATCCCAAAAAGTTCCCAATTTTCGGCCTTCGTAAGTCCATTTATCCCCTTCATACAGTACCAACAAAAAGTCCAGAATTTTCCTCCTTCGCACTCCAGTTTTGGGCCCCCCAGATTCAGCCATTAGTTCCAGTTTTGATTTCCTAAACACTCTAGTTTCAGCCCCCAGTTTCAGCCCAAAAATTCCTAAGCACTTTTCTCCATTTTTGCACTCAAATATTCAGCCAGAAAAGTTCCATAAAATCACTCTCTCTCCTTATGTCCCTCAAAATTCGGCCAGCAACCTTGCTTCTTCTTCACAACATTTTACAACAAAAATCCACGTATTTACCCTCCCGTCTTTGGCCATCAATATCCTCTGTTACCCCATGAAAATTTCGTCTATATAACTCATGCTTGACAGCCCAAAATAGTCCAAATTTCCTCTCCATTTTCTCTCTTTAAGTTTTCCTACAACACTCAAATTTTGTAATAAGAAAGGCAAGCTTGCGGGTTTGATTTGTGGAAAGGTGAGGATTTATTTCAAGGAAGGTGCATCCACATTTCATCTACCAATTCTACTTCAACAGAAAATCTAAACTTTTAAGGTAGTTTGTATACTACATAAATTATGATTTCATGAAATTTTGCCTGAGAAAATATTACATACTTCATATGCCATGTTAACTGTGTTAAAATACAAGATCAACTTACAACCAGAGAACACAGTTCCAAGAACCAAGAAATTAACCAAATACCCAAAAATGGAATTAGGGCTCAGAACATTGTACCCTTCGTTTCCACCTCAAGAAACCAGACCCACTACAGAGACCACAAGACCCAACTGAACTCAACACTGAGTTGCTACAGTAACTCAGAACAACGGCCAAAACAGAGGCCCTCACAACTATACTACTTCTCCAATATATCACTCAGAAACCTTCATCAGAAGGAAAGAAGAAGCAGAAAAACACTAAAACCCGAGGTTTTAGTGGAATCAGAGAAGAAGACGAAAGCAATCTCACAGAGAAATTCTAACCCTATTCCTCTCTCTCTCTTTTCAGACGGCGGATGTGAATCTCTGAAGAATAGGGCAACCTCAGAAGATATATATATACCAGAGCTGCCAACCATTGATCAAGAAGTCATCCAACGGTCCTCAGTCAAGAGCCATCTCAAGCGTCAGATACAGTTGGGCTGGGTCTTCACTTAAGTGGGCCTATTTATACAAGAGGTGAAAAACGGCTTGGGCAATGGATCATGGACTTCTCCATATTTGGGCTGAACCCAGTTTCATCATTGCCCAGAAATTGTTGGCATCATATATTTAGCCCAACAAACTGATTTTACGTCGTCATTTGTGTGATGGGTGTACATAATTTATCTAGCATTGTTAAGGCATGTTTAATGATGGAAAATCATGTCAGTGATTGAAGGTAATCACCTATTTATGTTAGTGATTGAAAGTCATCACTTAAGAATTTATGTGGTGTCGGCTACCAATTTTCTGTTGTGACTTAAGAATGTTATGGCGTTTGGCATGTCATTTATGATTACGCTTAATTTTCTCAACTGACTGTTTCCATTGAAATTCTCATGTCCCAAAATTATTCACTCTTCAAATTGATGGGCTTGGTGGTAGTGCAACGGCGTAAAAGTAGCGACACAAAAGAAAATGATTTATGTTTATTATGTTTCAGCGTCATTATAATCGAGCCTTTTTATATGTAAATTAAAGTACAGTGTTTGACTATGTTTAAATGTTATAAATTTGAAGAAAACCCGAATTTATGTTTAGTTTTCCGTTTGGGAAATTAAATTTGAAATTACTGCTTTATGTATTGAAATTTCAGTTTCTTGCCTCTGATTTCAAAATATCTTCACTTCTTGTATAATGCGAATTTTTGAGTGAAATCATGGGCATTTGATATATTTATAAAGTTGTATGTCAGTAGGATTTGGAATGACTTTAAAATCACATCGTATTGGCTTATTATGACCGTTTTCTCGGGCAGCATCAGTTGAACCCCGATACAGTTTTTTAGACAATTTTGGCCACGTTTTTCTCATATCAAATCTAACATCTACATTTTTATATGTTTTACCCAAAGTTTCATGTACGTACAATTTAAAAATCTTAATTTTTTGAGCACGTTTAGTTGGTCAAATAAATTTTGGCGACATCTAGTGTTGCCGGGAAAACCTTGAAGTTTTGGAAGCCCTTTTGAGTGTTCCTTGCGTGTTTAGTATTTTTCCACTACATATAAATTTTAGAACCATTCAAGGGCATATGAAATTAAATTTAGAGTTGTCATGTTATATTTCAAGATTTTTAAGTTATCATCCAGTTTAAGAAAAATCAGGGCATTACAAAGATGTTTTTCTTAGTTTGACTCAGCCATGGAGATTTGATGATGTCCCGAAAAAGCATCCAAGAAGCTGATCCTTTCATGACCACATGTCGTATCTACCAGGTAGTAGTCTTTTTTAGCATCACGACATTGGCTAGCCATTATAGATATTGTACTTCTCGAATGAACCCTACCTCTTTATAACACTGTTTTTCTGGGGGTGAAATTCATCTATTTTCTATCAATTGGATTTTATCCTTGTAGGAATCCCAAATGATGCTGTGACATAGATGTGCTGATCCCAGAGATATCATTTGGAGTCCAGGCAATGACGTCCAGATTGTCTCATAGGCACGCTATCAATATTTTCTTTTCTTTAGATTCTAACCTCATGTCTATTTTCAACACTTCCCCTTCTGTTATCACATAATTTTCTATCATGTCGAGTAGTTCGATTCTACCATTCGGGATCTCAATGTTGAGCATCATCAACGGCTTGACCTTTTGGATTTGTATGCTTACTACGTAACACCTTCTGGGTATATACTGATCGCCTTTCACACACCCCAGTTGGTTGGTAATATCAGTGCCTAGTGGTTAGTTGATACTACTCCCCTTACTGAGTTCAAGAGTGATTGGCCATATATAGCATTACCACTAAAAAAATTTCATGATCATGACATTAGCCAGATAGGTGCCCAAGGTAAGTGGCAGTTATATGGTCTCTTTTGGAATCACTGTTGCTCTCTCAAAACCTTGTAGCGGAGTACTGACTTATTGTAATTTTTCAAGAGGGACCTTCAAGCCTAAAAATGTGTTTCATGTTAGAACGTCTGCTGTAATGCCGTTCAATACTCCCTTGACATCAAAATCAACTATATCACTCGTTATTACTAAGGCGTCATCGCGCGGGCATGCCACTGCTATTAGATCCTCTTCATTGAACGTTATGTCCAGACCAAATCTTCTTTTCTTTTGGATAGATCTTACTCCGCTAGAGCGAGCATAATTTTTCCTAGCAGAATTTGAATCTCCCTTGGTGACTCGGATGCTTTTTTTTTTCTGCATGCGTTTCACATACTTGGCCATAAAACCTCTCTTCAACAATTGTCCGAGCTCCTCCTTTAGCTGGAAGTAATTTTCGTTGTCATGCATGCGATCTTTGTGAAAGTGACAATACTTAATTTATCTCTCTTTCTCGGAGGTAATGTCATTCTCTGCGGCCACTTAAGCTCTCTCATATCCCAAAATATGATCCAGATCTCTTAATTTGACCGCCCAACAATCGAACCATTTACGACATAGAAAAACCGTCGATTTTTAAGTAACCCGGTGACTCGTCAGGGTCATTACATAATGAAATTTTTCATTTTTTTTATTACCATATTCTACCCAAAAGATGCACCAAGTACTTCTCCACTTTCTATTAGTGAGATGTTAATGCAATGAAGTACAATAATTTATTTTACTTTTTACAAGAATTAGTTGATGATACTAGTAGTCTTGTACTTACTTTGCTAAACACAGTTCTAATGGTGATGATCTTATACCATATATATATATATAGTGTATTGTTTGATTTAGACTTACAGATTGATATTTAGTCACAAAATTAATATAATGTTAATTGATTGAAGTGTAATAATTCATGATTTTATATTATATTTAACAAAAATAGACTTATCGATTCAACATAAATTGACCCACTGGTTCAACCACAGGTGACCCGTCTCCTTGTTTGGGTCAATGTCCGAGCTGGGTCTGATAACTATGATTCCAGTTCCCATTCATTATGGATAGGAAAATACCCAGTATCATTATTGTTGCATATGGTTTTTCATTATTGTTGCAGATTTGGATAGGAAATCCATAGTAAAAACTGCTCAAATCTTTGACAACTTATTTTACGCATATGATAGTTTGATTTTCTGTCTGGCTAATTTAGATGATTGTTCCACCATCAAGAATATATTGCAAATTTATGAGGATTGTTTCTTTTAAATCACAAGTGTACGATGTCAATTTAAAAAGTAGTAAAGTGGACCTAAAGAGTCTAGATTATCGTACGACGAAGACAATTTTATTTGAATATTAATTTAACTAGTTCAATCTCGTATTTGATGAAAACAAATTTTATGGCAATGTGTTGATTTATACTATGATTATCTAAGAAAGAAAAAAAATTAAACGAATAAATATGATGGTTAAAATGTCGGGACTCACAATTTTACCATAGTTATTACCTTTAATCTCACATCTCAAGTTCGGTCAAATTTACCAATTAAGTCAATTTACCTTTCTCGAGTTCAAATCAACATTATGTAGTTAAGTCAACTTATTATATCTCTATGTCAATTTGAATAAGACTTAACTAAACGCATTTAAATACCTAGGAATTCAATTAAGGATCACAACAATACCAAAAGTGTATCTATAATTTTTACCCAATTGTCGAATTTTACTAGGTGGTCTAAATTTATAACTCATATCTCGGCTCATTAAAATCCACACATCAATGAATTAGTTATCAAGTAATTCAAGCATTAAGGGAAACAAAATGAATACATGAATCCATGAATTCCATAAAACTTTGGAATTGAAATTAATGTTTCAAACTAGTTGATATACCATTTGTCCCAACTAAAATTAGCTACTCATCATAAGGGAAAAAGAATACATAAATAACTTGGAATACATCACCAGGTGTCAAAAGCAAAATGAGAATAAGGGATTACCATGGCACCAAGAATCTAACGTCTTCCCGTCTCAATCTTAAAAATCTTTGTTCTTTTCCATTCTTGTCGGCTCCTCAAGTTGTCTCTTGTCTCCTTGATTTTCCAACCCCTAATCTAACATAAATTAGGTCTTTTTACAGTGTTTTCGCCCCTTAATTCATGTTACTTGAAAAGGAAACAAATACCCCTGAATATCAATAGAAAAAACCAGAAAAAGCCTCAGTCGGGCTATGGGTTGCAAACCGCGGCCGGAAGGTGACTACTTCAACTTTGCTCAGCAATTTTTTCCTTTTTGAAGTTTGATCCCTCACCTTTCAAATTTAAACAATTTGGTCCCTACCTCAAGTTTTTTGTGTAGATTTTGTCACTTTTGCCCGCAAGTGCTTCAACATTTATTTCACAACTTCCAAGAGCTTCCACATTGGTCACCAAACCTCTTATCTAAATTTGGTCCACCTTAAGTTTTAGAAGTGTGAAAATCAATCGTCAAATTTTTTGTAAGTTAAATTCTACTCCTGAAACTTGTAATATTCCTTCAATTAATGGCTCTCCTAATGATTCTTGTCACTCCCGTGTCATCATATCAATCTTCAAATGCTTCCGATCAACTCCAATTAAGCTAGAATTCTCTCTTTTTCTCTATTTACCTCTATATTTGGGTTTTACCTACAATGACAACATTCATACTAAACTGAGTAGAAATTTGTCCAAATTACAATTATATATCAAGTTTATAAGTTAGGATAAGCGTATAAAATACACTTATCAAATGCCTCAAACATAAACACAGTTGTTCATCTTGAGCAAGATTATATACTCAAACACACAAACAAATATCAATGAAACATACTTCAATGGATATCTTGTCGTATTTGCCTTAGGTTTTGAAACTGGCCAAATAATTCATAAAATTCTTTTAACTAATGCCACCAAAATCATTGTTTTTATTTATCTGATGCTCGATAGACATGTGTGTGTATAGTTAATCCAATCACCATACGCCTTTAGGTTGGTAATATTTTATCCCTCAGTGGACAAATATTTCATTTCTCTATCGTGAGAATAGACACTCCCATCTTGATATTCAATTTATCACCCGTGGTGTTAATTCTACAGTTTCTCTTGTAACACTTATTTATTTTGCGCTCAAGTTTGGTTGTATCTAACTAATGGAGTAAGTATCTAGATTTGCCCTCAAGTTTGGTTGTATCCCTATATTTGAGTGACCCAACCTTCAAGCTTCTACTAGGCAAGTCAAATCCACTAGTTGTCTAGATCTCCAGATTTAGTGTCCAAGGCTTAGTTAGGCTTGCAATGCATCTTCTGTTTTATGCATATGTTTTTATTCACTTTATCTTTATTTATTTATTTTTTTCTCATTTGTAGGTAGCTATTTCGCTCAGACATTAGTGATACCAATGCTAGGCTGCTTCTTCCTAATATTTTTTTCTCAAATGTCATCTTTTATATGATAGCTTTCGCTCATGACAACATGGCAGCTTTTTTATTTTTTGTCATGACTAGTGCAGTGCTTTTTATTTGGACGAATAGTTGGGATCGGATACCATAGCATATGGTCAATTCCTAGATTCCCGCCTAGTAACAAAAGACACTCCATATAAAGATTAAATATGCATGGAATCAACACATATCTATATAGCTCCCAACACTAGATTAAGCACCCCCAACTATCCTTTCAATTGGTTAAGAGATTGAGTTTTTCACTTGGTAATCTTGGTCTTACCAATGCAGGTTCACAACTCTCTCATCGTATTCTATCCATTTAACCAACCAAAAGCAATGATCTTCATGATTATTGTGTTAACAATTAATTATATCTCACACGGATAAGCATAGTAAAAAGAATAAGCACAAGTAGCACCACCTAATCATAATTCATGAATTAGAAACAATTTTAAATAAATAACATCATCTGCCGGCAAGGCTATCCATCAAACACACAAGTAACAAGAGAATATTTTCAAAATTTTAATTTTTTTTATGTATATATATTTTTTTAATACATAATATAAACAACACACACAAACATAACAAAAATAATGATGTCGTTGACTTTAACCCCAAACTTTAAAGTACACATTGTCGGACAATAGGAATAGAAGAAAATTAAACCAAGCAAAATGAAAGAGTTTTTTCAATTGATATAGAGTGGAAATGCAATCAGACTGTCATCTAGCAGTACACACTGGGATGTGGGGGTGGGAATTGTTGCTGATTGAGACGTCTGAACATTTCTTATAGTTTGTCGTGTTCATGATGCCGTCGCTCATCAATTGCACGAATTGTAGCACGGAGCTTCCCTATGTAGTGAGGATCACATATTGTCTGTCCTGCAGCTGTTGAATTTCATTTGTGTGCCTTTGTAAGATCGTTTGTGTACATTCTAATAGTAGCTTGTAGTTGACCCCACCTCTGCGTCGGATCTACGGAGGCACAACCAGGGCATCCGGCTCAATCAACTTCTCAATGGTACGGAGCATCTTCGACCTCTTCATCTTCCTCCTCTTCTATTTTCGCCTCCCGCCTCTACTCATTAATATGCCTCTGTACCAGTGCCACTGAGTATCTCATGGATCGGAGGTGGAGAATAGGCACCTTTGTCTTCTCTATTTAGGAAGGGAGTATGTGGAACTTAGTTCGTTTGCGAATGGCCAAAATGAGACTCGAAAATACTACTTAGTTTAGGAAGGAATATGGGACATATTACGTGGAGTGTGGATTTTTAGTTTAGCAAGAAGTATGATGCATCTTGATTGTGGCTTTGAAAACTCATTGTTGAATGTGTTTATCATGCCATTTTTTTGTCCGCTTTTATAAATTCCCGAATTTTCATAAGCATCTAGTTGGAGTTCCTATAGTTCATTTAGTTGCAAAAATCTCATTTCATCGGCCTTCTCCAAGTTCATATTCAACTGTTCGAGTGCCCAAATAGGCCTTATGCTCAAATTCCACTAGTAAATGACACATTTTCCCAAACACTAATCAGTGTGGAGACATCCCAACGGGTGTCTTTAAAGCAGTTCGATATGCCCATAATGCCTCATCAAGTTTTTTTTACCAATCCTTGCGAGACGTGTTTACAGTCAATTCTAAAATATGCTTGATTTGCCTATTTGATGTCTCGACTTGCCCACTTGTTTGTGGGTGGTATGAAGTAGTCACTCGATGTTGCACCCCATATTTACTCAACATCGTCTTAAATAAATGATTGCAAAAATGTGTTCCGCCATCGCTAAAAATGTCTTGGGGTGCCCCATACCTGATGAATGTATACTTTTTGATAAAACCCACAACTAAGTTAGCATCATTAGTTGGCAAAGCCTTTGCTTCCACCCATTTGGATACGTAATCAATGGCAACTATAATATACTTTTTTTAGTAGGATGGGAAAAACACGACAAACATCAAACAATTCCACCTCAAAAATATTGTTCAAAGGTATTTCATGTCGGGCTGATATATTGTCAGTGTGTTGGCATCCGTCACAAGATCTACAAAAACTATGAGCATCCTTGAATGATGTTGGCCAGTAAAACCCACATTGAAGCACTTTTGAGGCAATTTTGGTTACACCGAAATGACCACCATAAGCGGAAGCGTGTACTCATGCCAATATTGGTTTCATCTCCTCTTTAGGTCCTTCATGCAATATTGGTTTCATCTCCTCTTCCAGTATAAATACACAACTCATCCCAAAAATATAATCTAACTTCATGGAAAAGCTTTTTCTTTTCCTAATAAGAAAATTGTAGACGAATTATATTTTAGCTGACTAAATAATTGACAATGTAAACATACCAAGGCATGACCCCCACTTACATGATTTGCTCATCAGGAAATACTTCATTTATATCTGCTTCGCCAGTCTCTCCCGTTTGCTCTAGCCTTGATAAATGATCTACTACTTGATTGTATGTCCCATTCTTATCACGAATCTCAATGTCGAATTTTTTTAGCAATAACACCCATCTAATCAATCTGGGTTTGGCATCCATTTTCTTAAACATATATTTCAATACTGCATGGTTAGTGTACACTATTACCTTTGACTTAATAAGAAATGAATGAAATTTATCAAAGGCAAAGACCACAACTAGAATCTCTTTTTTAGTAGCAGCATAGTTAATCTGTGCATTTGTCAATGTTTTACTAGCATAATATATAACATGAAGAATTTTTTCACGGTGTTGTCCAAGCACTGCTCCTACTACATATGCACTGGCATCACACATTAATTTAAATGGAAAACACATAATCCGGTGCCATTATCGTTGGTACATTTATCAACTTTTCTTTCAGGATGTTAAAAGTATTGAGACACTCATCATAAAAGAGAAACAGTAACACCGAGGTTTTGTGATTTTAGAAAAATTCTTAATAAACCTCCTATAAAAACCAGCGTGTCTTAGAAAACTTCAAATTCCTTTAACTGAATTCAGTGGCTGCAATTTCTCAATCACTTGCGTTTTTACTTTGTCAACCTCTATCCCTCAGAGTTGAGATGTGGTCCAAGGCTATCCATTCTTTAACCATAAAATGACATTTATCCCAATTTAGCACGAGATTAGTCTCCTCAAACCGTTGCAACAATTGAGATAAAATGTTTCAAGCAATCATCAAAAGAATTCCCAAAGACTAAAAAATAATCCATAAATACTTCTATAAAGCGCTCCACCATGTCAGAAAAATGGCTATCATGCAACGCTGAAAAGTGGCTGGTGCGATACACAGAACAAATGGCAAAGATCCTGTAGAGACATATGATGTTTGTTATTTCCTGATCCTTTGGAGCAATGTGAATCTGATTGTTCACTGAGTATCCATCCAGGAAGCAATAATGAGAGTGACCTTCCAACCGTTCCAACATATGAACAATAAAGGGCAATGGAAAGTGATCTTTCTTAGTAGCATTATTAAGCTTTCAATAATCAATGCACACTCTCAAAGAGTGACTAATCCAGTTGGGATATGATCGTTGTTCTCATTCTTCTCACCTACAATTCCTCTCATTTTTTGGCACCACATGAACTGAGCTTACCCACAAGCTGTCTAAGATAAGGTAAATTATGCAAGCATCTAGAAATTTTAGATATTTAGCTCTGACCACTTCCTTCAACGTAGGGTTCAATCTACGCTGGCTTACCAATAATGGCCTAAAATTATCCTCCATGAGGATTTTGTGCATGCAGAAAGATGGACTGATTCCTCAATGTTCGATGTGGTCCACCCAATGGCTGTCATATTACTTAAGATGATCATCAGAAGAGTATTTGACCCTCCTAAGTAGGTGTAACTAGTGTGAGATGGCAATGGTTTCAACTCAAGAGTGGGGGACTTATCCACCGAAGTTATAGGTCTCGACAAGCTTTTACCTAGTGGCTCACGAGAACTAACTTGATATTCCTCCAATTTCAATACATATTTCTGAATATCTAGATTCTCTAACTCAATTGACTCAAATCATACTATACATGCTGCAACTGGCTCAGATGGATATTCTGCTTCAACAGTCTCTACAACGAGTTTATCGATTACATCAATCTTGTAATAGGTGTCTAAACCTGTTGGATATCTCATAGCATTGAATACTTGAATACGACTTGTTCATTATCTACTATAAGAATTATTTTTCTATCTGAGACATCGATCAATGCCCTACTAGTAGCTAGAAAAGGTCTTCCCAAGATTATGGAAATGTCTTTATTTTCTTCCATATCTAGAATGATAAAGTAGATATTATGAAGTCAGCTAGAAAGATAAAATTGTCTACCTCACGAAGACATCCTCAATGATATCCTGATGATGTTTGATAGATGGATAAGCTAATTGCAATGATACGGTTGTTGCTTTTACTTCTCTCAATCCAAGCTTTATGTTTACTTCTCTCAATCCAAGATTTATGTACACAAATAAAGGCATGAGATTAATACATGTACCTAAATCACATAATGCATGTTCAAAATAATGAGAACCAATAGTAAAACGTATAGTGAAAATCCCCATATCTTTTAACTTTGGAGGTATCTTTTTTTGAAGAATTGTACTGCACTCATCAATTAAACAAGATGTTTCAAGTTTTTATGGCTTCTTACTTCCTACTGTTGGATAAAAAATTCCTTCATGAATTTGATGTAGCTAAGCATCTGTGCTAATGAGTCTGCGAATGGGATATCAATATGCAGTTTCTTGAAGTCCTCTAAGAACTTTCCAAATTTTCTTATCGAGCTTTTGCTTTTGAAATCTCTGAGGAAAATCTATGGGAAGAACATAAGCTTTAATTGGAGTTGGTACCTTAGCACTGGACGTTTATCCACTATCCTTCTGATCAACTTCCTTGATGGGCACAATTTTTTCTTCAACTACCTCTTATTCCCTTAACATTTGGTTGTCTTTTTACATCGCTTATTTGACATGGATTTATGGTAGTTGTACCCCGCTTCTGGTAGTTATAGCTTGTAGTTGCTCTTTTAGATTTGTAAATGTGTTGCTAGGCAATGTACATGGTGTTTGATCAAACAATTTCAAGACAATCTGGCCAATCCGAGTCTCTAATACTTAGATAAAGGCCATTAGTTTTGATAATAAGTCTCATTTTGTTGCAACATCTTACTACTGAAATGTCTTCCTCGAACTTAGGCCTTCTCTCCTGCTAAGGGTTATTTGGAGCATTATTTTGATTGTTAATCCACTTGAAGTTTGGTTGTTGCTTCCATCCCAGGTTGTATGTTTGAGAGGAAAAGGATTTTTTTGATCTTATTGATGATGATAAATTGGACGTTGTACTTAGCAGGAGCCTCAATCTTGGAGAACTAGAGAAAGCTATGAAGGAGTTTGTGTTGGATTCTGACTTGCAAGACACAATTCATGAAGTAGAGTCACTTAAACCTATAAGGTATAATGTATCTCAAATTGAATTGCCTCTTTCTCATACAAAACTTCTTTCTTCCGTTATGCAGGCACAAGAATTGGAATTGAAACCCCTACCAAACCATTTGAAGTATGTCTTTTGGCAGGAAGGAGAAACTTTTCTAGCAATTATCTCCAAAACATTCTCCAGCAATTATCTCCAAAACATTCTCCATCTTTGAAGAAGAAAAATTAAAAAGGGTGCTTAGAGAGTATAAAGCGGCTATTGGATGGACCATAGTCGACAGTCAGGGATTGAATCCCTCTACATGCATGCATAGGATATTACTGGAAGAAGGTTATAAGCCTTCTAGGAAAGCCCAAAAAAGAATGAACCCACCCATGATGGAAGTGGTAAAGAAAGAAATCTTGAAACTTCTAGATGCAGGTATGATCTATCCAATTTCGGATAGTAAATGGGTAAGTCCGATTCAGGTTGTCCCAAAGAAAACAGGTATAATAGTGGTTAGAAATTCTGAAGGTGAGATGGTGCCTACTCGTGTTGAAAATGGGTAGAAGGTGTGTATCGATTATAGGAAGTTGAATGCAGCAACTAGAAAAGATCACTTTCCTCTCCCGTTTATTGATCAAATGCTTGAACATTTAGCAGGTCGTACTCATTATTGTTGTCTTGATGGTTATTCAGGTTTTCATCACATTCCAATTGCACCTGAAGATCAACAGAAGACCACATCCACGTGTCAATTTGGCACCTTTGCTTATTGACGAATGCCATTCAGACTTTGCAATGCCCCTGCTACGTTCTAGAGGTGTATGGTCAGTATATTTTCAGATTATGTGGAGAACATCATAGAGGTATTTATGGATGATTTTACAATCTATTGTGATTCTTTTGATACATGTTTAACTAACCTTGCAAAAGTGCTTAGAAGATGCATAGAAACAAACCTAGTTTGAATTATGAAAAGTTTCACTTTATGGTTGATCAAGGCATTATTTTAGGCCATACTGTATCCTCCAGGGGTATTGAAGTTGATAAAGCTAAGGTAGAAATTATTAAATTTTTGTCTTATCCCAAAAATGTGAGGGAAGTTCGCTCTTTTCTTGGACATGCAGGATTTTATCGGTGCTTCATCCAGGATTTTTCCAAGATCACTCTGCCTATGTGTAAATTATTGCAAAAAGATGTGGTATTTGAATTTTATGAAGCATGTAAAGGTGCATTTAATAAATTGAAAGATATGCTTACTTTAGCACCAGTTATCCAGCCGCCGAATTGGAGTCTTCCATTCAAAATCACGAGTGATGCGAGCAATTATGCAGTTGGTGCTGTGCTTGGACCAAGAGATGGGAGAGCCTATCATGCAATCTATTATGCCTCGAGGACACTTGACAGTGCACAAAGCAATTATTCAACTACGGAAAAAGAACTTTCAGCTTTTGTTTTTGCCTTAGAAAAATTCCGTCAATATTTGCTTGGCACTAAAGAGATTATTTATACTCATCATGCAGCTCTGAAGTACTTGTTTTCAAAGAAGGAGGCAAAACCTAGACTCATACGGTGGATTCTCTTGCTACAAGAATTCAACCTGGATATACGTGATAAAATGGGTGTAGAAAATTTGGTTGTTGTTCATCTTAGTAGATTGACCACAAATGAAGAGTCATCACCGTTAAGAGACAACTTTCTAGGTGAGTATCTCTTTTCTATTAAAGAGATAGTCCCCTGGTATGCTGATATAGTTAATTATTTAGTTGCTAGGTCACTACCAGATGATTTGTCTAGAGCTCAAAAGGATAAGATAAAAAGTGATGCTAAATATTATGTTTGGGATGACCCTTACTTTTGGAAGCATTGTTCTGACCAAATTATTTGTAGGTATGTATCTCATCAAGAAATTTCGTCTATCATAAAATTTCGTCATTCATATGCATGTGGTGGACATTTTGGTCCTAAGAAAACAGCCCATAAAGTGTTAGAGTGTGGTTTGTTTTGGCCTACTTTGTTTCGTGATTCATACATGTTTTGCAACTCTTGTGAACAATGTCAGAAAACTGGAACCATAGGGTGTAGAGATCAAACGCCACTTGCCCATATTCTTGTTTGTGAAATATTTGATGTATGGGGTATCGACTTCATGGGCCCTTTTCCTTCTTCTTATAATAATATTTATATTATTCTTGCTGTGGATTATGTTTCCAAGTGGGTGGAAGCTAAGGCTACCTGGACTGATGATGCTAAAGTGGTTGTAAATTTTGTCAAATCTCATATCTTTGTTAGGTTTGGGACACCAAGGGCTATCATTAGTGATCACGGGACTCACTTTTTCAATAGAGTGGTGGAAAGTTTATTAAATAAATACAATGTTACTCACCGTATCTCTACTGCTTATCACCCACAAACAAATGGACAAGCTGAGATATCCAACAGGGAGATTAAATCCATACTTGAAAAGATTCTCAACCCGAACCGGAAGGATTGGAGTCTAAGGCTTGATGATGCATTTTGGGCTTATCGAACAGCCTATAAAACTCCTATAGGTATGTCTCCCTACCGTTTGGTATTTGGCAAATCGTGCTACCTTCCAGTGGAGCTAGAACACAAAGCATATTGGGCTATCAAGCATTGCAATATGAGGATGGATGAGTTGGGTGAACAAAGGAGATTACAACTACAAGAGTTAAAGTATAAATTGTGATGGCAGTGAGCAATGTCGTATATACAGGGATTGATTAGATTTAATTCTTCGAAAAATTAAAACAATAAATGAAATGGGGGTTTTGAATTGTTGTGAATTAAAGAGAATTAAATTAAAGAAATTTTTCTAGAATGCAAATTAAAAAAAAGATCAATATTAGTCAAATATCCAGCCTAAGGTACAATCTCAGAATTGATTCAGAAAATTGATCATTGATGCACAAATAAAATCCTTTATTCTTTCACCAAATTGGTTATGGTCATTGATACGATCTACTAACCTATCTCTCCTTACTTTCTCGATAATCAAGAGACACTCTGAGACTATTTCTCTTGTCAATAAACAACCTTAGACACGATCTTAGGATTTAATTTACCAACAGCATTAATCTCTAGAGAGACTACCAATTCTAACCAACAAATACACAAGCGTGATTCATTTAAGTTAGATTATATATCTCCATAACATAAATTGAATACCCTATTTGTAATCAACTATGTTATTTTACCACTAATATTATAATTTCTAAACAATTACGGGTTTAGATTTCTAATTGGCGATATATCATTTTGACAATCAAACAACGTGCACTTTGCATAATCAATCAAAACAATAATTTCAAGAAACACAAAATATATAAAATAGAGAAAGAACAGAAGAACAATGAAAATTAGTTCGATCTCACAATTCTTAAAGAATCAAAACTTCAATTATCCTTGTACTGGAATAGAAATTTAGCAATCCATGGAAATATTCAAGAAAACCTAATAGATGAGAGAGGTGAGCATAAAACGTGTTTTTTTAGAAAAGGGGGAACCTCTTTTCTAGGAGGAATGGGAGAGAGAAAAAGGTAAGATTTTGTTTTTCTAATCTAATTCTCTTCCTTCCAAAGATTCCAAAGATTCTTAAATTATATAAAATAGTCCCTTTAAAATATTCCTATTCGTTCTAGAAATAGGTGTAAATCAATTAAAATCACTTTTTGTAGTCGTCATATTATTTCTTTCCAACAATTCATGCATGTAGACTTTGGCTGCTCGAGTCAGTAAGGCATGCCCATGGCTTATGCAAAAATCGCTTCTGTTGATAAAAACTGGGAGATCTAGCGTGTCCATGCCTTAAGTAAGGTTCGCTTCTACATTGTGCATCTTTTCTAGCTTCAATTCTCGTCTCCAAAACTCGTGCAATTGAGTCCAACTCGATCCAACTCGTACATATAATCTACAAAACCCAAAATGCAATCAAAATTCAAAACTTAAGCAATTGTAATCATTGAAATATGAAGAATTAGTACAATTTATATAGCCATTATGCATTCTATCAGTCCCTATATTTATAGCGACGACATTTTTATTTTATTTTTTGGTACATGCGCTTAAAACGTGACCCCAAATATTTTAACATATAGCGATGACTATATTTGTTGTCGCTGTACCATAAATAATTGGTTATTTGCAGGTAGGTCCCCCAACTTTAAAAAGTATACATTTTTGCAAGAAGCATCGTTGGTGTCTTCTTTCCAATTGGGTGGCACTACGACTGAAAAATAGAAAGTTGTCTTCATAGAACACTCACATCCTCATTTTTGTCCTTTCGGTTAAACCTTATTTCTATGTCCTTGAAATGCCTCGAACAAAAAGTCAATGCCTTGTCAACAACATACCCATCAGCTATTGAATCCTCTGGTTGAGCTTGATTTCTGACATAGTCCTTCAGTTTTTTCAGGTATAGCTCAAACGGATACATCATATCATGTGCACCGGACCTCTAAGGATTGCCTCTTCTGGCAGATGCATTGCGAGGAGAATCGTGATGTCGAAGAAGGTTGGCGAAAAGATTTGTTCCAACTTGCAGAGGATGAGTATCAAGTGATCGTGAACAGCCATCATGTCACTAAGTTTAGAGTTCTTGTACAAAGCTGTTTGAAGAACGTGCACAGTTGAATAATTGCCGTGGAAATAGTTTTATTCAAGAACGCGCGACATTCGAATGGCAATAATTGTTGCATGATAATGTGGCAATCGTGTGACTTCAACCCAATAATGCAGCTGTCATTAGGAACAATATTTTTCCAAAGATTAGAAACGGAGCCATCTCGAAACTTTATCAATCAGATGAAATTGTAAAACCTCTTACGGTTTGAAATGGACATGGTGTAACATGCGGCAGGCTTCATACACCTGTTTCCGATATAATACAAGTGCAACTCCTTTTTGATCCCTAATTGCATCAGATCGCGTATGGCATTAACTGTGTCCTTTAATTTAATTGGAACTTCCAGAATTGTGCCAAGCAAACTGTCACAAATATTCTTCTCTACGTGCATGACATCGATGTTATGTTTCAGCTCAGTAGAAGACCAATACGGCAACTCGTAGAAAATGCTCATTTTTCTCCAATTCAGCTCGTCATCACTTCTCCTCTTTCTAGCACTCCCGTAATTAAGGTGCTTTCCCAAAATAGTAAGTCTCACATGGCTTAACTGTGCTAAAATGTCTGCAGGCATTAACCAACGCGAATGTTGTCTAATCTTCGTCCTCCCGTCAAAGTCTAAATTACTCCTAAAATGATGCCTGGACGGCAGGAACCGTTGGTTACCCACGTAAGTTGTCTTACCTATCACATGGACTGAATGGGTCTCCTCGTTGCACGTTGGACATGCCATGTACCCCTGACTGCTCCAACTCGACAAACTACTTCTCGCTGGAAAATCATTAACTGTCCACAACAACACTGCACGCATTCTGAATATCGATCTATTATTGGTTCCAGCGTCACGCGCGTTAATCCTATTGGCCCACAACTCTTTCAACTTGTCCACTAATGGTCGTAAGAATACATCAATGTCCTTACCATGTGCTTTAGGGCCAGGTATTGAGAGAGTAAGCTTGAGGTATTCGAGTTTTAAGCATAACCAAGGTGGTAGGTTGTAAATGGTTACAACTACTGGCCACATGCTGTACGCCAGACTCATGTCACCAAAAGGATTGAATCTATCTACGGCCAAACCTAACCGAACATTCTGGATATCACTTGCGAACAGTGGATGTTTCTTGTCAAAATCCCAGCATGCCTTCCTGTCAACAGGATGCTGTATTTCATCTTCATCACTAGACCTTCCTATACTGTGCCACTATATGAGTTTTGTAGTATCTTTCATCTCGAACATATGTTGTAGTCTGTGGGCCAAGGAAAAATAAGGCAACACTTATGCGGAACATTCTTCCCGGTTCACTCTCCCAGAAGTGTGCACCCAACGACTTTTCTGGCAGATCGGACAAGTTTGTCTATCAGCATGCTCACCCTAAAATAGTACATAGTCATTCTTGCAGGCATGAATGGATTTGTAACCCAAACCAAGCTTCGTCATCATCTTCTTAGCTTCATAGTGGGAGTCCACCATGTTCATATTTGGAAAAGCTAACTTCAACAACTTCAAAAGATCATCGACAGACTTGTTTATCCATTTGTTCACAGCCTTGATATGCATCAACTTCAATAAAAAATTTAAGGACAAAAATGATAAAACTCCCAGGTATAACTTCGCAGTCTGAACCTCGGTCTCGCCATGGTATATCCATGTTACATAACTCTCTGCAAAATCATGACGAAATTTGTGAGCCTCGACAATTTCCAATGGATGTGTGAGACCATTTAAACATCTTGTGTATGGACATTTAATCCTTCCCTTATCATTTACGTATGGTCTAGCCATGTTTATAAATGCTTTCAAACCGTTTCAAAAATCTGACGATTTTGTGCAATTTCTAATTTTTCCAACTTTTATCAATATCCATACCTGAAAAATACTATATTTTCACAAATGAAATGGAAACAATATGGAGATGGATAAATAAAATGGAAACAAGATAGATATTGAGAAAAAGATGGAGTTGGAGAACAATGACGAAGATAGAGATGGAAAATTTTGACAAATATAGTACATAAATGCGAAAATAGAGAGCTGAAAAAGGAGATTCTATAGCGGTAACAAAGTCGTCTCTATAGATTAAAAATATCGTCGTTATAGATAAGAAATGGGCGCCAATGTTCTCGCCAATTTTGATAAATCTATAGCGACGACATTTGTCGTCTCAATAGACTTCAATAAAAATTACGAGGAGAATCATGTTTTACATGACTAACAACGACATCTATATACATATATATATCCTTACAATAATATAAGAGCCTTAAATTTTTTACTGTTTACTTTTTCGTCCAACACGCCGTCGTTTTACAACTATCATTTGTTTTATTACCTACTTGTCATCTCTTTACCTTTTTTGAAGCCACTGTTTCCATTTGGATAAATAACACCTCCACTACTCATTACTAATGCATTTTTCAGAGTTCAATCAACATTAACATTAGCAGCTTTGAAACACTGATAAGCTCATAAACGTATATTTAAAGATTATATTGAGGTTATAAACCATGGAAAATGCAGCATTGAGACACTTCTAATAGAAATTTTCAGAATTTAAAGTTCCCTCAAAGCTGGTTCAACTTTCACCAATTCTGAGAATTAAAACTTCATTATTGTACTACTAAAATTTGTTAAAGAATTTCGCATCCCAACTTCAATTAAAAATCTCAATTCATTCATTCAACCAAGAAAAACATGAAAGAGAGCAATAATATTTTAGATAACAGAAATGACAAGCAAATTTCAATTATTAGTTTCATCTCAATATTCAAATACTTTAGCTTGACAGCCTGAAATGCAGTGAAATGCAGTCCTAATTGCAATCTTTAGACGATGCATTACTGTTTTGGTGTGGCCTTGGTTTGCACATATGAGAACCTCCCCATTTTCTTCCAATAGGCTAAACCTCTATTTGTTGTCCTTTCTGATGGCCTGTTAGATATTAAGTTCAACAGAAAGATGATTGTTAGGCAAAACTTGAATATATAAAAAATAGAAATAGCAAGTCAGTTGCAGAGAAACATACACTTGGCTGAAGACAATTAATTATGAAACATTTTATTCCCAAAATGATTAGTGAAATAGGTTTATATTAGTTGACCTTAAAAAAAAATAGCACAAAATGTATGTTTATATTATTGTTGTTTTTAACAAGAGAAAAAAAAAAAAAAAACACAAAAAAACAAAAACAAAAACAAAGGGTAACCAATTCTCGGCAACCAGAATCTCGGCAACCAAAACTGGTTGCCGAGTTGCTCGGTAACCATTTGATTCCAACAATATAATGGACCTGAAGATCAACCTGCATTACGAGATTTCATCAAAACTCAAAAATATTTTTAAAAACACAAGAAAAACAAAATATATAGTAAAATAAAATCAACTTACGTAATATGAAAACTGAAACTTGCTCGAGGAGATCAGGAAACAGATTGTTGCTTTCCCATAAAAAATTCTGCGTAGTCAATCTGGTAAAGTATAAGTTAATAAAAGGAATTAGAGTATTAGTGAATTTCCTTGAGATTGAAATAAGAATTCCCTCAAATGCAGGTCTATGTATTAACTTGATTCTATTAATCTAACACTGTTAGAGAAAGCAAACTTTGATCAGCAAGTTATTCTCTATTGAATTGTCCATATCATCCCAATTGTTTAACAGCAAATGGTTCTTTGAGTTTCTCGAAACCAAAGTCGGTTGTCGAGAAGCAACTCGGCAACTTGATCAAAACTGGTTGGTCCTGGTTGCCAAGCAATTTGGGAACCATAATTGGTCATTAACATGGTTGTCTTTTTAAGAGTTAATTGCTGGGATTTGGTAATGCACACAGTATATAAAAAATAACCCAAAAAATTGAAAGAAAGTTGGGATGTTTATTGTTAAAAAAAGGTCCAAAAGAGGATTCAAGAATTTCAGGTAATGTATAAATCCACACCCACACACTGTGAAATCTTGGGATTCTACTACCTATGTTCTTAAGTTAATTTCTGAACTTGACGTAATTTTGCTGAAGTTGAGGCGACAAGAAAAGTGAAAAAAATTAGAAAAAACCAATGCAAATGGAAAAGCCCACCCAAAAAAAAATGTGTACTGTTCATCGCAACTCGGCGATGAACAATGCATCGTCGAGTGCGCTGATGGTTGGCATATATCTGTGCACCCCAGTGTCCATTCTGTTGGCTTACCACTCCTTTGAATTTCGAACCAGAGGCAGCATCATGATGTCTCGAATACTTGTTATGAAGGTGGGAAGTGCTACTATTGGAATCGGAAACTTCCCGGCCCCGATTCTTTGTGCTACGATACAACACTTTGTTCTTCCATGGTAAATCTACAATACAAGTATGTTACTATGGGAAGCCAATTATGAAGTCAGTGGCGTTGGCCTTATTATAAAGCATGAAAACAAATAGGAAACAAATTGTCAACGTTATTACATGGAATTGTCTGCATCCTCTTTAAATTGCACAAGAAATTCATTCAAGACGTAGCATCCAAATAGCATTATCACGAACGTGAAGACAACATGCTGACACTCAAAAATACGCATTCATTTGTACAAAATACGTACCGACTACTGCATTGACAAGTAGCACAAGAAACGCACGAATTTTCAAAAAATGGTACAAAACATACATCTAGTATGAAGATCCTTATTTACAACTCTAAACTTTGTAAGATTATAGCAGCATTTAGTTCCGGTTTTTGCAAGTAATTTCATGTTTCATGCATCGAAGATCTCATAATTTCCAGTTTCCATAAAGACACTAAAGTGATCAGTGATCACCACCAACTGTGACATACTTAACATGTTTTTGCACGGAATTGATTTTGTAAAATTTCCATATCAATGTAGTTAATCAACGAGCTTTTCCAAACCAAGAAGATATATCATTATTTCAGAATAAATAATTTACGTTGAAAAGTTTAAAAATACCAGCAACTTAAAAACAGTAGCTTAAAATAATTTCAAACAAGATTATCAAATCCAAAAGTGAGGTAATTATTTAGGAATTAGGTCGAATCTATGGATAAAACATATCAGCACTTAAAAATTGTTCCCAATACAAAATCTGATTTCCTCAATTAAAGTAATCAAATCAAGTTGAAAAATCTGAGAACACATTCATACATCTCAAACATTGTTGGCATATGGCTACTCACCAAAATTCGTCTGACAATGTAATAATTCAATTAACATTTAACTAACAAAACATTCCAGCAATAATAATGTGAGAATGCATAGAAGTACATATAAACCACAATAAAAGAAAAAAAAAAGTAGCCATCAGTGAATATATAAAACCGGCATTAGTGGATACAACTTTTGAATCATAAATATTAGTTATCTCCTTCCTCCATTCCCTCTTTTTCTTTGTGTTGGGCAGGACGGGACACGGGGGGTGGGGGTGCTAGATAGAACATAATCAAGAAAAAATTTTAAGATGATTTGCGACGTCAAAGGAAACCAATACTCAAAAGCAAGTAATTTGAAACCATTAGTTAATTGAAACAACAATGTCAATTCTTGCTAGTCATTAAATGAACATAATATGTTATGGCTTTCCAATGGGTTAACACCGACATATTAAGCAATCAAGCATTTAGTTTATTGACGCAAGTTAACTAATTAAATACAAGTTACGAGTTCGATCCACATGCAAAAAGTACTAATTGCAAATATAACTATAGTCTTTTCGTGCAAAATGAGAATTTCAAATTGGTGCTTTCAAGTGAATACTCGACATTTAATTTGAATTTTTTGTATATAATCTGAAATAAAAATCATCAAGTTCACAGCAGGAGCAACTATGGTCGAAAACCAATTTCAAACTAACATAAGTATTCTAAGGAGTGACTATGGAACATAATTTTATAATGAGTGTTTAGGTGATATTTTGCGAGAAAAAGGCATATATCAATCAACTTGTAGGGATTCCTCAACAAAATGGAATTGCAGAACGTAAAAACAGACACTTATAGAGCTCTTATATTTCATATGAATGTTCCTAAATATCTTTGGGGAGATGCAATTTTAACAAGTTGTTACTTGATTAATAGAATCCCTACTCGGGTTTTAAACTATGAAATACCTTTACAATATCTTAAGCATATCAAGAACAGAAATATCAAGTCAGTTGCAGAGAAACATACACTTGGCCGAAAACAATTAATTATGAAACCTTTTATTCCCAAAATTATCAGTGAAATAGGTTTATATTAGTTGACCTCAAAAAAAAATAACACAAAATGTATGTTTATATTATTGTTGTTTTTAACAAGAGAAAAAACGAAAAAAAAAACACGAAAAAAAAACAAAGGGTACCAGTTAATAAAGGGAATTTGAGTATTAGTGAATTTCCTTGAGATTGAAATAAGAATTCCCTCAAATCAGGTCTATGTATTAACTTGATTCTATTAATCCAACACTGTTGGAGAAAGCAAACTTTGATCAGCAAGTTATTCTCTATTGAATTGTCCATATCATCCCAATCGTTTAACAGCAAATGGTTGTCGAGCAACTCGGCAATTAAGACTGGTTGCCGTTGCTCGGCAATCAGCTTGGTCTTGGTTGCCGAGCAATTTGGCAACCATAATTGGTCGTTAACATGGTTGTCTTTTTAAGAGTTAATTGTTGGGATTTGGTAATGCACATAGTATATAAAAATAACCCAAAAAATTGAAAGAAAGTTGGAATGTTTATTGTTAAAAAAAGGTCCAAAAGAGGATTCAAGAATTTCAGGTAATGTATAAATCCACACCACACCCACGCACTGTGAAATCTTGGGATTCTACTACCTGTGTTCTTAAGTTAATTTCTGAACTTCACGTAACTTTCCTGAAGTTGACGCGACAAGAAAAGTGAAAAAAATTATAAAAAACCAAAGCAAATGGAAAAGCCCACCCAAAAAAAAATGTGTACTGTTTATCGCCGAGCAACTCGGTGATGAATAGTGCATCGTCGAGTTGCTCGGCGAAGACTGTTCATCAATTTTTTTTTTTGATAATTTCAAATCATCAGTTTTTTTCATCCTTGGTTGCCGAGTTATATCCCAAATACCATCTTTCCTATTCTCCATCTTCCACTTTTTGGGTTTTCTCCTCCAATTTTAAGAGTTTTTATGGGGTTTGTGAGGGACCATGAAGTTTTGGAAGATTTTGTGCAATTAGATAAATGAAACATTGCCGGCAAGACAAGTTTTTATCGTATAAAGATTTGAAGAAATAGCTAAAATTGATTTATCCCAAACAATGGTCTTGCAATGATCTTGAAAATAGTGACATTATTTCCAATTTCTCTGTAAAATTGAGGTAGTCAATTTCCAATATAACTCAGGTTATTGATGTTGGAAGAGTCTTATACATGTTGACAATTTCCATATTTGCAATATGGAAAAGTATACTATGCCTTTTTCATTGTGGCTTTGAATACAGATATTGCTTGGCGTAATTCATTGACATATTAATTTTTGGATTGGCATATATGTAAACATTTTACTACTTATAACAATTACAATATAAGAGCAACCAACAGGACAATTCATTAAGCTGATTTGGTTGTGAACAAAGTAGTAGGCCAAATGAACTTTGGGGTTTGTAAGAATGCATTAATACCATGCTGTTAAGTTAAGATAGTCTCTACTAGCAAGAGAAGTCATAGACTGACACAACATTTTGTTATTCTGTATGAGAATGCTTGAAAACTTTTTGTAATTACTTTTCATTTATTAAGCAACTAATGAATTATTATGCAAAAAACCAAAGGAAATGAAAAAGCCCACCAAAAAAAAAAAATTCGAGTTACGGTTCATCGCCTACCAAAAAAAAAAAAATATTTTCCAAACACTCGGCAACCAAAGCTGGTTGCCGAGTTGGTCTTGGATGCCGAGCAATTTGGCAATTGGTCGTTAACATGTCTTTTTAAGAGTTAATTGCTGGGATTTGGTAATGCACATAATATATAAAAAATAACCCAAAAAATTGAAAGAAAGTTGGGATGTTTATTGTTAAAAAAAAAGCCCAAAATAGGATTCAAGAATTTCAGGTAATGTATAAATCTACACCCACGCACTGTGAAATCTTGGGATTCTACTACCTGTCCATTGATATTAAGTTAATTTTGAACTTCACGTAATTTTCCTGACAAGAAAAAAATCTTGTCAAGTGAAAAAAATTAGAAAAAACCAAAGCAAATGGAAAACCCCACAAAAAAAAAAATTTGATTACTGTTCATCGCCGAACAACTCGTCGATGAACTGTGCGTCACTGAGCAGCGACGAACTGTTCATCTGAATTTTTTTTTTTTTTTTGCCTTTTTCTAATCTTTTTGACAATTTTTTTTAGTTTATTTTTCCTTATTTGTTTTTATTTTACACCTTTTCATTCATTTTTTTCATTAATCTTTTTTATTTTATCTTATAAGCAAATTTGAATTTTTTTATCTTTATTTTTATTTTTTATAATGTTGTCGAGTTACTTGACAACATTGAATTAGATTTTTTTTTACACATGGGCATTGACCCATTTTCATTTTTTATTTTATTTTAGGAATAATTGTATGAAAGTTCCTATCGTTTCAACCTAAAACTTTTACTACATTTTCACACATACGTTACGACGTACAAAACGTATATATATATATATAATATATATATATATATATATATATATATATATATATATATATTACTACTGGCGCAAGTTGTTGCTATATGTACAAAAAATGTCACTAATTATTCCCGCCATTTGGAAAGTATGTAGTGACGACATAAAATGTCGTTGCCACAAAGTAAAAATAATAGCGACAACTTATTGAATATAAAGACAACTTAAGTCGTCGCTACAGAGTTGGAACTTATAGTGATGAGATTTTTTTGTCATCCCTACTGTACAGTACAAGTAGAGGCGACTGTGTTGTCGCTATATATAGCTACCTTTTCTTGTAGTGTATTTTTTCATATGCCTTCTTTTGCTTAGTTGTGAGATTGGAAACAATTTTTTTTTTTTCACTCTTCAACCAGAGCGTTTCTATCATAATGCAATCATCCTTTATAAGTCTATTATTGCGAATTGAAACATCTGCCTCAGGGAATGATATTGTTTGAAAGTCTCAAAGACTCTTTCCACTACTCCGCAATATTTTTCCAATCTCTGTGAGTGTTTAAATTTTTATTTCTTCATCACTCAATTCTAAATCTGTAAATCGAAACAAACAGACAACTTTAATTAATTTAAAAGACAAAGAAAAAATAATAATTATTATGCAATAAAACAATGAGGAGAATATGATTATTTAACGTTTTAAGCCTATGTAATAAAACATTATTATATAATAAAAAATTAATAAAATTTAATATTGATTCTTTAATGTTTTCAGCCTATCATTTGTCTAGAAACCTTTTGGGGAGCTAGAATCTGAGGCGGTTTTTGAATGGTACGAATTTAATTTTAAAATTATCATATCTAGTTTATTAGTTTGATCGTTTTATTATTTTTAATCAATAAATCAGATACTTTGATAATATAACTCAATTATATGTTTTCCGTGTATTGATGTTTTTTTTAAGTGCAACCTATTTAAACCTACTATAGAAAGCATACAAAAAATTGTGGGCAAAATAAGTCCATTTTCGAAAAACTATTGCTACATTAGATATAGTACTCGTGCATTGATGTTTCATTTTTTTGAAAATATAACTTATTTAAATTACTGTATAAATTAAGACATTGGAACACATAACCTCATATGTTTTGTGTTTTGAAGTGACTTTATCTTGTTCTGGAAGATGTGCATTTTTTTAAATGTAAATCTTAATATTATTCATTATAACCGAGTATCATAAGAAATCGAAACATTGGAAAGTTCATCATGATTAAATTGTATAAGAATACTAATTATTTATATTGGAATACTAATTATTAATTACCTCATGTTGGATAATTAATTAATTAAATTAAGGGATTTTGGTGCAAATGGTCCCTAACCTCTGCCCTTAGTGTGGAATTGGTCCCTAACGTTTATTTTTGACATACATGTCTCTAACCTATGTGTTTTGGTGCGAAATTGGTCCTCATGGATGAAAAAGACAAATATGCCCTTAGTTAATTAGAAGAAATTGTATGTGGATTCCTAGTCATTACAAAATGTGCATATAGGTCCAATACTTTTATATTTTTTTATAAAAAATTAAAGAAAACTAATTTTTTTTTTTTAGAATTAACACTTTAGTAATAAACATGTCAAATAAAATTATTATTTTTATTATTAAATAATTATATTATTTAATATTTAAACTTTTATTTTGTTGTTGTATAAAAAAATAACCTTGTCACAAACTTGATATTCAAATGCTTTTATTTAATTGAATTATATGTTTATTAATTACAAATATTAGAGATCCAACTATATTCTTCATATTTTAATTTATCGTTTTGTTTTCGTTCAAAAATAAAACAGATAATGTGTAAATTAACTTTTATTAGTATTTTTATGTTAAATACTAATAAAGTAAAATCTGGTGAATAAAAAGACTAATATTTATCAGTCACTACCACCTGCCATCATGCTGCTGCCAAACTATTAAATCTGGTAAGTAAAATAATTTGGAACGTGAGCATTCAAAAAAAAAAAAAAAACTCAATAGTATGTACGCACTCCATTTAGAAAATTATATACCCACAATCACATGACATGTCAAATAAAAATTATACACGACATGTCAAATAAAAATAAAATTTTTATTAAATAAAAATTATTACATAAATTGAACTAATCTTATTACATTTTTATTTAATATAAATATACTAATAAAATTTAATTTACACATTATGTGTTTTATTTTTGAACAAAAATAAAACGATAAATTAAAATATGAAGAATATAGTTGGATCTCTAATATTTGTGGTTAATAAACATATAACTCAATTAAATAAAAGTATTTGTACATCAAGTTTGTGACAATTAAATTTTTAAGCAACAATAAAATAAAAGTTTAAATTTTAAATAATATAATTGCTTAATAATAAAAATAATAATTTTATTTGACATGTTTATTACTAAAGTGCTAATTCAAAAAAAAAAAAAACTCATTAGTTTTCTTTAATTTTTTATAAAAAATAAAAGTATTGGACCTATTTGCACATTTTGTAATGATTAGGAATCCACATACAATTTCTTCTAATTAACTAAGGGCATATTTGTCTTTTTCATCCCATAAGGACTAATTTCGCACCAAAACACATAGGTTAGGGACATGTATGCCAAAAATAAACGTTAGGGACCAATTCCACACTAAGGGCAAAGGTTAGGGACCATTTGCGCCAAAATCCCTTAAATTAATTAAATTTTAATATTTGAAAATGTTAAAATTCTATCATTGGATTTAATTATATTTTTTTGCTGACTCTGCGTAAATATAAATAATAATAATATTATAAAATATAATATAAATAATTTAATACTATTTAATATATAATATAAATAATATAATATGAAAACTTATTGAGTAATTTTCTATTATAAATTGAAAAATTATTTTTGGGTATGCATAGATAAGTTTTTTTTTTAATAATCGATACAAATACTATTAGATGGAGTGATTTTTCAACTACAATAACACTTTAAATCTTATCATTGTTTAAATCAAATAAATGTGTTTTCATATGGAAGTTAGATTGTGTATTTATATATATTTTGTAGATTGCAACCAATTTTAACTGTTTCTTAGTTAACGTGGGAAAAAAAATATTTAAGGGAATGTTTGATAATCATTTTCTAATTTTTAAGAAGTGCTTCCGGCTTAATTTTTGGTGCACCTCATTAAATAAACCTCTAATTTTTATATTATAATTTGAAAATTAATTTTCTAAATTGTAAACATGTAGATTGCATTAATGATATTCTGCAAATTTATTGTTTCTCTATTTGTAGACAATTAGTAATATTCACACTCTAAATCTTAGAGTCCGATGGTGTTGAAGGACCTATGTTGATCAAATATGCTACAGTGATGACAGCCTCTACTTAGAGCATCTTTGGCAGTCGTACATTTTTGCACGTTCATTTAGAGTCATGTTCATCATCTCAGCTACACCATTTTGTTGAGGTTAATCTAGAATAGTCCTTATCATCTTAATCCATCTGATAATTTGTATCTATGTATTCACCTCTAATGTCTGAATGCTAGCATTCCACCTTTAAATCTATTCTTTTTCAACCATCGCTATCCACTTCTTGAAAACATCGAAGACATCAAATTTATTTTTCAAGAAATAGACATGTACTTTTCTGCTTTCATCACCAATAAACGTCATATAATAACCTCCAGGCGAAGTATTAGTAGAAGGTCTCCAAACGTATATAAATCAATTCCAATTTGGCTACCTTCCGAATTTTGAGAAACTCACCCTTTCTGGCTTTCCATAAATATAGCATTCACACAGACTGTGTTCAATAGATTTTAATCCTGGTAACTTATAATTTAGACTGAAGTACTTTTATTTCCTTCTCGCACATATGTTCGAGCCTATTGTGCATAGATCAGAATTAGTAGTGGATTCAGTAACTACAACTGTATTTCTAGGACTAGTAGATATGTAAAGAGTTTCCCTTTTAGTTCTTCATGCAACAACCATGGCTCCTTTCATTACTCTCAAATGGCCAAAATTCACAAACATGCCATTCGTCACCAAGCTGTACAATTGAGATGAGGTGTCGCATCATTTTTGGTATGTGCCTCACCTCATTTAATTTTCCACAAAGACCCATTTGGGATCATCAATCTGAATCACCAATACTAATGATATCCAAAGGTTTTCCATCAGCAAGATAAACCCTTTCATGATTTCCAGCAAGATAGTTCTATGTTCTCAATGTGTGCAGTAGTGTGAAAGGATGCCCTAGAATCCATCACCCAATAATCAATAGAACTAACAACAGACAAGAGTAAAGCATCTTGTATCTCTTTAGTCGCAACATTAGCAACATTATTGTTCTTTTCCCCATCCTTCTTAGGTGCTCTGCAATTCCTTTTTAGGTGACCAAACTTACCACAATTCCATTATTTGGCACCCCATCCATTTCTGGACTTACTTTTACCATTCATCGACTTTCCTCAACCGTTACTCATGTTGGATTTCCTCTTATAACCTATGTGCCTATTTCGACATTTAGGAAAGATTTGGATGCCGAAACTTCTCCATCATCTTTCCTACAGACTTCTTCATTAAGAATTGTATCCCAAACATCATTAAGTTTTAATTTCGTATTTTCCATGGAATTGTTGACAACTTCTCATAGAGACTCCCAACTATTCGGTAGTGAGGCTAAGAGAATTAGGGCATGAACTTCATTATCAAACGTAATCTCTACAGAGATCAATTGATTGACGATTGTGTTGAATTTCTTAAGATGCTCTACCACAGAAGCACCTTCTACCATCTTTAGATGAAATATCTTCTTTATCAGAACTTTATTTCACACTGAGGGTTTCTCATACCTTCATCAATTCTCAATGTTATGAGCCACGTTCTTTAACAGTGTTAGCTGAATTACTCCCAACACCTGTCTGTCAAGAAGGTTCTATTCATCATCCTTTATGATTTCTAGTTTCTCATCCAATGACCAGTGCATCTTTTTACTATAAAGATAATCTTCTAACTGCATCTTTTAGAATATAAAATCCACACCATCAAACTTGATAATTTCGAGTGTTAATCCTCCATCATCGCCAGCCATCGCACTCAATTAGATCCTCTATCTAATACATGTTGTTAGAATTAGAGCAATAAATAAATGGCTAAAAAAAAAGAACACAAAGATTTATACAGATTTGCCTCAATGTGAGACTAAGTCTTGTCTTCAGCCGCTGCAGTAAATTCACTACAATAATGGTGATTAATTGTTAACAAGAGATAAGCCCTATATAATACAACCCAATGAATAAATTCTAGAGTAACCTAATGAAGGTTTCCTACTTATAATAGAATTCAAGGGCAACCCAATTACAATGGCAAAATTTTGAAAAATACCCTTACTTAAGAAAATAGAATTACAAAGGTCAATATGTGCTCAACTCCACACAGCGCAACAAATTAGGCTCTACAACTTAACATTTACATAGAAAGATAGATCCTCGAGTTGAAGATCTTCTTTTGGAGATTTTCGATGACTTTGTTGATTAAATAAAGCTTGCAAATGCTAGATTAATAATAATAATTTTCATTGTCTTCTTTTTGTTGGAAATTTATATTTAACAATGATAAGTAATTTATATTCTCGTACAAAACACGTGGAGAAAATTGAACAGAATATTGACTTACTTGGTCGAGGTAAGAGTTCGACTCTTTTTTCTTAAGACGATAATGCCTCACACTGGTACTAATGATTCTCCAGCACTCGTCTCCCAACATACAATGACCACGTATTGTAATAGAAGCACTTCAAATTACAAGACCAACGAACCTACTAATGTTTTGAATCTGTCTTAACAACTTTGTAAGCAGAAACAATGTTTAGGGACTTAAACAGAGAACAAAAAATAGTGCAGGAAGAAGAAAATATTAAACTGCAGAAGACGGATTTTGAATGATTAAAATTAGGAAATTGAGAACCTATTTATAGATGTTGGAAATTTGTGTCTCAAAAGACAACCCCTGAAAGGTTATGTCTAAAAAGACATAACCCATCTCTTCGATCAGACATGTCTGTATGGACAAATTCTAGAAGCCAATTGACACGTGGTGCATTCTGAGTTGTAGATCGAATTGCCATATGTCGCAATCTATAAAACGTTATATACTTTATTGGGCCTAAGCCCCGACCTACGAACCACGACCCACGACCTACGACCCACGACCCGAGGCCAGCTAGCAGGCGGAAGGGCGAAAGCAGTACGTACGTGTGGCATTTATCCAAACCTACTAACATGTAGGTCTCCTCATTTCTAAAGACAATTGGTACCCCTTGGGACCAAAACCAAGTCTACAACTTGAGCTATTTGAAGGTGAACACTTTGCTTCTAGTTTTCCAATTTCTATTATTTTCCAATTCCAACATTCCCTTTTTAAGCAGCATACTTTGAACTTTTTTTTTATTCACCCAAAATTGGTTTTAAGTAATTAAATATACTATGTCAATCTACTTGCGGAGTAGAACTTACTTGGCCAAAGAAATTCTCGTTTCCAACTACGGGACTCACTCAAATAATTGGTCAAAAGATGGTCAAAACCATTTTATAAAAGCAATTTCTAACAATTCTCCACATGAATGAAAATAACGATATTGACAATACAGACACTACAGAAAAATCAAGTAGAAAGCTATTGCATCGGGATATGTACTTTGTGGGTTTGAACTTTCGGTAGTGAAATACTATTGAATTTACTTGGCTAACCAGTGAATACGATGTCTTGAACTGTTTAGCCGTTGGTGTAAACCAAGAAAATAATAATCACACAATATCCTTCTTAACATCTTCGGTTCTCACAATTGTGTTCATTTTGGCCTTGAACAACTCCTGAGTTTTATGAGTGTTTTAGAGAATTCAAGCTTTGAAACATTCTCATAGAAGCGACCTGACTTAACACTAACATAGGTGATTTACTATCAAGAGTATTCTGCCATACTTTACTTGATTTTTTAAGATATAGGAATCATTAAAAGTTAAACTTAACCTTATAACTCTGCAGAAAGCACTTCTTCTATCATCAAAATGGGTAGAAGTTTAACTTCCAAGTGCTTCAATGAATCTTCATAACTTAGTTGTTCTATTGAATCAAGATCTTGGGATCTCCACCGAGGTTGGGTTACCATTACAAAAACTCTTATGTAGTAGGCTTTAATCTCATTCCTCTCAATAGGCAGCGTACTTGATCTCTTGGTAAACTTTTAGTAAGCGGATCCACGAGATAATTAAATGAGATAACACCATTTGAGATAAACTGCTTAATGGTATTATGTCTATGAAGAATGTGTCAAGATTTACCATTATACATACTACTTTGTGCTCTTTCGATAGCCAACTAACTATCACAATGCATACTAATAAAGGAACTAGCTTAGGACAACACGAAATATTCTCTAAGAAATTACGAAGCCATTCAACTTCCTCTCCTACTTTATCTAAAGCTATGAACTCATATTTTATTGTAGATCGAGCCATACACGTTTGTTTTGAGGACTTCCAAGATATTGCTGCACCACCAATGGTAAAAACATAACCACTTGTGGATTTTGAATCTTTTGTGGCTGATATCCAATTTGCATCACTGTATCCCTCTAATATAGCTAGATATCTTGTAAAATATAATCCATAACTTGAAGTGAATCTTAGATATCTAAGAATTCTAATCATGCTTTCTAATGATTATTGCCTGGATTACTTGTAAATCCGCTAAGCTTGTTAACTGCATAAACAATATTCACACACATGCAATTCATAACATACATTAGACTGCATATGATCTAAGAATACTCCAATTGAGTTACATGTTCGCCTTTATTCTTGGCCAAATGTAGACTTAAGTCTACTTGAGTTTTTGCTATAATTTCATCATATGCATTAAACTTTTTATGTACAGTTACAACTTAGTGAGACTAAGATAGAACAAGTCCTTTAGATGTGTTATTGATTTTAATTCATAACATGACATTTGCTACACTCATATCTTTCATGTCAAAATGTTTTGTCAACATTTTCTTCATTGCCATTATAACATCATGATTACTTTCCATAATTAGCATGTCATCAACATATAGATATACAATTACATAAGCGTTTGGTGTGGTTTTGATATAAACACCCTTATCACACTCGTTAATCTTAAAATCATTTGATAACATAGTTTAATAACTTCTGCCACTGCTTTGGCGCTTGCTTTAGTCCCTATAAGGACTCAACGAGTCTACACACCTTTTTCTCCCGTCCAAGAGCAATAAATCCTTCGAATTGTTTTATGTAAATTTCTTCATCTAGCTCACAATTTAAGAACGCTGTCTTGACGTCCATTTGATAGATCACCAAATTGTGCAATGCGACGATTGCAATTAATACTCTAATAGACATGATCCTTGTTACTTGTGAGTATGTATCGAAAAATTTAAGGCCTTCTTTCTGTCTAAATCCTTTAGCTACCAACCTGGCCTTGTACTTATCTATCGATCCATCAGGTTTCAATTTCCTTTTAAAGATCTATTTACAACCTAATGGTTTGTTTCTAAGTGGGAGATCCTTGTTACTTGTGAGTATGTATCTAGGTTTATTTACAAATAAGTTGGAAAATCTGGACTAAAAGATTTTGACGTCTTGGCCCTCTTACTATGTCTTGGTTCTTCATTACTTTGATGATCACCATTAGTAGTATCAAAAGTTCATTTTTGTGAACTTATCTCTTTCATGCCCTTACAAAGAAATATATTCTAAAAAAATACAGCATTCTTAGATTCAATGATAGTACTTTGATGTATATCAGGAATGTCTGACTTATGTACTAGAAACTGATATTTAATGTTGTTATTAGCATATCAATGAATATGCAATCAATAGTTTTAGGCCTATCTCAATCTGTTTAGGTTTTGGTACTTCTACCTTAGCTAAACACCCTCACACTTTTAAGAATTTGTATAAAGGTTTATGACCTTTCTATAATTCGTAAGATGTATGATTCTTACTTTCGCGTGGAATCTTATTAAGAATGTGGTTTGTTGAGAGGATTGCTTACCTACGTAAATTATAGGATAAACCAGAACTTATTAATATAGCATTCATCATCTCTTTAAGAGTACGGTTTTTGTGTTTAGCAACACGTTTGATTGAGGTGAATAAGGAGTTGTAGTTTGATGAATAAATCCAGAGTCTGAACAAAATTCTTTAAACGGTGATCCTTACTCTCCTCCTCTATCACTACGAATAATCTTTATTCGTTTGCTAAGTTGAGTCTCAACTTCATTCTTGTAAAGTTTAAATACTTCTAAGGTCTCGTCTTTATTTCTTAGCAAATAGACATAACAGTATCTTGTGTAATCATCTATAAAAGCAATAAAATAATTTTTACCATCTTTAGTTTGCACAAACTTTTAATCACAGATATCACTGAAGGGTAATTCAAGAGGACTTGTGTTCCTTTCAAATGAATGGAACGGTGTTTTGGATAACTTAGCCTCTACACAAATTTCATATTTATGATTTTGATCAAACGAACAAGAATGTAATAAATCTAAACATACTAATTTTTGCAAAGTATTAAAGTTAACATGTCTTAATCTATCATGCTATAAATTAGAAGACACTACCAAGTAAACAGAAGATTTAACTTTATTATTATCAAAATTACGAATTACAGGCATTATATTCATTTTGAATAGCCCATTGGCTAAGTGCCCCTTTCCCACAAACATGCCATTTTTGGTGAGTACAAATTTGTCAAATTCGAATACTAGTCTAAATCCATTGTTGCTAAGCTTAGCACTAGATACCAAATTCTTACAAATGTTTGGAACATGTAGCGCATCAATGAGAGTTGTTTCTTTGTCCGAGGTTATTTTAAGCACTACTTTGTCCAATCCAACAATCTTTGATATTGCTGAATTGCCCATGAATAGTTGTCGTCCGTTTATCGGAGTTTAGGATGAAAACATCTCATTTTCAACACAAACGTGATGAGTAGCCACAGTGTCTTCAAACCATTCTCTTGGATTGTCTACCATGTTTGCTTCAAACACTATGGCTGAGAGCATTACATCAGACACCCCATTAGACAAATTGTCTTCCTCGGTCATGTGTACTTGGTTTTTGTTTTGATTTTTCTGCCGACAGTCATTTGCTAAATGTCCTTTCTTCCCGCAGTTATGGCATTCTACTTTGAATTTCTTGGTCTTGCCCTTTTGCTTGCCATTACCAGAGTGCTTCCTCTTTTTTTTAGCATTTGACTCCACCAAATTAGCTTTAGCCTCTGTTTGCAGCTTTCCAAATTTCTGATCAGAATTTGGTTGTCTTCCTCAATTCTTAATCTTACAATAAGATCTTCAAGTCCCATCTCCTTCCATTTGTGTTTCAGGTAATTTTCGAAATTTGTCCACATTGGTGGAAATTTTTCCACTATTGCAGCAACTTAAAAGATTCATATAGCTTCATCCCTTCTACTTGTATTTCATGCAGGATGATCTAAAGTTCCTGGACTTGATTCATTATTGTTTTAGAATCCATCATTTTGAAGTCAAGAATTTGCCAACTACAAATTTATTTAAACCAGCATCTTCAGTTTTGTACTTCTTTTCCAAAGATTCCCACAAAGCTTTAGCCGTCTTGATTGAAATGTATACCATGTATAAAGTGTTGTCAAGGCTATTGAGGATGTAGTTTCTGTAAGAAAATCACCATGATTCCATGCATCAAAATCTACTCTCTTTTGAAGACCCGTTTCCTTTTCATCAACGGTTGGAACACATCACTCAAAAACCTCGCTAGGTTAAGAGTATTGAGATAAAACAACATCTTTTGTTGCCATCTCTTGAAATCGACGCTCGTGAATTTCTCTAGTTCAGAAAGACATGTCTGTTGAGACAGATTCTGGAAGCCAATCGACACGTAGCACATTATGAGTTGTTGACCGAATAGCCACATGTCGCATTCTGGAAGGTTTGAAATTAAATTATTTTATTTTATTTCTACAAAAAGTTATATACCTTGTTGGGCCTAACTCACAACCCACGACCCGAGTTTCGAGCCCGGCCCGTGCTTGAGGGCTTTAGCCCAACCCTGTAACAAGTATGGGATTGGTATTTTTGTAATTCCCATTATTTTATAATTCTGACATTCTCATTTTAAGTAGCATACTTTGGACTTAATTTCTCATTCACCCGGAATTGGTTTTGAAAAATTAGATATACTACATTATTCTACTCGCGGAGTAGAACATACTTGGCCAACAAAATTCCCGTTTCCAACCACGGGACCCACTCAAATAATTGATTAAAAGATGGTCAAAACTATTTTATAAAACTAATTTCTAACAATTTTAACACAACATTCTTTAAATGTTATTAATAGTAATAACCATGTGAGTTTGTAGTGGTAGAAAGTGGCAATTTGCGGTGTTTGGGTTGTTTTTGGTTTAGGTCAGGTCGGGTGGTTTGGGAGCTCAATTTTGAGCATGATGGTTTGGGGATGGTGATGGGTCATGCAAGGGCTGCGATAGTGGAGATTGATTGTTATGGTGCCTAAATTCTCATTAAATATTTTTTTCCTAAATTCACACGATTAGAATCAATTTTTCGCACGCAATTAGAATCAAACCATTTTTGTTTACCTCTTGCACTTTTCACACCCTAATCATCAAACCCTACCCAACACACCATCATTGCCTTACATCATCACTGTACATGCACCGCCAGCATTATAACTCGGCCACGGCCATCGCGATCGGCCTCAATGTCAACTCCTCTGCCAGTCACTACCACGATCTGGAATTTCATCTCATTTAGATCTGAAGTTTTAGAACGGAAATGGAGGTAGGTGGTTTATTTTCTTGTGTTTTACAATTGTCAATCTTGATTCCGATGATGATTGGTAGCATTGGTGGGGTTTACGCTTTGGATTTTACTGATCTAATTAGAAAGAATCAGGATCAAATTAGAAAGTCATTTTGAAATGAGAGGAATATTTAATATATTTGACATGTTTTCTTTTTCTTAAAAAGACAAAAGGATTAGATTTATTGTTATTTTATTATCATAGTTGGATTTACAAGGAAACCTGGATATTGAAGTTAAAATCTTCTTTTATAGATTGTCCATGACTATTGATTCGGTAAGGCTCGAATATGCTGGAATAATAATAATAATAGTATTAAAAGAATAATCATTGCCATCGTTTTCTTTTAAGATTGTCGTTCTCTATAATTAGTAGTAATAACCATGTGAGTTTGTGTCGGTGGAAGCGGTGATTGGCAGTATTTTTGTTTTTGGTTTAGGTCGATCGGGTCGGGTTATGGTTTGGGAGTTCGATTACGAGCATGATGGAGGTGGCGTAAGGCGGCGATTGAGAGAGAATGTTTTGAGATGGTGATGGGTTGTGTTAGGGCGGCAATAGATGCTGTTGTGGCCAAACATAATACGTAACCCATGTAACACAAGGTAACATAACATGTAATTTATGAAACAAATAAGATAACACAACATTTAACCTGTGTAAAATAAGGTAACATAACACCTAATTCATGAAAAAATAAGGTAACACAACATGTTAGCCATAAAAATATTGATTTTTAATGTAAAACTAAACTGTGTTGTAATGCACTGAATTCTACCAACTCGAGTCATTACTAAATTGGTTTCTAACTACTAGGGATAACAAATAAGACCTCCTACAGTCTTAGATAATATTATTAGTGCGAAATGTAGTGCTGGCATACAGTTTAAAATTACCCCAACTTTTATAACCAAACGTAATAAATTGACCTTCAAATTTTAACTAGATATTGATACATATATATAGGGGTAAAACATAGTAAAAAACCGCGTTGAAATTCTAACAATTGGTCTCACAACTTTTTTTTGTAAAACGAGACAACATTTTCAAATGTGACAACGGGAATAACTCTAAATATCTCTCATGAAATCGTATGATTCCAAGAATGGTTGTTATAACCCTTTGGGGTAACTTATGAAATTTGAATCAGACCAAAACTCAAACCATGCACACAATTTACGAATAATTTCTGAAAAAAAAGAAGGGCATAACTGGGAATAAATTTTACATAACATAAATTTAATTTTAGTGACAATTGAGTAATCCAAAAACATTTATTAGCATTTAATTCATCTAATAACTAAAAAAAAAAAAAATCAGCTCCATAATCTTTCTACCTCTAATTTACTGAAAACATAAAAAATTACTTCAGAACTAAATAGATTCGCTGGTTGTGAACTCTTCCAATGATCATTACGTACTCCTCTGTTCACTACCGTTCCAATCTGTTACCTGAAATTTGTAATATAATAGGGATGGATACGAAATACTTATATAATTCATGAATATAAATTCGCATACGAATGTCGAGTTCTAATTAAGAATCATTGAAATCACGCAACAACGATTCCATCGGCCATCTCTAAGGGCTTGAAAATATTGTCACTTGAAATCACAACATAAATGCAGATAGAAACGTAGTAAAAAAATAAATTTATTTCACATAACTACCTCACCTTGAACCTTTAAAAATCATTGCTTGGAGAATAAACTTGAACCTCTAAGCATCGTTGCTTGAAGAATGAAAATTCAGATCTTCAGATCCTAAAGCAGCCCCAAAAACCCAATACGTTGCTACATTTTTCTTCAAAATTCAGTTGGATTTTATGCCCTGTGTATGTATGTGTTTCTTTTCTCAAAATAAAGATGAAAACAGGATTGAAGAGAGGGATGGATCGGCCACTGTTATGTTTAAATATGGGAGATGAGTGTTTAATGTTGGTGCCTTTTGTATTCAACTAGTTAAATACGTGTGCGTTGCACGTGCTTTTGTAATCATATTGTTAATTTTTAATATTTTCAAATTTTTTATTTTTTAATTGTTAATAATTAAAATGTTAAAGTTGCAATTGCAATAAAGATAAAAAAAAAATTATGGTTGTTTATAATATGTTGTTTCGTATTGTTCGATGTTGATATTTTATTTATATTTATAAAAGTATAATTGTACTCAAAGATGAGTTTAATATAGTAGTAATACAAATAGTAACTTGAATTCAGTGAAGTGCTTTTGGTGATTTGAGCTTTGATGATTGACGAACCATTGATATTAAATCGTTGGAAATTAATAATATATTAATAGCGATCTTCAGGGTTCGATATATTTTTACGGAAAAAATTAATAATTATTAATTTTATTGGAGAAAATGTAATGATTGACTATATAATATTGTACATTTGTTGGAGTAGTTACTCCTTGTAAACAATATTCTTTGTGTATATTCTCTTTTTATTAAGCGCGTCTCATGTATTATTAATTAAATTAAAATTAAAAAAGTTTCATACATTAGTTGTCAACTATAATCACTATAATCCAATGTATTCAAAACAACTTTTCATCTCCATGATTTGAATTTTAATCCGGTAATAAAAAAGTTACAATTTTCCATTCATTTTTTTAAAAATCCATTTATCATTTCTTTCATCTATGTAAGGCAAAAAAAAAATTTGAGATCGTCTTTTCAACTTTATATTTAATTTAATATATTAAATATTTACAAATTTTAAATGTACATTAATAAATTTTTAAAAATTTAATGTACGATAATAATGAACAATAAAAGAGTAACAAATAAATATTAAAATATAATTGCATTCATTTAAGTACAATTACAATTAGAAATGAGTTTTATATGGTGATAATACCAACAATAACTTGAACCCAATTAAAACCTTTTGGTGATTTAAACTTTGATGATTTTGATACTAAATCTTATAGTATTAAGATCTCCAGGGAAGCATTTTATGAAGAATAAAATTAATAATTACTAATTTTATTGTGAGAAAATATAATAATTGACTACATAATATTGTATATTTGTTGGAGTAGTAGTTCCTTGTGAACAATATTCTTTGTGCATGTTCTCTTTTTATTAGATGTGTTTGATTTGGCGACGTAAATGAAATGTCATGAATGTGAGTAAGAAACAAAATTTAAAGAAGTGTCAATACTTGTCTATGTTGTAAAAATATTATTGACAGACAGTGTAAGAATATTGTTGACTGACAGAGTAAGAATATATTGTTGACGGACACAAGTAAGATGAGAAAAACGTTCTACATATATTAATTAAATTAAATTAAATTAAAAATAAAAAAAGTTTCACTCGTTAGTTCTAAACTATAGTATATGTTTGGTGGGATTTAAAGATTTTAAAAAAATTGGTAAAATATGTGGTTGAAAAGTTGATAAAAGTTGTAGATCCTACAAAATATGTAGTTGAAAATCAATTTGAGAAAAAAAGAATTTAAAAAAAAAAGAAATAACCAAACATGCTCGTAATCAATATTAAAAATAATATTTTTATCTCCATTTCAGTTTTGACAACTATGATTTGAATTTTAATGCGGTAATAAACAAAGTTACAATTTTTCTCATTCATTTTTTTTTTTTGTTGAAACTCATTTCTCATTCCTTTTATCTACTTAATGTCAAAAAATAAATAAATAAATAAAATTTTGAGACCATCTTTTCACCTTCATATTTAATTTAATAGATTAAATATTTAAAAAATTTAATATACAATAAGAATAAACAATAAAAGAATAATAAATAAAATATTAACAAATAATTATACATTAATAAATACTAAAGTAGAATATGGAATTTTAAAAAATTTGTAGGGGTAAAATGGTCCAAAAATGTTTCTTTATTTAAGCCCCTTTTAGAAGTAGTATAGATTACGATGTAGGTTCTACTTGAGATTAATTTTATGGCCCAACTTGTTATTGGTAAATTTAAAAAAAGAAAATCATATATAATTAAAAAACAAAAAGATAATTTCTCAAATTCTGCTTTAATTTCTCTAATTATATATAATTAAAAAAACCAATGAATATAGTGTCTTCAAAAACTGTTTGTTAATATTTCCAATTGTTATAAAACTGAAATTAATTTTGTACAATCAATGATAATAATTATACAAAAGGATATTTTTATAATCAATGTCTATTTTAGTAATTGTATAAAGACATAACAATAAATCATTTTGTTTTCCAAAATCTAAATGCTAATTTTAAAACATACAACAATTCTGAAATAAATGTTTACCAAACACTTAACTAATTTTTCTTTTAATTTTTTCACACAACTGAAATTTTTCTTGAGCATAACAAAAGCTAATTCTTGTAAATTACAGCAATACTAAATCTAACCTTAGTCTGCATGTAATCTTATTATAATTTAATTTCTTAACATATATAATCCAACTATTTAGTGATAATTTTGCCAAAGTCCCACTTTAATACACCAACATAAAAAAAACTAAAAAGAATTTAAGGTGGTTTTATAATAGTATTGTGAGATTAGTAATTAACATGCTAATTTTAAAACATACAACAATACTAAACATAATATTGAAAAGAGGCCATCATTTTAATACAATTAGTAATTTACATGTTCATCGCACGTGGTTTTAAAATAGTATTGTGAGAATTTTTTAAATTAGATATTTAATAATTATTGTTTAATTGAAAACTGTGATTGCCCCATGAAAATAAGGTGTAATATATCATTTGCACATGTACTCCATATTCTTCATTCCTTACAAATAAATTGTGTCTGTTTGTAATTTTAGAAGTGTTTGTATTATACACTCAACGAAATGTAACCTTACGTAACTGAAATGTCCAAATTCTTATATTTTAGTCAAAGTCAAAATATAACCTTGGAATAGGTTCATTGTGTAACGCCCCGAATTTTCTCTATCCGGAGGGTCACTAAAATAAATCACTAAAATTTATTTGAAGACTCCAAATGATATTTCCCATGCCCTTAAAAGACTTTAAAAATATAACATTTGCGGAAAATACCAAGCGCGCAAGGGAAAGAGGATATTTCTTAAAATTTTTGTGGTTTTGCCTATATCGTGATGGTGTCGCCACAATTTATTTGACATTCCAAACGAATTCCAAAAATTTAAAAAATTGAACTATAGATACTTGGGACTAAAGTCTACAATATATTAAAATTTGAAAACTTAGCTACTTCTTTTGGTAGGTGAAAATGTTAGCCGAATTTGATTAAAAAAATGTCCCGAGTGCCTTAAGGTAGCCCGCTAAAATATTCATAATAAATTAATACGATAGAATTTTTGAGTGACTCCAATTGTTGTTATTAGAACACATATAGGGCTTTCCATATCCACTGATTTCACTCAAAAATACTAACCGTACAAAAAGAAATGATTTTTCAAAGTAGGGATAATAAGCTGAAAATTTAGAAAAATGTAACTGGGCAATTTCGAACTTGAAATTTTTAACGGCAATGAAACCAACATCTCGTTTTTCATAAATATTACATAACTAATACTGAAAATCAAATACTTAAAATATCGTATTTACATCATAATTGACTCGATTACCTCGATGTCAAAACTTAAATTAAATAAGGAAATTCCACGTCATGCTTGCTAGCCTACGTCATCGCATCCATGCCAATAAATTCAATCCAAAAATTTGTTCATTTTGGAATGAGTATTTCATAAGAAACACTCAACAGCCATACATACTAACAAGTGAGAAATTTATACGTAAAGATAAATGCCCATACCATCATTCTAAACATACATAGGAACAACATAAATTGGTAACCGGCACCACATAAAATCACACTACAAGAATTTTACTCTCCGCCTACAAAATTTTAGGCAACAAATTTAAATTTGTAGGCGGAGTGTACTTTTCCTCATGAAAAGGATATTTTGTCGGGTTATGTGTTACTCCAAAATTTTCAAGAATGAGAGAACATGTGCCTACGAATATGTGTATTTTTCTCGACAAAAAATTCGTCTCGTAAGATATATCTTTTGCTGACAAAAAAAATTAATACGTTTGTAGGCTAATATATAGCGGGGAAAATTCTCAATTTTTTCTTATTTTTTAGTCCCTGCAAACCGAGTATTTGAAGGTTAAAAAAAAAAATTTTAATTTTGTTTTAATATGCAATATCCCTCCTAAATATGAAACTATTTCTGCCTAAAATCCCTCCTTCCCTCCTAAACATTGAATTATTTCTCAGAACCTCCCGCCTCCAGCCTACCTCTAGCATCCCGCCTCCCGCCTCTTGCCTCCATGGAACATCCTCTGCGAAGTGTGAGCCCAGCCCAAAAATTTCCCCACACCTCCCATGCACTCTCTAGAAGCAATTGCCCAAATAAAGAAAATTTTGTTAGAAGGAGAAAGTTAGAGCTACAAGCACAGAAGAGGAGAAAGTTAGGTTTGAAACCTCCTTTCTTTTGATTGAATTTTAATTGTTGATGAGATGTGAATCTCTTGATGGGTATACCTTGATTGTTATTACTTGTCTCAAATAGAGAATTTTTCGTAAAAAAGTAGGAGTTTTCAATCAAGCGATTTTAATTTTCTTTTGATATTATTTTGTTTACAATTGAATTAAGATTTTGTTTGAAAACTATATATGTTGTTTTACTTGACTATGTATGCTATTTGCCAGCACTTGATGAATTTTTCTGTACCGTGTGTTTCTGATCTTTGGGATGAACCAGGGAAGTGTGTTTCTAATGTTTCGGATAAATTAGAAAATTTTATATTATTTCATAACCTTGTTTGTTCTCTAGTGGATTGGACTATAAGATTTGAAGGTTTAAGGTTTCTTGGTGATTTTACGATAGTTTGGTGGTGCTGAGTAGTTGAGTAGTTTATAGTTGAGGATTGAGCATTAACGGTTGTCGTAAGCTAAAATTATCTTAAAGATTATCTGTGCACTATAAGAAAATATTCCATAACTATCTTCTGAAGTTATAAGTAGAACTAGTAATCCCATAAAGATTGATTGCAATTCAGAGTTATAAAATTGATTATAATTTGACATAGAGAATATCTTATGGAAGATGGGCAAAAGGCAATACCCCTGCTCGGGCACAAGTCCAAATATACTTGTCCAGAGTAGAGATGTTCATAACTGGATTTTGGGTACAAAATTATAAGGATTCACTATGCATTGTTTCATGATTAAACAACCAGGTACATGAATGGGAAGCAGAATAGGTACATATTTCCAGAGTTATGTTTAATTCAGCTCGACCACAGTCTTTAAGATAATATTTTCTTATGTTTTGGTTGAGAACACTATGCATTGTTTCATGATTAGCTCAATTTGTTGAGAACTTGAATTTATTGCTTGAAACATAATTTTTTTCACTATCAGGATGGTTCGAAATTTTCCAAAGTAGACACCTTTGAGTTCGCTTATGCGGGAAAGAACAAGTGTTGGACTAATAGTGGAGGTAAGGCTCAGCATGTAAGAAACACCCTACTTTGCAATTTTGATTTTCTCTGTCATGCGTGTAGGATTATTGTTATATTAATTTTCATGTGCGTATAGAGAAATTATGAGAAGGGATCTGAGACATTTGGAGTTAGAGATAGAAAATGCTTAATGATGGCAACGGGTCTCTTGCCTATGATTCATTAAAACTGCTAATCTTGAGCTTGTTGTTGCAGCAATTCTTGTGGATCGGATATACCTATCATTTAATCAAAGTAAAAAAAATCTTTAGAATTAAAAAGGATATATTTGAACTACTCTATGCATGAACCTCCAGGCTTTTGGAGATTGTTCGTTTCTTGCTAAAAAATTAGAATGGTGAAAAATGCAGAGTTCAACTTGCAGAAAAGGGGAACATCGAATCTTCTAGTAATTGTAGACTTCAAAAATCCATCGTTGATGATGTGGATTACCCATCGTAATATACTGGACAATGATGCGGTGCCTAACTAATACTCGGACGATCAAATTAGAAGAAAATTCTGTTGAGTGTTGTGAGGGAAGTTAAATAATGTGAGTACATTTTGACAGAGCATGTGCTGGAAGAATTTGTATATCTGTACAAGTGAGGTAGATACGTAGATACCACTATTTATACTACTATAGTGTAGGATAGCTTATACGAGGAGAATTGTTTCCTCTTTTGAAGGAGCACGTTCCCTGCATAGAAAAATAATTTGTCTATTATGGTTAATATGGCTTCACCTAAGTGTCAGGTGGGTTTTACCAGACAAAGATCTTAGATGTAAGTGAACTACTCAACTCCAATTTAGTAGTAGCCCTGTGAAAATGCCTACTAGGCTAGGGATCCCTCACTCTTTCATAACAGTTAGTCACTAATCCAACAACCGAGATTAGAAGAAGAAAAAGAAGAAGAGTTTTTCTTTGGTACCAGAAAATGATGTGCAGTGACAAAATTGAGATAGAAAATATAGTAAAAGAGCACCTAGGCCAGGTATGTTATGTTTAATAGAAAACTAAGCGTCAAGTTATACTTCATCAACAAAATAAGCTTTGGTGATAAGGTTATCCAAACTAAACATGAACTAGAAAATAGTTCAACATTTCCATGATTTAAAAAAATTGAAGACGAAAAAAAAAAATTATCCATCAGAACTTAGTAAGATCAATAGAACATTACAAAGGATGAGAAAGAGAAATAATTGGCATGAAAATGAATTGTGTCTACATTCTACAATTACTATCATTTTCTTTGGCTTTAAATAAAAAGTTTGTATAGGACCTAGATGACGTGAATGAACTTTAGCTTCTCAGAGAGTGGTTCCCACATGCCCTCATATGGTTAGGCAAGGATATATTAGGTAAGGTCTACTAAAAGAGTGCTTGTAAAGTATTCAAATGATCAATAAGTAGCAAGCAACATGACTTCTGACTTCATGTGATTCAGATTTCATAAATTTAGCTATGGATATGGATAAAATTTAGCCAAGTGTCTTGTCAAAGTGCTTGTAGATTTCAAATGCTTAGTAATCTACCAACCTTAGTTAGAAGCTTTGTCTGAGCAAATAGTATGAGGATCTTTTGTATTTTCCAAAATGGTGTTATTATAGAGATTGGGAACATTGGATGTATCAATAACCTGTCTGACCAATTGTGCTTCATCCCCTTTCACACACTGCAATACTCCAAGTCCAGGCCATGCTGGAAAATATAGATCACTAGGAATCTCAAGGAATCACAGTACTTACCATGAGTTAAGCTTTGCAATATATAATGATGAAATTCATATTCAATGCAAGCTTTGAGGTGGTCTAAACCAAATTTCTATTGACAAAGAACTATTTTGTATATCTACTTATGATTTTGCTAATATAGTATTTGTTGCATCCTTGCCTTCTTTTGGTGCAGCATTATGCAGTCAGAAACTCCTATGGGGTTCGCAAGAAAGGTTGATCCAACTTAAATTGTTTGCGTGTTATACTATTTATTTACACTGACATACTATTTATGTTCCATCGCTACATTAAAGTGCAGTAAAGATCCAATTTGAGACGATGGTATCATTTAAAGGATGTCTTTTTAGCACTATTCTATCTGGTATTATGACTGTTAACTTGTCAGAGCACTTGAGGAATTGTTTGAGATTCTTGCATATTCATACCAGACCATGTTACCAGCAAATTTAAGGCTTGTTAATTAGATTTGGACCTGATTAGAGACCAGAAAGTTTGGTCATGTGGCTATCAACTGTTGTATATTGGAACTATGATACAAGGTGCATAATGACTCCTTTTGTTGGTGGTTAAATAGTGGAAAAAATTGATGCAAATGGAACTAAACAATTACCATAATGACACTTTTTAGTAAATAATATTTTAACGCCAAAATGGGCATGAACACGGGTGATTGAGTTTCATGTGGGGATACAAATTGGAAAACATGGCATGCTCCTATACAAAAGAATGTTGTACATGTGCATGCTTGCAAACTTTGTTTTTATATGCTATTTAATGTGTTTTTGTGGGTTGTTTTAATTTTTTGTAGGATGAGATGCTTGCTAAAGCTGATGAATATCTTGCAAGGGCAAATGAGCAACGACTTCCCAAGGATACTCCTTTGCAGGAGATCCATGTTGACGATCCAGATGTTGGACTAAAAATCATGATGTCTGTTCTAGGTGTGAGGCCCGGACGTCAAATTCGTGGGTTGGGAGGTGGTCGTCTTCGAAACATTGGTACTTCTTCCAATGTACGCCTTATGGAAACGGAGCTGGAAGAAGAATGTGCTGCTCGAAAAGCAGCTAATGCAGCTTGAATTGAAATAGAGCAAAGAATGAAAAGCAAGTTGAATGTTGTTGTGCAACAATTCAATTCTACACTGCAGTCTTGGCATCATTCTATGCAACAACTATGTAGACAAGTTCCTGGTTTCGAACTACCACCCTTTATGCCATTGTCAATCGAAGATGATGCTATTGGGGGCTAAGAGAACAGATTCGATGAAGACAACAATTTTGGTGAGGATATGTAGCATATCTATTTTACGAGGACAATAGGTTATGTTTTTTTTAAGATGCATTATAGATGATGGAGCTTATACTTTTTTAATTTTAGCTTAGCGAATGGTTTTTATTTGTATTTTGGTATAAAATTTTGAGTTTAATGTTATATTGATTGGCACTAATAATTTCTTAATTTAATTTGTTATCATTTTTGCATCTTTATGTTATTTTGAAGAAGGTAAAAAGAATTAAATTCTCCTTACAAATTATATTATTGTTGGAAAAAACAATTTACTTAGCTCACAAATATGCTTTCCCCATAAAATATCATTTGTAGAAAAAAGTAGATCTTGGCCCACAAATTTTTTGTAGGAAAAAATACGATTTAGTCCACAAAATAATTTTTGTCTTGTGCCTACACAAACTATTTCGTGGGCCAAAGTAACTTTAGCAAACAAATTATTTTGTCGAGAAAGAACTTAAACGACAAATTGTATCGATCTCTAATGGATTTGTAGGAGAGACTTTAACCCACAATTTTTTACCATTTTTCGTCTTATACATTTCCCCACGATGTTTGTGCCACAAATGCTCCTGCAAAAAAAAATTCGTCTCTAAAAGTATTTCTCCACAAAAAATATCCTTTCCCTACAAATTTATTTTGTATGCGGAACATAAAATTCTTGTAGTGTCATAAGTGATTACCTCCAATCACTAACATATTATAGTGATTACCTTCAATCACTTTCATAACTTCCCTCATAATAAATTTGCATGGCATTTATATCACATAATAATTTTCCAAACATCATTTAAAAATCATAGTAAAAGTATTAAGTAAAACTACCTCGAAAACGAGTTTTGTGTTGAAGTTGTGATGTGAACAATGGATGCACCTTTCCTCAAAATGATAACTGTGTGCATGCCTTTTTTATTTAAAAAGTCCTTGTGTTGTAGTGTGGTTTGAGTGACTAAAACAGAAGGGAAAAAGGAGAAGGAAAATCTGATCTTGCTGGCTGAAATTGAGGGCTAAAACAGGAGCAAAATTGACGCCAAAATGGCTGCTGATTTTGAATTGTTGAAGCCGGGTCTTTAGACAAAAAAGAGGGGAAAATGAAGAATCAAAAATAAGGTATTGAATGTCTACTTCTAGAGGCTGAAATGTATAAGAAAAATATATGTAGAATCTAATGTAAAATTCGAGTATGGATGTAAGGTGTTGGGGCCAAAAAGTACAGAAAAGAAGGGAGCTGCCGGATTATATTTGTGGGGACTGAAAAGATGGGAAACTAGAGGACTTATGGAGGCCAAAATCTGGACAAAAAGAGGGGAAAATTATGAATGAAATGGTTATTAGTTTGCTGAAAATAAAAGGAGGAAATGAAACTTTAAAATGGTCGAAAACTGGAGAGAAAATGGACAATTTGTTGGTTGAAAAATGCAGACCTCATGTACGGTTTTTCTTCAATAAAAAATGGCTGATCAAGGTAGTTTTTTGGTAGCAAAGGAAGTTGGTTTGGTGGTGTATAAGTGGGAGGAAAAATGGTCTGATTAGTAGGGCTAAATTGGGTATTTTCTGCAGAGTTTTTGGGGCAACAGTGGGGCAGTTTTTCTGTCTGCTTGGGGAAGCTCTTTTGGGACGGTTTTTTGTAGGTGGGGGGGGGGGGGCTCTTGGGACGGTTTTTCTTCAGAAAAAAGGGTGAGATAATGTATGGTTTATGGAGTGGAAGAGAAGGCTAGAAGTGGGGTTGAATAATTGTAAATTGGTGGTTGAACAATGAGGGGGAGAAAGGGATTAACTGGCTGATTTCATCACTGATCATGGAGTAGTTTTGTGGAGCTCTTGGGCACCTTTTTTTGGAAGTTAAGGAAGGGAACTTGGGACATTTTTCTGCGGGTAAAATGGTTGAAATTAGAGGGTGGATGATGTGGGGAAAATGGGTAGGAAATGGGATGAAATGAGGGAGATCATGGGTGGTTAAACAATAGGATTTTAGGGGCTGTTTGGGGGTTTAATTTGGCATGAGATTAGGGGTTGTATGGATGTTTAATTAGCATAAAAAAATTTGGTTTGGTGATTGATAAAAATTTATTTTTGTTTGACACAAAAAATATGGCTACTACGTGAAAATATAAAATGCGACTAAAGTGTTTGAAAGGCACTAGGAAGATCGCAACGACTCCTAAAATTGAAATTAATTTTTTTCATGAAATTTTAAATGTCAACAAAAATTTCCGGTCGTTACACATTGTTTCAAACAACAAAAATGTAATGTCCAAATTCTTATATTTTAGTCAAAATATAACCTTGGAATAGGTTCATTGTTTCAAACAACAACAATTAAATGTCCAAATTCTTATAAACGTGTGAATTCGTGGTGGCATAGGGCGACAATGAGCAGTGTTTAGGTTGTTATAGGTTTCAGTCGAGTCAAGTTATGGTTTGGGAGCATAATTTCGAGGGTGATGGTGGTGGTGAAAGGCAATGATTAAGAGAAAATGGTTTGGGATGGTCATGGGTGGTGCAAGGGCGACGACGGGGAGTATTGGAATTTTATGGCGTCTAAATTCTCTATAAATCATTTTCTCCGAATTCATGCACTATTCCCGCAATGGAAAATCAAACCATTTCTCCCAATTCATGCACTATTTTCCAAATCCTAGACATCACATCATCATCGTTGTACACCACCACCTTTGTTGCACCCATACACACCAACCATCACCGCACGTGCGCTGCCATTGTGATCTCACTGCCACCGCCAACGCGATTGACCTATACCCACCCCAAATAATTGATTAAAACATGGTCAAAACTATTTTATAAAACCAATTTCTAACAATTTTAACACAGCATTCTTTAACTGTTATTAATAGTAATAACCATGTGAGTTTGTAGTGGTAGAAAGTGGCGATTCGCAGTGTTTGGGTTGTTTTTGGTTTAGGTCAGGTCAGGTGGTTTGGTAGCTCAATTTCGAGCATGATGGTTTGGGGATGGTGATGGGTGATGCAAGGGCTGCGATGGTGATTCTCAGTAAATCTTTTTTCCCAAATTCACAAGATTAGAATCAATTTTTCGCACGCGATTAGTATCAAACCATTTTTGTTTACCTGTTGCACTTTTCACACCCTATTCATCAAACCTACCCAACACATCATCATTGTATGTGTGCCGTCAGCATTATAACTCGGCCACGGCCATCGCGATTGGTCTCAATGTCAACTCCTCCGCCTGTCACCACCACAATCTGGAATTTCATCTAATTTAGATCTGAAATTTTAGAACGGAAATGGAGGTAGGTGGTTTATTTTCTTGTGTTTTACAATTATCAATCTTGATTCCAATGATGATTGGTAGTGTTGGTGGGGTTTATGCTTTGGATTTTACTGTTCTAATTAGAAAGAAACAGGATTGTTCTAATTAGAAAGAAACAGGATCAAATTAGAAAGTCATTTTGAAATGAGAGGAATATTTAATATATTTGATATGTTTTCTTTTTCTGGAAAAGACAAAAGGATTAGATTTATTGTTATTTTATTATCATAGTTGGATTTACAAGGATATTGAAGTTGAAAATCTTCTTTTGGAGATTGTCTATGACTATTGATTCGGTAAGGCTCGGATATGCTAGAATAATAATAAAAATAGTAAGAAAAGATTAATCATTGCCATCGTCTTCTTTTAAGATTGTTGTTCTCTATAATTAGTAGTAATAACCATGTGAGTTTGTGGTGGTGGAAGCGGTGATTGGCAGTATTTTTGTTTTTGGTTTAGGTCGATCGGGTCGGGTTGTGGTTTGGGAGTTCGATTACAAGCATGATGGTGGTGGCGTAAGGCGGTGATTGAGAGAAAATGTTTTGAGATGGTGATGGGTTGTGTTAGGGCAGCGATAGATGCTGTTGTGGCCAAACATAATACGTAACCTATGTAACACAAGGTAACATAACATGTAATTTATGAAACAAATAAGATAACACACATTTAACATGTGTAAAATAAGGTAACATAACACGTAATTCGTGAAATTATAAGGTAACACAACATGTTAGCCGTAAAAATATTGATTTTTAATGTAAAACTAAATTGTGTTGTAATGCACTAAATTCTACCAACTCGAGTCATTACTAAATTGGTTTCCAACTACTAGGGATAACAAAGAAGACCTCCTACAGTCTTAGATAAAAATTATTAGTGCAAAATGTAGTGCTGGCATACAGGTTAAAATTACCCCAACTTTTATAACCAAACGTAATAATTGGAACTTGAAATTTTAACTAGATATTGATACATATAGGGGTAAAACATAGTAAAAAACCGCGTTGAAATTCTAACAATTGGTCTCACAACTTTTTTTTGTAAAACGAGACAACATTTTCAAATGTGACAACGGGAATAACTCTAAATATCTCTCATGAAATCGTATGATTCCAAGAATGGTTGTTATAACCCTTTGGGATAACTTATGAAATTTGAATCAGACCAAAACTCGAACCATATATGCACACAATTTACGAGTAATTTCTGAAAAAAAAATAGGCACAACTGGGAATAAATTTGACATAACATAAATTTAATTTTAGTGACAATTAATTGAGTATTCCAAAAACATTTATTAACATTTAATTCATCTAATAACTAAACATTATCAGCTCCATAATATTTCTAACTCTAATTTACTGAAAACATAAAAAATTACTTCAGAAGTAAATAGATTTGCCGGTTGTGAACTCTTCCAATGATCATTACTACTCCTGTGTCCACTACCGTTCCAAGCTGTTACCTGAAATTTGTAATTTTATAGGGATGAGTACGAAATACTTATATAACTCATGAATATAAATTCGCATACGAATGTCGAGTTCTAATTAAGAATCATTGAAATCATGCAACAACGATTCCTTCGGCCATCTCTAAGGGCTTGAAAATATTGTCACTTGAAATTACAAGATAAATAAAGCTAGCAACGTAGTGAAAAAATAAATTTATTTCACATAACTACCTCACCTTGAACCTTTAAAAATCATTGTTTGGAGAATAAACTTGAACCTCTAAACATCTTTGCTTGAAGATGAAAATTCAGATCTTCAGATCCTAAAGAAGCCCCAAAAACCCAATACGTTGCCACATTTTTCTTCAAAATTCAGTTGGATTTTATGCTTTGTGTGTGTACGTGTTTCTTTTCTCAAAATAAAGATGAAAACAGGATTGAAGAGAGGGATGGATCGGCCACTTTATAATATTGTATATTTGTAGGAGTAGTAATTTCTTGCAAACAATATTCTTTGTGTATATTCTTTTTTTATTAAGCGCGTATGATGTATTATTAATTAAATTAATATTTAAAAAAGTTTCATATATTAGTTGTCAACTATAATCACTGTAATTCAATGTATTCAAAACAATCTTTTCATCTCCATGATTTAAATTTAAATCCGGTAATAAAAAAAGTTAAAATTTTCCCATTCATTTTTTTAAATTCATTTCTCATCTCTTTCATCTACGTAAGGCAAAAAAATTTGAGATCGTCTTTTCACCTTCATATTTAATTTAATATATTAAATATTTACAAATTTTAATGTACGATAATAATGAACAATAAAAGAGTAATAAATAAATATTAAAAGATAATTGCATTCATTTAAGTACAATTACAATTAAAGATGAGTTTTATATGGTGATAATACCAACAATAACTTGAATTAAGACCTTTTGGTAATTTAAACTTTGATGATTGATGAATCGTTGATATCAAATCTTATAGTATTAATGATCTCAAGGGATGCATTTTACAAAAAATAAAATTAATAATTACTAACTTTATTGTGAGAAAATGTAATAATTGACTACATAATATTGTACATTTGTTGGAGTAGTAGTTCCTTGTGAACAATATTCTTTGTGCATGTTCTCTTTTTATTATTATTAGATGTGTTTGTTCTGACGATGTAAATAAAATGTCATAAATGTGAGTAAGAAACAAAAATTAAAGAAGTGTCAATACTTGTCTGTGTTGTAAGATTGTTGACGGATTGAAGTAAGATGAGAAGAATGTTATATATATATATATATATATATAAATTAAATTAAATTAAATTAAACATGAAAAAAGTTTCGCACGTTAGTTCTAAACTATAATATATGTTTGGTGGGATTTAAAGATTTTGAGAAAAATTAGTAAAATATATGGTTGAAAAATTGATAAAAGTTGTAGATCCCACGAAATATATAGTTAAAAATGAATTTGTGAAAAAAAGAATTTAAAAAGAAAAAAGAACTAAACCAAACATTCTCGTAATCAATATTAAAAATAATATTTTTATCTCGCAGTTTTGACAACTACGATTTGATTTTTTAATGCGGTAATAAACAAAGTTACAATTTTTCTTATTCATTTTTTTTAAACTCATTTCTCATTCTTTTTATCTACTTAATGCACAAAAAAAAATTGAGATCATCTTTTCACCTTCATATTTAATTTAATAGATTAAATATTTAAAAAATTTAATTGTATATTTAATAAATTGTTGAAAATTTAATATACAATAAAGATGAACAATAAAAGAGTAATAGATAAAATATTAATAAATAATTATACATTAATAAATACTAAAGGTGAATATGAAATTCTAAAAAATTGTAGCGGTCCATTTAAGCCATTTTTAGAAGTAGTATAGATTAAGATGTAGGTTCTACTTGAGATTGATTTTATAGCCCAACTTGTTATTGGTAAATTTAAAATAATAATAATTATATATATATATAATTAAAAACAAAAAAGACAATTTCTCAAATTCTGCTTTAATTTCTCTAATTATATATAATTAAAAAACCAATGAATACATTGTCTTCAAAAATTGTTTGTTAATATTTCCAATTGTTATAAAACTGAAACTAATTTTTTACAATCAATGATAATAATTATACAAAATGATATTATTATAATTAATGTTTTTTTTAGTAATTGTATAAGACATAACAATAAATCATTTTGTTTGCCAAAATCTAAATGCTAATTTTGAAACATACAACAATTCTGAAATAAATGTTTAAAAAACACTTAACTAATTTTTCTTATAATTTTTTCACACAACTGATTTTTTTCTTGAGCATAACAAAAGCTAATTCTTGTAAATTACAGCAATACTAAATCTAACCTTAGTCTGCATGTAATCCTATTATGATTTAATTTCCTAACATAATCCAACTATTTAGTGATAATTTTGCCAAAGTCCCACTTTAATTCACCAACATAAAAAAATATGTTTGGTCATTGGGTGGAACCAAATCCTCTTAATATAAAAATGGTTTGTCTTCATTTAAGTAATATATAAGCCTATGATTTGTTCAATTGCTAGATCTTGGTCTTCGAATATGTAAATCGACTATTTCTTTAGCCAATTCCACATAACATAATATGAGCTACAATTTCAGCCGCCACCCCCTAATATTAACATGCTAATGCTTACTCCCTCAATATGTAATTATTTAATCAAAGTAATTGATCGACCCATAATTTATTTTCACTTGAATCCTTCAACATCTTAAAATTAATAAAAAAAAGTCCAATTAACTATCTTACAAATCAAATTAATGTATTTGTAACTTGTAACATGACTAGACATGACTAATCATATATATTGACTAACTGAATGCTTACGAGCAAGCTTGAAAATTTTTGAGTTCTACATCTTTGATTTCCAATGAATATGAAAACAAATATGTTTTTTGAATAAGTTTTAATGAAGAACAACGCAATATTCTTCAAGAAGTTATAATAGGTACAAGTAAAAATCAAAAATTGAGAAAAAAGTATTTCTCAGTTTTTAATGAAAAGTATGGTACACTACAAGAAAAATTGCCAATAGCAGCGAAAATAGCGAAGACAAAAATGTCGTCTCTATTAGTTTCAAACAATAGAGGCGGCAAAAAATTTCCCGCTATAGTATGAAGCATATAGCGACGTCAAGGAATTGTCGTCACTACAGGCGGAGCACATCAATAGAGACGATACAATATCGCAGCAATAATAACAACAGTTGTCGCAAGGGGGCTTGAAGATGGCAGAAAATCTTGGCGCCTCACCACTATAGGACACCAGAAAAATTGGTTGGATCTTTTGGGGCCATTTTCATTTTTAGTTGCGACCTTCTTGGCAATTGCGACGACATTTATCGCCGCTATAAACTCCTTTCTCCTCATTTATTTCCTTGTCCATTTTGCTCCCAGATCAGTTGCTCTCGGTTGCCAGCTTTAAAATGTGAAATTTAGTATTTTGGTGTATAACTTTTACCTATATATTTCTATTATCATTTTTTACTTTATCCGAATTTTTTTATTTTGTACACTTCATTACACTTTCATAATCCTTAGAAAACTGTTTCTAAATTAGTTTGTAAATCACACACGTCCTCATCTTAGACAATTTTCGATTTACAAACTAATATTTAAATTGTCTATTTTTGGACAATTTGTCACTAATTTGTGAATTATACGAATGTGTTATTAATATTTGTTCCTGTTATAACTTATAATTTTGCGTGTAGATTTTGGTAGTGTGTACCTTTATTCTCCAAGTGTGGACTATATTTAATATAGATCGCACAATTAGGATAATATGAGGGAGACGCTGACAAAATTTACACGTGAAAAAGAAGCGACAATAGGAATGAGGTAAACCAATTCGTAACTCACAAATCATTGACGAATAGTTTAGGACCGTTACCTATTTATTAGTGTTAAAGTGATAAGGCGAAGTTAGGACACTTTTACGACACTTGGATGTTTCACTTAATATTTGTTTGTGTTCTTGTAGCATACCTGAAATGGAAAATAATGAGAGTTGGACCGAGATTAGTGATCGCTCTAAGTCTATGGTGTTTTGGAATGGATTGCAAGCCTTTATAAAACTCGTGAGGCCCCTTGCTAATGATCGTGGGTTTATTAGTTGTATGTGCAGAAGATGTTTGAATAGGGTAGTGCAACTAGTGGATGATGTCGAAGCTCAAATAGGGTAGAAATGGATTGATCATGGAGGAGAATGAGAATGATCATGCCCACGTTCATGCACATAATGAAGGGGTAGTTGTGGGGATGAGATAATGAAGGGGTAGTTGGGAAGATGAGATGATGGATGTTCTGAATGATATAGTCAAGGATGACCTGAATAGTACTGATGACCATTACAACGAATTGTTTGAGGCTCTGCGTTCAGAATTGTACGACCTTGGAGTTTCTTCTTTCTCGTCGTTAAACTTTTAAGTTAATTTGATGCATATGAAAGTTACGAATAAGTGGACAAATGAGTCTATCAATGAGCTGCTGAAGTTGTTGAAGTGGGCCGCGTTCTCCAAAATCAATCTTGTCGACTCTTATTATGAAGCTAAAAAGATGATTACGAAGTTGGGTATGGGGTACAAATCTATTCATATTTGTAAGAATGATTGTGTACTGTTCTGGAAGGAACATGCTTCTAGTCAAACTTGTCCAGTTTGCTTCGAGAATCATTGGAAATAGAAAACAGAGAATGATTATGGGAATAATGCCACAAAAAGCGTTGCATTATTTTCTATTGTCTCTAGACTTAAACCTTTGTTTGCCACAAGACATAGTACGAAACTCATGAGGTAGCACAGTAGATGTCAGTCGAAAGACGAAGATGAGAAGAATCACTCCACGAATGGAAAAATGTGGCTAGAATTCAATAAAAATCACCCTAGATTCGCCTACAAATTAAATATGGAATGTCCGCCTAGGTTTGGCTGTAGATGGTTTTAATCCTTTTGGAAATATGAGTCTGTCTAACAGCATGTGGCCGTTGTTTTATACAACTTACAACCTACCACTTTGGCTGTACATGAAACCGGACTATGAAACCAGACTACTTAATCCTAACACTTTGGATCCTGATCCCAAATCATCAGGCAAGGACATGGATGTATTTTTATAACCATTAGTTGATTAGTTGAAGGAGTTGTGGGACACTGGTATTGATACACGTGATTCAAGTAGTAACGGTGTATTCATAATGCGTGTAGCACTATTGTAGACAGTTGATGATTTTCCTACATGAGTAGTCTCTTTATGTGGAGCGGTCAGGGTTATAATGGATGTCCAATTTTCAATGATGAGACACTGTCAACGTGTGTAATAGGTACGATATCTTTAGTGAGTCATCGATGTTTCTTGCCAACTAATTGGTATCATATCTTTGTTGAAATATCAATTAGTGATTTACATAAATCATTTAGAATCAATTAGTGATTCTATTTATGAAAATATCGTGGTATTATTCTATTTGATATTTTTCTTAATGTATGAGATTACTTTACTTTATAGTTGATTGTATAGTTATTACACAATCTTTCCTTTTAGGACTATTGTAACCCTATAAATAAGGTCTTCTACCTTGTAATAATTCATTCAATTGAATCAATACAGAGAATTATTTCTCTACACATATTGTCTCTCATATTTTTACATGGTATCAAAACCATAACATGGCTCTTAGACACCTAAACCCAGAAAATCATCCAACCAAAATCCAGTTCTTCAAATCTAGAAAAATACCACTTGTGTTCCTTTGTGCCAAACACCTGACCCAGTTTAGAAGAATATTATTCCATGGTTCGTCGTGAGGACTTACGATCCATTGCCTTCAATGAGAAGACTACCAAAATTGAAGCTTCTGCAATGCTCTCTCGACGTCAACTCAATCAAACATCACAAGATCGTCCCAAGTCCACCAAATCAAAGAATTCCATCGTCGATAAAATCTCATTGAAATGTACTCACTGCAATCAAGTTGCTTTGGGTTAGTTGGATATCCAGACTGGTGGGACCCAACTCATCATCGAAATGCTAGTGGACCATCTATGACATCACTTGCTCAAACAAAAGAAGATGTTGGTCCATCTACTTCATCAGCACTGGAAACCACTATTGGAGAAGGTAAAGTTTTTAATATTTCTGCACCTGTTTTGAATAATGCATGGATAATTGATTCTGGTGCCACTGATGATATGACATTTGATGTGAATCAAGTCATTAATCTAAAACCCTCATCTCGAAACTATGTCTCTACTGCAAATGGTAATACTACCCCAGTTCTTGGGAAGGGTCATCCCATCTTACTAAAACATTACATCTTGATTCTGTATTACTGGTACCGTCCTTGAACTATAATCTTCTCTCTGTTTCTCAAATCACCAATACCTTGTCTTGTGTGGTTATTTTTGGTCCTGACTCTTATGTGATTAAGGATATTCATACTCAACAAACGATTGGTTATGGTATTAAGAAAGGGATGCTGTACTACTTGGATCTAGAGTCAACAACTTTTATCAAACTACAACATGCTCTAGCCGTCAGCAGTACCAAGAAAATAACTGAGATTTGACTTTGGCATCGGCGTTTAGGGCATGCCTCATTTGGATATTTAAAACGTTTGTTTCCTAGTTTGTTTACTGATTTGGATATTTCTAGTTTCAAATGTGATGTTTGTGAACTTGCTCAAAGCCATCGTACTTCATTTCCTTTAATTTTAAATAAAAGTCCAAATCCATTTATGGTTATTCACTCTGTTGTTTGGGGCCCCTCCAAAATTCCTACATTGGGAAGCTCTCATTGGTTTGTTACCTTTATCGATGATTTTACTCGAATGACTTGCTTATGCCTTATGAAATCCAAATCAGAAGTTACAGTATTATTTAAAAAATTTTACAATAATGTAAGAACACAATACAATGCCCAGATACAAGTACTCCGAAGTGATAACGGGAGAGAATATAGTAGTAATCAGCTTCAACAATTCTTGGACTCTCATGGGTCTATTCATCAAACCAGTTGCCCAGATACACCACAACAGAACGGTGTTGCTGAAAGAAAAAATAGACACTTATTGGTGGTTGTTTGAGCTTCCCTCCTTGAAGCACACATGCCCCCCACTACTGGGGTGAAGCTCTTCTCTCAGCTGCCTACCTCATCAATCGAGTTCCTTCGAGGTCACTCAACTTTAAAATGCCATTTCAAACACTCACTAACGCTGTTGTAGCTCCCAGAGTCCCCAACCTGCCTCATCATGTCTTTGGTTGTATTGCATATGTTTATCTTCCCAAAGATCAACAGAGTAAGTTAATGCCTCGCGGCTTGAAATGTGTTTTTGTTGGATATGCACTGCATCAAAAAGGGTATCGATGTTATCACCCCCTACTCGGTGCATGTTTATCACTATGGGTGTTGTTTTCCATGATTATGCAATGTATTACTCTGAGTCTGAATTTTAGGAGGAGTATCTTGAGGAAATTCAAACTATTGAATACAACCTTGTGACAGATCCGGAGGAGGTAAAACTTGATATGGCATAAATATCTAATGATAGTGTAAAGAACTGAAAACGAGCGGTCAAAACTTGGACGCACTGGATGAATTGGATTCTAATGGTCAAAGTGGTAATGAACATCCAGAAAACCATGAAACTTCAGAGGTCGAGTTGCAGTCTCTCCCGAGTAATATTCCAAACCAATCGTTAGCTGAGGATATTTCTGAGTCATCTAAAAGACAGTTACCACAACGTCTCACAAGAGGTATTTCAAAACCAACTTATGAACTTGAATTGTCTAGTAAAGTAAGATATCCCATGAACCATTATGTGTCTACACATCAATTGTCAAAAACAAATCAGTCATTTGTAAATCAATTATCTACTGTATCTATTCCTAACAGTGTGCAGGAAGCCTTAACCGATCCAAGATGGAAAGCCACAATTAATGAAGAGATGGCTTCCTTACAAAAGAACCAAACACGGGAGCTTGTGGATCTTCCTACGGAAAAGAAAATAGTTGGATGTCGATGGATCTTTTCTATAAAGCACAAAGCTGATGGTACAATTGAACGCTTCAAAGCAAGATTGGTGGCAAAGGGGTATACTTAGACTTATGGAATTGACTACACTAAAACCTTTGCACAGATTCCATCGCCGCGGCCATCTGGTTCACCGGGCCCGTAGTAAAAATAAACACAGTCCGGGTCTTGTTATCCTTAGCTGCAAATTTTGGATGGCCTCTACAGCAGTTTGATGTGAAGAACGTGTTCGGTGACAGAAAAGCAAAGCCAGAAGGTGTGTAGACTGAAGAAATCATTGTATCGTCTGAAGCAGTCTCCCAGGGCCTGGTTTGGAAGATTCGCAAAGTCTATGGTAGCCTTTGGTTATCATCAATGCAATTCAGATCACACTTTGTTCTTGAAGAAACAAAACAGTAAAATTAATGCACTTATTGTTTATGTTGATGACATGGTGGTAACAGGAAATGATCCAGTTGAAAGGAAGGCTCTACAGGAATACTTGTCCAAAGAATTTGAAATGAAAGACTTAGGCCCCTTAAAGTACTTCCTAAGAATAGAAGTATCTCGATCTCAAAAAGGTATTTTTTTGTCCCAAAGAAAATATGCTTTAGATCTTTTAAAGAAAACTGGGATGTCCAGCAAATACACCGATCGAGGAAGGATTGAAATTACGAATGGAAGCTGATCAAGTTCCAGTTAACAAAGAGAGATACCAGAGACTTGTCGGCAGACTGATGTACTTAGCCCACACAAGATCGGATCTTGCATATGCTTTGAGCATCGTCAGTCAATTTATGCTTAATCCAGTTGAACAGCATATGAATCTAGTCATACGAATTTTGAGATACTTGAAATCAGCCCCAGGGAAAGGAATTCTATTTTCTAGAAAAACAGATGAACAAACCATCGATGTATACACTGATGCTGACTGGGCTAGAGATAAAAATGACATGCGATCTACTTCAGGGTATTTTACCTTTGTAGGTGGAAATCTTGTCTCCTGGAGGAGCAAGAAACAAAGTGTGGTCGCCCGTTCGAGTGGTGAAGCGGAGCTATGAAGAATGGCTCTTGGCGTTTGTAAAGGCTTGTGGCTGAAATTACTTCTTCAGAATTTAGGTTATTCATCAAATACACCTATTCGGCTGTACTGTGATAACAAGTCTACTCGTGATATGGCCCATAACCCAGTTCATCATGGTCGAACAAAACATGTTGAGATTGATCGTTTTTTCATCAAAGAGAAATTGGAGGAGAAAAGTCTAGAGCTACGAGAAATTCGATCGAAGACTCACCAAAGTATTCTTTCAAAGTAGTTTCAATTCGCATACTTGCAAAATTTGTGGACAAGCTGGGCATGATAGACATCTATGCACGAACTTGAGGGGGAGTATTGAAATATCAATTAGTGATTTACATAAATCATTTAGAATCAATTAGTGATTCTATTTATGAAAATATCGTGGTATTATTCTATTTGATATTTTTCTTAATGTATGAGATTACTTTCCTTTATAGTTGATTGTGTAGTTATTACACAATCTTTTCTTTTAGGACTATTGTAACCCTATAAATAAGGTCTTCTACCTTGTAATAATTCATTCAATTGAATCAATATAGAGAATTATTTCTCCACACATATTTTTCTCTCATATTTTTACAATCTTAAGTGGCAAAGTATCCTTAAATTTAAAGGACAAACAGAGAGAAAAACAACCACCCTGTCGATTGACGAGTGCAGACTTATTGGAACAGTTGAGCCATGTGAGAAGCAGCAATCCAGGAAAGGAACCTAGCTATCTGGGTGTTAAAAGGAAGAGAGGTGGTAATGAATTGAATTAGAGAAAGAAGAGCATATTCTATGAGTTACCATACTGGTCAATTAAATTGAAACATAATATTGAAGTCATGCATGTGGAGAAGAATGTCTGTGACAGCTTCGCTTAGTACATTATTGAATGATCTTCACAAATCAAAAGACACTAACAATGCGAAATGATCTTCACATGATTGCCATATTATCATTCAACGGTTGTTGTCTGTCGGGTGTCGAGCGTATTTGAATAAGATATTTTTCTCCACAATCATCGAATTCTATATGTTCTTCAAACGGTTGTGTGAAAGGTCCTTGAAGGTTAGCCACATGATTAAGACTCAGGAGCACTTGTGTACATGAATGACGAACCGAAATTGCCCCCTTAGTAGGGTCCATGTTTTGTCGTTATTTTTTCCAACATAATTTTTAAATTAATTAGACTTTCCAACTTCTTTATTTAACTCTGAAGAAGCTGTTTAATTGATGGGTTAAATGGGATGTTAATTATGTAACACCTAAAAATACATTGGAGTTGAATGGTCATGTGGGAGCTTACATAACAGGTCCGATTTTTCCAAATCAGAGATACGAATTTCATTTTGCTCTTTTCATTTTCGGTCCAGAAAATTCTTGTGTTTTTTGGCAGTCTGTTTTCCTTGTTTTTATTGTGCTTGGTGATTCTTTCTAGAACAAACAATTCAGTTTGTCGGAGTGGAAGCTTTGTGCTAAGCTTGCTACTTGTTCCACCGTTATATCCTGGGAGACAGACACTCAGTTATCCTTAAGTACCTAGGTGAGGGGGCGCATATATTTTACGATAACAGTGTTGAAATAGGCCTCGGTTTGCTTAAATCAGTCCCTTCTTAATTTATTGTTTCAAGTCTGCAGTTGTTCTTATCATTTCCTGTTCTGATATTCAATTTTAATAAATAAATATATTATATTATTTCAGAATTTTGTCTAACAAATGTTTGGATGTAAATCTGTTAAAACACCAATTGTTTGCAACGAAAAACTAATGAAGGAAGATAGAGAAAATAAGATGAAATGCTATACACAAGCTTGGTTGGAAACATGCTTTATCTCACCCGCCACAAGGCCTGATATCATGTATGGAGCAAGTTTTCTCAATGTTCATGAACAGTCCAAGTCAAAAGCATTTTGGTGTTGGAAAAAGAGTGTTAGAGATATATAATGGGGACGATTAGCTATGTAATCAAATTTGAGAGGAAATATGAAATGAAGTTGCTTGGATATTGTGACATTGATTTGGGAGATTGTGTTGGTGACATGAAAAGCACCCCTGGTCATTGCAATTAAGTATCCAAAGATCAAGTTGCTAACATTCTTAAAAAAGGCTCTACCTGTACAAAAATTCCAGTAGTTAAGGGCAGCTCTTGGAGTCCAAGAAAAACACATTGAGGGCGAGAAAGTTAAAATGTTATGTGTTTTTTAAATAATTCCAAATCTAATGGTTGTAGAAGTCACAAATGTAAGGATGAGATTAAGTCTTGAATAGTGTCAAAAGTCTGCTTCATGTTGCTAAAATAAAATGGTAATAGAAAAATCAAGGAAAATAAAATAAAAAAAGTTCTTGAATCCTCTATTTCTCTCTCTTCCTTTCTCTGTTTCAATCTCTGCATTTTACTAATTTGCTGCAATAAATTCTTTCTTCCTTTGTAAATGAAAAACTGAATATTCTAAAGTTGAAACAGCAGCTATCATACTTAAAGCATGGTGGACTTTTCCAACAAGTGTAATGGAACTCTTCCTCCTTATTCTATGGAGCTGCTAGAAAGAATGCAATACTATTATCTTTGCGAATTCCTCCAGTTCACCAGATAGGACCCCAATTGATGGTCGAGTATTTGAAGAAATATCGAGAGTTCAACAAATTAGTGACAATGAATGTCGACGCAGGTTGTGATGAATATTGACGAAGAAGCAGTGATCCCATCACAAGATGCCTTGGGGTTGGTGGCGTTTATCGTACCAGCAATGGAAAAGTGGTTGGGGATTTTGCCAAAGTTAGCTATGGTCAATTTTCCCCCTTGGCGGAATGTGTCGCAATATGGGAAGGTCTAAAATTTGCCACTTTTGCATGACTTACATATCACTAGGTTGGAGCCAGACTGTTACAATGCAGTAATAGAGGTCCAAAAACCTTCAATCTTTGCCATGCAAAGAGAGCGTTATTATGTAGCAATATGTTTTACTTTCTTCATTTCAGTCATTGTGTTGTTTCAAACATTGGTTCATAAGTATAGTTTTGGAAATTATCCGAATTTTATCATTGCACCCGTTAATATAATATATACACATTGACTTAATTCATTTAACTATCAATTTTCGTCAATTAATTGTGATGTATAGAAGTTTTGAACCAGGGATTATTAATGCAAATGTTAGTACTTTAATTATTGAAATAAATTATTTTATTTCATTAAGGCTTACATTATATATTGGTAAGAGTTTAGGGACTTGGTGCAATTTTAAACTTTTGAATAGGGTTTTATTTAGCATAAGAATTAGTTGTTGGTTTTGATCTTGTTCAACGAACTCGTTGGTTCCGAACAATACTATATGATATTAAAACCAACAACAGTAGTTCTTGTGACAAAGGGGTTTGGTGTAAATAAAAATTAGAATTTTAATTTATTCTGATAAATGTTAATGAAATGTGTGATTGAAAAGTTAATAAAAGTTGTGGGTCCTATAGAATATTTGGTTGAAAATGAGTTCTAAAAAATGGAAGGCAAATATGATCTAAGTAATACCAATGCAAAATCAGATTAAAAATTGCAGCCATTGTTAACGAAATAAAATATAAATTCTAATAAATAACTTATTTAAATAAATGATGTACTAAAACAATTTCGAACCCTTGGTCTTTGGGTACCTTTGATATTGGAGCGCATTAGTATTCAACCGAACTTGAACAAGATTATTTGAGAATAACATTAGCCTTTTATTTTTTGTATTGTGTAGAAATTATTGAATACATATATTGGAAACATAATACACTTGAAGTGAGTATTGAACACCTTACTCAAAGCTTCATTTATTTATACTTAAGGAAATAAATAAAAGGAAAAACCAAATTAAGATTTGTTGATATCGATTTAATCCCAACTTGATCCCAATTACTATTAGACTTCGATGGGATCAATAAACAAAGAAATGATGTGGGGTTTCAAAAACTTTTGGGGTTGTGTATAGCCATCTTGATTGCCTTTATAAACAACATCTATAAGACGCTCAAAGTTGAGAATTCGTAGTAAAATTTCTTTAGAAGAGGAAGTTGGTCGGAGACACTCTTCATTGCTATCCTTCCATGCATTTGAAGCCATTTCTAAAAATTTATTGATAGTCTCTTCTTTTGTCACACCATTATCTTTCATGTATAATTCAATTCCTGTAGCAATTTGTCCCCTTTCCTTCTCAACCTTCAATAAGAGAAAATTAGAGAAAACACTTAGATAAGAGAAATAAGTTGCTTAGTTGTAGAATTGACGTTTCCTTGTAACAAACTTTAGGTGCATTTCATACCTCATGGGTAGCAATGTCATCGATGAGTCGACCTATTACAAGGCTTGCAACAAGCATTTTAGGTTTTTTAAACATTACATTTGCGAAAAATAACAAGCGTGTATGGGAAAGAGGATTTTTCTTAAAATTTTCGTGGTTTTGGCTATATCATGATAGGTGTTGCCACAATTTATTTGACCTTCCAAACGAATTCCAAAAATTTCAAAAATTGAACTATAGATATTGGGACTACAGACTACCACATGTTAAAATTTCAAAACTTAGCTACATCGTTTGGTAGGTGAAAATATTAGCCGAATTTGCTTGAACAACTGTCTTGAGTGCCTTAAGATAGCCTGCTAAAACATTCATAATAAATTAATACGATCGAATTTTTGAGTGATTCCAATTGTTGTTATTAGAACACATACAGGGCTTTCCATAGACACTGATTTTACTCAAAAATGCCAACCGTAGAAAAAGTTATGATTTTTCAAAGTAGTGGTAGTAAGCTGAAAATTCAGAAAAATGTAACTAGGCAATTTCGAACTTGAAAATTTTAACGGCAATCAAACCAACATCTCGTTTTCCATAATTATTACATAACTAAATACTAAAAATCAAATACTTAAATATCGTATTTACATCATAATTGACTCGACCATCTCGACGTCAAAACTTAAATTAAATAAGGAAATTCCACGTCATGCTTGCTAGTCTACGTCATCGCATCAACGCCAACCAATTCAATCAGAAAATTTGTTCGTTTTGGAATGAGTATTTCATAAGAAACACTCAGTAGCCATACATACTAACAAGTGAGAAAATTATACGTAAAGATAAATGCTCATGCCATCATTCTAAGCATACATAGGAACAACATAAATTAGTAACCGGTACTACATAAAATCATAAGTGACTACCTTCAATCACATATTATAATACCTTCAATCACTATCATAACGTTCCTTCATAATAAATTTGCATGGCATTTATATCACATAATAATTTTCCAAACATCATTTAAAAATTTTAGTAAAATTAGTAAGTAAAACTACCTCGAAAACGAGTTTTCGGTTGAAGTTGTGATGTGAACAATGGATGCACCTTTTCTCAAAATAATAACTCTGTGTGCTTGCCTTTTTTATTTACAAAGTCTTTGTGTTGTAGTGTGGTTTGAGTGACTAAAATAGAAGGGAAAAAGGAGAAGGAAAATCTGATCTTGCTGGCTGAAATTGAGGGCTAAAACAGGAGCAAAATTGATTCCAAAATGGCTGCTGATTTTACATTGTTGAAGCCAGGTCTTTGGACAAAAAAGAGGGGCAAATGAAGAATCAAAAATAAGGTATTGAATGTCTACTTCTGGAGGCTGAAATGTATAAGAAAAATATATGAAGAATCTAATGTAAAATTCGAGTATGGGTGTAAGGTGTTGGGGCCGAAAATTACAGAAAAGAAAGGGGGCTGCTGGATTATATTTGTGGGGACTGAAAAGATGGGAAACTAGAGGACTTATGGAGGCCAAAATATGGACAAAAAGAGGGGAAAATGATGAACGAAATGGTTGTTAGATTGCTGAAAATAAAAGGAGGAAATGAAACTTTAAAATGGTCGAAAACTGGAGAGAAAATGGACATTTTGCTGGCTGAAAAATGCAGACCTCATGCACAGTTTTTCTTCAATAAAAAAAGGCTGATCAAGGTAATTTTTTGGTAGCAAAGGAAGTGGGTTTAGTGGTCTATAAGTGGGAGGAAAAATGGTCTGATTAGTATGGTTAAATGGGGCATTTTCTGCAGGGTTTTTGGGGCAGCAGTGGGGCGGTTTTTCTGTCTGCTTGGGGGAGCTCTTTTGGGACGGTTTTTGGCAGGTAAGGGGGAGTCTTGGGACGGTTTTTATTCAGGAAAAAGGGTGAGATAATGTATGGTTTATGGAGTGGAAGTTGAGGCTAGAAGTGGGGTTGAATAATTGTAAATTGGTGGCTGAACAATGAGGGGGAGAAAGGGATTACGTGGCTAATTTCATCACTGATCATGGAGCAGTTTTGGGCAGCTCTTGGGCACGTTTTTTGGAAGTTAAGGGAGCGAGCTTGGGACATTTTTCTGCGGGTAAAATGGCTGAAATTAGAGGGTGGATGATGTGGGGAAAATGGGTAGGAAATGGAATGGAATGAGGGAGATCATGGGTGGTTAAACAATTGAATTTTAGGGGCTGTTTGGGGCTGATTTTGGCATGAAAATTAGGGGCAGTTTGGGGGTTTAATTTCACATGAGATTAGGGGTTGTTTGGATGTTTACTTAGCATAAAAAAAAATTTGGTTTGGTGATTGACAAAAATTTCTTTTTGTTTGACACGAAAGATATGGCTAATACGTGAAAATATATAACGCGACTAAAGTGTTTGAAAGTCACTAGGAATATCGCAACGACTCCGAAAATTGAAATTAATTTTTTTTGTGAAATTTTACATGTCAACAAAAAATTCCGGTCGTTACACATTGTTTCAAACAACAAAAATGAAATGTCCAAATTCTTATATTTTAGTCAAAATATAACCTTGGAATAGGTTCATTGTTTCAAACAACAAAAATGAAATGTCTAAATTCTTATAAACGTGTGAATTTGTGGTGGCATAAGGCGACAATGAGCAGTGTTTAGGTTGTTATAGGTTTGGGTCGATTCAAGTTATTGTTTGGGAGCTTAATTTCGAGGGTGGTGGTGGTGGGGAAAGGCGAGCATTAAGAGAAAATGGTTTGGGATGGTGATGGGTGTTGCAAGGGCGACGACGGGGGGTAATGGAATTTTATGGCGTCTAAATTCTCTATAAATCATTTTCTCCGAATTCATGCACTATTCCCGCAATGGAAGATCAAACCATTTCTCCGAATTCATGCACTATTTTCCAAATCCTAGACATCACATCATCAAAGTTGTACACCACCACCTTTGTTGCACCCATACACACCAACCATCACTGCACGTGCGCCGCCATTGTGATCTCACTGCCACCGCCAACGCGATTGACCTATACTCAAATCTTCCACCCCAAATCTAAAATTTTAAGCCTCCTACCACAACCACAATCTTCAATAACAGCTTTGAAATTTAAAATTTCATATTGGAAATGGAGGTAGGTGGTTTCTTTGTTGTGTTTGACAATTGTGGATGTTGATTTTAACAACTGGAAGTGTTGGTAAGGTTTGGAATTTTCACTTTTTCGATTGAATTACAAAAAATCGGGATCAAATTAGAAAATGAATTTGAAATAACAAGAATATTTAATGTGTTTAATAAGTTTTCTTTTTATGGATAGGGAAAATGGATTAAATTGAACGTTATTTTAATGTCAAAGTTGGATTTACTGTTAGAATTAGAGCAGTAAATAAAAGACGAAAAATAAAGAACACAAGAATTTATATAGACTTACCTCATTGTAATACTACATCATGTTTTCAGCCACCACAGTAATTCACTATCATTCACTATAATGAATGACGATCAATTGTGTACAAGAGATGAATCCTATATATATCAACCCAATGAAGGTTTCCTAGTTATAATAAATTTTAGAGTGACTCAATGAAGATTTCCTAGTGATAATAAAATTCTAGGGCAACCCAATTACAAAGGTAAAATACCAAAAAATACCCTTACTTAAACAAATAGAAATATGGTAGCGCAATAAATTAGACTCCACGACTTAACAATCTCCTACTTGGGGACTATCTAATCCATCATCAACTCATTCCTCTGCAGCAGCCACTATACTTCCTCCAATCTACAAGATAGAAGTCCAACTGAAGTTGCACACAACTTGAGTTTCTCAATTATAGCAGTTTTTGTCAACATATCAGCAGGATTTTGACTGTCCTAAATCTTCTCAAGCGCTAAGATTTCATTCTCCAAAGCTGATCTAATGAAGTGATAACAAATATGTATGTACTTCATCTTATCTTGATAAACAGGGTTCCTTGTTAAATGAATAGCACTCTGATTGTCATACTGCAACACACTCTTTCCATGCTTGTAACCCAGTTCTTCCAAGAAGGACTGCAACGATACCATCTCTTTGTTTCGGTCACAGCAACATTCTCTATCTCAGTAGTAAAGAGAGCAACTATCTTTTGCAATTTAGAAGTCCAACTGACTGTTGTACCATCCAATGTGTATACATATCCAGTAGTATCCGTATCTACATAGTCCTACAGTCCCAGGTTAGACCTCCTGAAGTACAAGGCTAAATATGTAGTACTTCTCAAGTATTCGAGAATCCTCATCACTACCTTCCAATGCTACTTACCTAGATTGCTCATGTATCTACTCACAAGTTCCACTTCATGTGCTATGTTCGATCTGGTACATACCATAGTATACATAAGACTACTAATAATAGAAGTGTAAGGTACCTTGGCTATGTGAGCTTCATCCTCTTCTCTAGGACTGCTTCTTAGATAGCTTGAAGTGACTAGCCAATGAAGTACTCAGTGGTTTTCCATTAGTATGTTAAATATGCTCGGCACCTTCATCACATACTCTTCATGTGACAGCTTTAATACATAATTTTTCCTAATAATTCTCATTCCAAGGATTTGTTTTGCAGCACCCAGATCCTTCATCGTAAACTCTTTGGGCAACTCATTTTTCAATTTATCAATTGCTTGTTTGCAAGCACTTGCAATTAACATAACATCAACATAAAGTAGTAGGATAATGTAGGAGTCTCCAAAAATCTTCACATAGCAACAATAATTTGCCTGACACCTCAAGAACCCACTACTACATACAAAACTATCAAACTTATTTTATCACTACCTTGGAGTCTTTTTAAGACCATACAAGCTCTTTTGAAGTTTGCACACTAGTTTCTCATTTCCCTTAACTTTAAAACCCTATGGCTGCATCATGTAAATTTCTTCCTCCAAATCACCATGAAGAAATGTTGTCTTTACATCCAACTAGCTCCTCCAAATGCAAATTTTCCTTTGCCACCAATTCAAGTATTGTTCTAATAGTGGTTATTTTAATCACACGAGAGAAAATCTTTGTATAGTTGATGCCTTCCTTTTGCTGAAACCCTTTTACAACTAGCCTTGTTTTGTATCGCTTGCTACCATCATGTCTATCTTTTATCTGATAAACCCATTATTTTGCAAGGCTCTCTTTTCTTTTGGTAACTCAGCCAATTGCCATGTCTGATTAGATAACAATGAATCCATCTCATCCTTCATAGCTAACTCGCAGTTGATTGATTCATCAACCTTCCCGGCTTCTTCGTAACTTTCTAGTTTGCCTCTGTTAGTCAGCAACATTGTTCAACGAAGGAAATTATCTTTGTGGTGGTATGATAATCCTACTAGATCACCTGACAGAAGTCACATGGGTGTTGTGATGCACTTCTAAAGCTATATATCCTTGATCTTCACTGCTAGCATTCTCTGGCTCAATCACTAGAAGATCTTTCAGTGGAATCATCTCAAGCTTCTTTACTTTAGGACTTGTACACTCAATGTCTGTTCTCAATATGTCTTTATACAAGTTTTCTTTATTGAAGATTATATCCTTACTGATGATAATCTTGCGACTTTGCTCATCCCAGAAACGATAACCAAACTCCATATCATCATAGTCGATAAAAAAACACTTTTTAGACTTGGCATCAAGTTTACTTCTAGAAGCAGAATCAATGTGAATATAAGAAACATAACCAAATACTTTTAAGAAAGAAATGTTTACCTCTTTTCCACTCCAAACTTCTTTTGTACTTTAGAGTCCAATGGTGTTGAAGGACCTCTATTAATCAAATGTGATATAGTGCTGATAGCCTCTGCCTAGAGAATCTTTGGCAGTTGTGCATGTAATCTCATACTTTTTGTACGCTAATTTAGAGTCTTGGTCATCATCTCAGCTATGCAATTCTATTGAGGTTTACCTGGAATAGTCATTCTCATCTTGATTCCATTTTCAGCACAATACCTCTAAAAAATTGCATCTATGTATTCACCTCCATTGTCAGAATGCAAGCACTTCACATTTAAATATGTTTTCATTCTCAACCATCGCTCTCCACTTCTTGAAAGCATCGAAGACATCAGATTTATTTTTCAAGAAATATACCGATACCTTTCTGCTTGCATCATCAATTAACGTCACATAATAATTAGAACCTCCAAGGAAAGTAATACTAAAAATTCTTCACATGTTTGTACAAACCTATTCCAATTTGGCTTCCTTTGGCTCCCTTTCAAAATTTGAGGAACTCACCATTTTTGCCTTCCCGTAAATATAGCCTTGAGACAGACTATGTTCAACAGATTTTGATCCCGACAACTTTTCTTTAGACTGAAGTATTTTTATTTTCTTCTCACTCATGTGTTTGAGACTATAGTGCCATAGATTAGAAATAGCAGTGGATTCAGCAACTGGAACTGTATCTCCAAGACTAGTAGTCATGTAAAGAGTTCTCTTTTTAGTTCTTCATGCAACAACCATGAATCCTTTCATTACTTTCCAATGGCTACCACTAAAATTCACATCGTGCCCTTCATCATCAAGTTGTCTAACTGAGATCAGGTTTCACATCAATTTTGGTATGTGTCTCACCTTGTTAATTTTCCACAAAGACTCGTTTGGGATCCTCAATCTATCATAATCAAGACCATTGATATCCAAAGGTTTTCCATCAACGAGATATACCTTTTCATGATTTCCAACAACATAGTTTTCCATGTTCTCACTGTGTGGTGCAGTGGTGTGAAAGGAAGCCCCAATACCCATCATCCAAGAATCAATAGAACTATCAACAGACAAGAATAAAGTATCTTGTACCTCTTTTACTCATCCTTTTTGATGCTCTGCAATTCTTCTTCAGGTGACCAAACTTACCACAATTCTAGTATTCAGCACCCCGTCCATTTCTGGACTTACTTTTGTCATTCCTCGACTTTCTTCTACCGTTACCTATGTTGGAATTCCTCTCATCATCTCTACCTCTATTTTTTACATTTAGGACAATTGGATGCCGAGACTTCTCTATCATATTTCCTACAGACTTCTGCAACATGAATTGTATCTCGAGCATTATTAAATTTTAATTTTGCATTCTCTGTGGAATTCCTGATAGCCACTCTTAGATACTCTCAACTATTCGGTAGTGAGGTCAAGAGGATTAGAGTACAAACCTCATTCTCAAACGCAATCTCCAAAGAGACCAATTGATTGATGATTGTGTAGAATTTATTAAGATGCTCTACCACCAAAGCACCTTCAGATTAAATAGCTTTTTCATCAAGCAAACTTTATTGCACACTAAGGGCTTCTCATACATGTCAGATAATACCTTCATCAATTCTGTAGTGGTTTTCTCCTTTGCAACGTTATGAACCACGTTCTTCGATAGTGTTAGTCGAATTACTTCGAACACTTGTTTGTCAAGAAGGTTACATTCATCATCCATCATAGTTTCTGGTTTCTCGTCCAACATCTGGTGCATCTTTTTACTGTAAAGATAGTCCTTTATCTGCATCTTTCAGAATTTTGACAATGCAAAATTCACACCATCAAATTTGGTGATTCCAAATGTTGATCCTCCATCATCATCGGCCATCGTTCTCAATCAGAACCTCATTTAGATACTAGTTGTTAGAATTAGGGCAATAAACAAAAAGAGAAAAATAAAGAACACAATCATTTATACATGTTCGTCTCAATGTGAGACTACGTCCTATCTTCGACTGCTGTAGTAATTCACTATAATGAATGATGATTTATTATTTACAAGAGATCATCCCTATATATAACAACCGAATGAAGGTTTCCTAGTTATAATGAAATTCTAGAGCAACCTAAATATTAAACAATATGATATTGATGTGGGACATCCTGTAGTTGACATGGTGAGGCTTTATAAGTGCATTAAACAATAAATGAAATAAAAACTAATGCATTATTTAATCTATACCTAAAACTACTCCATATAAAGTAAGTAAATAAAAGGGTTAGAAAATGGGTTGCCTCCTATTAAGCACTTATTTATAGTCATTAGCTTGACTTATTGTCTGGTTACTTTACAGTACTTTGAATAGTACTTTGGAAGACCTGTTTTGCTTGCATGTATTGACTTTGCACCATTTTCGTTTATCCTCAAAAATTTGAATTTGCGCTACTCATAAAAATATGATTGTAGTTTAGCACCTTGCTCAAACACAACTATGAAAACTTCAAATTCCTTGTTGACCATGATCACAAAATCAATTTTAGAAGAAGGATGGGAGTCAGAGAATTGCTTGTCTAACTTGTGCTTATGTAATCTCTGAGGACATGAGATCGAAGGCTTATATGGTTTGATAGGAACTATTGTCTTAGCCTAGTGGTGTACTTGAACTCTCTTTAATGTATGTTGTCTACTTAGTCTGTCCCACGTGCTCCTCATCACCTCATCAGTGGACAGCACCTTTTCTTTATTTGCAACTGATCTCTTTACATGGATTTATGGTAATTGAACCCCACTTCTAGTAGTAAGAACTGTAACACTTTCTTTGGGATTCACCTCTATATTGCTTGGCAATGTACCTGGTACTCTGGCTGATAGAACAACTGCTATCTAACCGATCTGTGTTTCCAAATTTTTTATTAAAGTGCCTTGATTTTGAAAATTGATCTCTGTCTTGTTCATGTACTGTTCAATTTTTTTGATGAATTTACCGAGAATGTCTTCTAATGAAACTCTCTTTTCTGGCTGCTGAAACTGAGAAACCTGTGGTCTGTTGTTATTTTGATTATCCCTCCAAAAAAAATTTAGATGATTATGACATCCTGGATTAAATGTATTGGAGAATGAATTATCTTGCATGTATTGACCACTTTGAACATATTCGGCTTGCTCGGGTTGCTATGATAGAATAAGACATTTTGATGCGTTGTGATTTGTCCCCATACTCTTCACAAGTTGATTCCTTCGTTTGCATCGTATAGACTAAATGTGACATGCTCTCTACTTTGGGTGCCAAAGAATCTATTTTTGCAGATAACGGTTGATACTGTCTACTTATCTTAGAAGTTACATTATATTTCGTGTATTAGCCTGGTGCATTGCGATGAAATCTCCAACAAGCATGTTGTCCTCATCAATATCAGAAGTTGCATCATATCTTGCTAATATAGCCTGGTGCATTGCGAAAAAAATCTCCAACAAGCATTTTATCCTCATCAATACTAGATTAGCTCTGGATGATCTTTGGAGTAAAAAAGTCTCCAACTAGCATATTATCTTCATCATTCTCCTGTCCTACGTGAGCAATCTCGTTGTTATTCATTGTATTTTGTTGTTTTTGGTCTTTTTGGTGTGTTTTACTTGCTTCTCTTTGCCTGAAAAGAAACAATTTAAACACTGAAGTAAACTGAAAAATAATCCTCGGCAACGGCACCAAAAACTTGTCAGTGATTTTATGTGTTTAATAATTCCACAAGTGTATAGATCGCACAAGTGATAAAAAAGATTATGAGTTCAAGTATCGTTCTCACAAGGATTTAGATAATTCAATTGCAATTATAATAACCTTAACCGAATCTCTTAACTTTGAAAATTTGGTGATTAAAAACTAATTAAACTATAAAATAAGAACAATTAATAATTATAATTTAAAAAAATAAGAAATTAAATTAGATAAGAATTATTTTAACTTTGAAAAAGAAAGGAAAATAAAAGCGTACTAGGATTCCGAATCCACCTATACCAATTCCCTTTATAACCCAAATCGTTGAATTTGATAACATGAATTAATTATGAAATTAATATTCCTAATTTGTTTAATAATCTCTCTCGAGCAGAATTAAACATATCCTTATATATGACCCCGACTATATATCTATGACGGATGCATTAGAATTTGTGAATACTTAAAGATCACATAAAGCATAGTGGTATATATCTATCTCCTATCGGACTCTACAACAATTGATATTATGTATAACCTATTTTCAATCTCTCGATGATGGTAAAATAAGCCACAAGACTCATACAACTATTGTGCACATAATTGTAGATGAAGAGAAATCAATATCAATTATTTTGAATTAAAAACGTGTTTAAATATCAAAAACTACGTTCAAAGAATTAAAAGATTATGATACAAGTTTCATCATGATCTGAGTACTAAAATAATCTAGTCTAACATACTAAGATGAAGAAAATAAAAAATAGAAATAAAATATGGAAGCCATCACCCGGATATGAAGAAATAACTGAGAGATGAAATCTTGAACTTGATCTTCGTTGATTTCTTGAAAGATGAAATCTTGATCTTCGTTTCTTGATTTGTCTCCTGTTTTTCTCTCCAAAACTTCACACATGATTGCGAGTTTATAATCCATATTTATAGTCTCTAATTATGTTCGAAAAGATCTCCAAAAATCCTTAAAATTGTGGGCCAAAACATTTCCTAATCGGATTAGAACTCGAAAAGGAACAAAAACTTCCGTGTAGAAAAATAGCCTGGGCGATCACCCAAGCCATTCTCGGGCAATCGCCAAGGTAAGTGGAATTGGTCTATGCTTTTGATTCATGGCGCTGGGCACTTGCACATCTTAAATTTTTCACATTTGCGCCTTTTGGTCCTCCAGCTTCGGATTTTGGTCATTTTAGTCCTAAAAACTTTCCATAACCTCCAGAATGATCCTTCAAGATTTAGTTGAGTATAATTTGATCCTTATACTTCTTATTTATCTTCCAATTTATTGATCTTTTCGTCCCTTATTCTCCAATTGCTCACAGACAGATCCAAAACTGAAATAGAAGCAATAATACACTAAATTAAGTAGAAATTCAATAAAATGACGGGATAAAAGCTTAGTTTAAAGGCCCGAAATAAGTGCACAAATTGCACTTGTCACGTGGTCATTGTTGTAATTATTAGAGACTAAGTGAAGATCAATGTATTCAAATCTACATGTTTATTACTTGTCTTTAGCAATTCATTTGCTGTTTCATTTGAGGTTAAGGATGGATATTTACATCAGCATATACTGCAATAAAGGTTCATGAATATATAATTAATAGGAATTAGAGGAATTACATGAGATTGTGGCTAGGTCACTTACTTTACCTGATTTATGGGTCTCCATAGATACTGACTTGCTTAGTAGTATACATGAATTACATGACATTGTGGCTAACTAAAAAAATATTGATGAATTCCATCTAATCCAATCTCGTTTGTAAAGCTACACAAGACAAACTACTCATATAGTTTGTCCGTTAAAGTTAAATTAACGGTAATGAATGAGTCATGGTATGAGACCCATTATTTGGTTATCATGTTGAGAATTCAAGAAGACCCACAAAGTATATTCTCAAGGTATGTACTTGAAATCAGAAATTATGTTGAAAATGAAGCAAGATTCTTTTCTGCAAATTCTTTATGTTGTATTCTGGACTGGTTTAAGCTTTTGACTTTGATCATGTATGGTTTTGTGTTGAACTTGAAATTAATAATTGATTGGATATGTGAAGAGTGAAGCTTGGACTGAAAATAAATTTCAGATTTTGAAGTACTTGTATGGTTTGCTTTTCCTTCTTTGTTTATTGAGTAAACTTTACTATTGTTTGCATAATCAAGATTTACTTCATTTTCTTATTGTGTATGAAATCTGTGAGAAAGAATTTTCCAATTGAGCTAAAGATTTACTTCATTTTCTTTGGCTAAGCATTTCTGGTTTCCTAAAGAGCATACTTGAGTGATTTTTTTTTTATCATGTTCTTGAGTGGAGAGAATGTTTACTTGAAATAGGTTCTATGTTCAATCTTTGACTTGTTTCATTTTTTCTATGAATTACATCTTTAGTTTCTGCATTCAAATATGTTTTTACATGAATTACATGACATTATGACTAACTAGTTCTAGAAGGAAACAACTTTATTCCAGAATTTGTCCTTAGCTTGACAACAATCTCCATGCTTGTTGTAATTTCCATTTCTTGATTTATATATAATGAGTTCTATTATTTGTATTCGTATATTGTAAAACATGTATAGAAAATTAGAAATTAGTGTGAAACAAATAGATTCAGAATTTGTCAAAGTAAGATTCAGATTTTTTTTCCTTAGTCAATTCATCCAATATTAGAAGAAAAAGGACTTAAATCAGTCCCTTGGTGCCCAAAATAGACCAGAAAGCATCTTTTGCTTTAAAGAAAAGGTTGCATAAGTGACTGCAAATTGTTGAACCTCTTCTTCTACAATATCCTTTGTCCTTTCTGATTTTTCTCTATACTTATGAAACTTAATTGAAACTTTTTAGCTTAACTTCTCTAATTGATTAATATCATTGGTGTTAACCTAAGCCGAGTCCAAAACCAAAGCCACCATCAGTATCATATCCAGCCCTTGAAACATATGTGAACCACCAAAGGCTTCTATCCCACTCCCACAACCAATGTTAGCCTGTTTGGTTGTAGGATTTGACTTTGGTTGTGCCATGGATGTAATCAAGCATGCATTGATGCCGGTTTTATGTTTTAATCTTCGTAGCCTTATTTTGTTGGAAATAAATGTGTGATCTTATAATTAATTTTTTCAGGACATAGGCAATGGTAGACCAGACAGGATAGATCTGTGGAAGACTACCCACTACAAAGAGGGCAAAGGTGGATAGATCCAGTTGCTGAAATGAAATATGTAATTTTGCTGACAATTAAAAAATAATGAATTGTTTAAAATTATATGTTGTTAACTTATTTATATATCCTTGTAGGACTATATGGTCACACTATTATCTTCACTAATGATACTAGATGAATAGCATGTATTATCTCTTTTTGAAAAACTTGTGTGTAGCTTTCTCTTGTCCAAACTGCGTATATACATAGTACTTAGCTATTTTGAAAGAGAAACATACACGTGTATTTTTTGATTTGAAAGGAATGTGTAGGTGCATGTTTTTCGTTTTTTTATGTGAACAAACATTATGGAAAGGTTATAGTATAGTTATTTTGAAGTACCACTATTTTTTAAATTTAACATTTATATTTTTCAGCTATAAATGCTCACCTTTTACATGATTATAATAAAATCACCTATTAAAAAAATCAGTAGGGAATTGCGAACTAGAAAATTAAAAAACCTTAGTCAGCGAATTATTGGGGAAAATCTATATTAATTACGATTTATAGACTAAAATATTGGTCGGCATTTAAATTATAGCCGACTAGATAATTCGTCGGAGTTAGTTACCCCTGACGGTATAATTTTGGTCTGTGTAAGTTTTGACGAGTACAATATTTTTTAGTTGGTGTATTAAGAATAGACGACAAATGAGAAATGGTCGGCATTAGTTTTCCCGGATGCTAAATGTAGTCAGTGTAAGATTCACCGACTAATGCAAATTTTGGTCGGCGAATGTACTTACGCTGACTACTGAATTTTTTAGTCGGTCATTACCTTCACCAACAGAGTTCTATCGACAAAATAGTTGTAGTCAGTGATTATAATTCCTGACTATATATGGACTTTGGCCAACTACTTTTCTAGTCGGTGAAGGTATTTCATTTTGTAGTGTGATATGGACTCCATCGTGATTAATTCATTATGAACCTGTTGAAGTAGTTCTTGACAGATTTACTCAATCCCTGTATAATGTCATTTAACCTTGTGGCAGGGGCTTCACCTAAGGTGTGGCCCACGAAAGCACTCATGAAGGCTTTCTTCAAATGTGGCCAGCTCCAGATGGAGCCAGGCTTCAACTTCAGGTACCACCTCTTAGCCGCCCTAATAAGGGTCATATGGAAGGCCATGCATTTCAACGAGGGTGAGGCGTTCTTGAGCTTCATTTATCACCTGCACAATAGAGGGGAAGAAGCATTCCCTTTGTGGTCTTTTTGTAAGATATGCTAATTTGTCAAGCCATCAAAGGGCGTAAGAAAGCAGTCGACTAGAAGTAGAAGATTGATGGCTTGAGAGAAGATGGCCTCTCTCGAGAAAAATTCTAAGTAAGATTTTTAGTTAGTTGAGGGGTTGAGGGATTCTCATTCCCAAGAAAGCAAGAAATCCTCTCTTTTGCATAGTAGAATGAAGGAGAAGCCCTAATGTTGTGTTGGTAACTTCTTGGGTTTTGGGTGGAGAAAACGTCTGGTTTTGGTTCCTAGTCTTATTTTATTAGTAGCCATGCTCTTTTGGGCCCAAGTGTGTTCAAAGCCATGGAAATAGCTTTCTCGAGTGACGAGGGAGAGATCTGCTTTGCAAAGCTGGGCCTTTAGTCTTCCCAATTTCACTCCTCAATTTTGGCCAGCCAAGCACCATTTCTTCTGTCACTTCAACCCACCCAAAAGTTTCCTTAATTTATCTCATTTCAATATCCAAAGATACCCCAGTAGTAGGCTTATAATTTCAGTGTTCGTCAAATGAAAATTAGTCCCCTTTCTCCTCAAGCTTCGGCCTTTGTTCCACTTTTATTTTGCTTCACTTTTTCCCATATTTTCATTCCCCAAAGTTACAACAACAAACTTCAATTGTTGTCATCTGTTCCCCTCTCTTTTCTGTCGGGAAATCTGGCTTCAACACTGAGTAAAGAAACAGCCATTTAATCCATCAATTCAACTGAATTTTCTCGTCGTTGCAAGTTAGTTTCTTGCAATGGAGAATATATTATGTGAATTGAATGCCATGATAAATGTCGAAGTCGGAACTATATGATTTTGATTGAAGGTAATCAACATATGTATGTTAGTGATTGAAGATAACCACTTTTATGTTTCACGTGGTGCCAGTTACAGAATTTGTTCCTATGTATGTTTTAAATGGTTGGCATGTCACAATTTAATTCCATGTAATTTCTCACATGTTATTATATTTTACTACCGAATGTTTCTTATGAAATACTCACCCCAAAACGACGCAATGGTGTAGGCGTGGAATTACTTTATTTAAATTCAGTTTTGTCATCGAGATGATCGATCCAATCATGATGTAAATATTATAATTTAGATGTTGGATTTTTAGTATTTTATCATATAACGTACATGGAAAATTTGTTTTAATTTTTATGATAGAAATCTGCCTCGTTTTCATTTGAAAATTCAGCTTGCTGCCTCTAATTAGAAAAATCATAACTTTCACTACGTTTGGAGTTTTTGAGCAGTGTCTATGGAAAACCTTATATGTGTTCTAATGGCAACAATTAGAATCACTCAAAAACTCCATAGTATGAATTTTACATGAAGGTTTTAGCGAGCTGCCTTAAAGTACCCCCCGGATAGTTTTTCAAGCAACTTTGGCCAATGTTTCTACCTACCAAACGAGGTAGTTAAGGTTTGAAATTTTAGCATGGCATAGTCTAAGTTCCCAAGTAGCTATAGTTCTAGTTTTGTAATTTTTGGAATTCGTTTGGGTGGTCAAATAAATTGTGACGACACCTACCATGTTATAGGCAAAAACCTTAAATTTTAGAAGAAAAATTATTTTCCCTTGCGCGCTTGTTATCTTTCGCAATAGTTACGTTTTTAAAATCTTCCACAATAGTTACATTTTTAAGACAATTCAAGCACGGAAAATCTATTTGGAGTCGTCAAACTTTGTTTAAAGAATATTTACAGCTTGGTATCAGAGCACGGTTTTATTTTTATGTAGACTCACATAAATTTTAAAATTTCATATTTTATATGGTCTTTGTTTTATTGTGTCAAGTAAAAAAATTTAGAAATTAATATTTTAGAATTTAAGGGTAATTAGTCGCCATCGCCGCGCTACGCCAGCTATGAGGTAAATAAAGTTTGATAAAAAAAAAATTATGTTTGAGTACGACGTAAATGAAACTTATATTTGTAAAATTCTATATTTTTTCATTGACGATAAAATATTACGTTGAGTTGAAATTTTTGAAGTGGATATTGAATTTTTGCACTATAAATGTTATGAAAAACGTGCCTATATGTTTTGAAAATTTATTTTAGCCCTCGAAATTAACTTAAAAGTTAATAGAAACCCACCTAAACGGACTCTTCATAATTGGTATTTCAGACATGGTTCCACCAAGTGAGTACTATCTAGAACGTGCCGAGGTGGCAAGAAATGATTACATTCAGTTTGTTGTGGATCCTAAGTGGTCGTTTGGCCATCATGTCGGTATCCATAGGGCAGCACATATGAGGGCTATGAACTACGGGTTTGTGACAACAAGATGTTGGCTTTAAGTGTGTGCTTACCATTTTTTTAAGTAGAGGTTAAAGGATCAAACCTTAGGCACCTCAAATGGCTAAAAATATCTTTGATATCTAATGCATGCCAGAAAATTGATAGTATACTAGATGGTAGTATGCCATCTAAATGAACCATAGATACGGATAAAGTAGCTAGGCCAATGTAAACATAATTTGATGGATCAATACTTACAGCAGATCTACATGTTATAAATAAGAGGGATTTTGATATTATCTTGGGTATGGATTAGTTGGGTAGTAATCACGCTACCATTGTATGTTTTGAGAATGGAGTAACATTTCGAAGACTGGAAGACAAAGAGTTCAAATTTTATGGGCCAAAGATTAAAGCACTTTCTCGCCTCATCTTAGCTTTATAGGTAGAGAAGTTGCTAAAAAAGAGAGATTGTCAAGAGTTTCTTGTCAATCTTACTAGCTCCCCATCTGAGGAATTATCATTGGATAATGTGCTAGTAGTTAGAGAACACACCGACATTTTTCCAGAAGATCTATCAAGTATCCCACCTAATAGAGAAGTAGAATTCATGATAGATCTTATACCTGGTACTACCCCATGTCAAAGGCTCTATATTAGATGGCACCGAAAGAATTGCAAGAGTTAAAAATACAATTGGAACAACTACTAGATAAAGGGTTTATCAAACCGAGTGTGTCTCTGGAAAGGGCCCCCAGTTCCCTTTATGAAGAAGAAAGATGGGTCGATGAGGATGAGTTCAACTACCGTGAGTTGAATAAGTCGACGATCAAAAATAAGTATCCAAACTCGAGAAATGAGGATTTGTTTGATCAATTAAAGGGAGTTTCAAATTTTTTAAAGATCAACTTGAGGTCGGGCTATCATCAACTGAGGACCAAGACATCGGATATACCAAAGTCAACATTATGAACTCGCTATGGGCATTATGAGTTTAATGTAATGCCCTTTGGACTAACGAATGCTCCTGCACTATTTGTGGATTTAATAAACTAAGTCTTTCATCAATACTTAGATCAGTTTGTCGCTGTATTCATCAATGAAATCCTAATTTATTCTAGAAATCTCGAGCAACATCAAGAGCACTTGACGAAAGTATTGGAGACTTTACGAAGGGAAAAGTTGTATGCCAAATTCAAGAAATGTGAATTTTGGCTGGACTGAGTAGGATTCCTTGGTCATGTTGTGAAGGCTAAGAGTATTGAATTGGGTTCATCAAAAGTTGAGAATGTGTCAAATTTTCCAGCACCATCGAATGTTTGAGAAGTGAGAATGTTTTAGGTTTAATCGGCTATTATCAGCCATTCATAGAAGGATTTTCCAAAATAGCTGGTCTTGTGACATAATTGACTTGAAAGGGTGTTAAGTATGTTTGGTCCGAGAAATGTGAACAGAGTTTTCAAGAGTTAACGAACAAGTGAGTGTCTACACCAGTATTAGTTTACCCAAAGGTTCAGAAGGCTATGTAATTTATAATGATGCATCAAAGCTCTGTTTGGGTTGTGTGTTCATGCAACATGGAAAGGTAATAGCTTATGCTTCAAAGTAGTTGAAGTAGTATGAGCAGAATTATCTGACGCATGATCTTGAACTTGCGGCGGTAGTTCACGCTTTGAAATTTTGGTGCCACTACCTTTATGGAAGCAAGTGTGAGATTTACACCGACCATAAGAGTCTCAAGTACTTCTTCTCTAAAAAAGAGTTGAATATGAGACAATGACAGTGGTTGGACATGTACCATCCTAGTAAGGCTAATTTCGTCACGAAAGCTCTAAGAAAATAAGAATATGGGTCAGTTGTCTGCATTGCAATCGACACAAGATAATTTGATCAAGTACTTTGAGAATTTGAGAATTGAAGTTTTAGCGCCGCCAGTGCGGGAATCAGCAATGATAGTAAATCTAATAGTAAAGCCAACACTCTGAGATAGAATTGTGGCAGCTTTGAAGGGTGATTATTTCTTGGAAAAGATCAAGGCTGAAGTAGGAATCGAAAAGAATAAATAGTTTGAAATAGCTGAAGTCAAAGCTCTTATGTTCAAATGTCGGTTATGCATTCCTAAAGACGAATGTCTGAGAAATGAGATTTTATTTGAGACTTATTTTGCTCCTTATGCTGCACATCCAAGAGTAACCAAAACGTATGAGGATTTACGTAACACATTTTAGAGGAGAAACATGAAAGGAGTTATAGCTCATTTTGTGTCAAAATGATTGGTGTGTCAACAAGTGAAGGCCAAACACCAGAGGCCACGAGGGCCATTAAATCCAATGGATATGCATGAGTGGAAGTGGGAGAAAATCGCAATGGATTTTGTTGTAAGTTTTCCTAGATCGGCAAAAGGTCATGATGCCATCTTGGTTGTGACCGTTTAACAAAATTTGCTCATTTTTTTTAGCGAACGTGACTGAATTATAGTTTGGAGCAATTAGTACATTTGTATGTCAAAGAAATTATCAGACTTCATGGAGTACCAGCGTCCATTGTATCGGATCGAGACCTGAGGTTTACATCAGATTTCTGGAAATGTCTTCAAGGAGCTTTGGGTACTAAATTGAAATTTATCACAGCTTATCATCCTCAGACCGACGGGCAATCAGAACGAACTATTCAAATCCTTGAGAATATGTTGAGAGCACATGTCTTCGATTTGGGTGGTAAATGGAAAAGTCATCTACCGTTTGTGGAATTTGCTTACAATAATAGTTTCCAAGCTACCATCCGCATGGCACAAAATGAGGCATTGTATGGTCATCGATGTAGTTCGCCAATTTGTTGGGACGAAGTTGGCGAAATGAGAATTTTAGGCCTAGAGTTGGTTGAGAAAACAGTTGAAGCATTAGACAAGATCAAGTCCATAATTAAGACAGTACAAGACCGTTAGAAGAGTTATACCGATCAAAGAAGAAAAGAATTAGAGTTCGGGATCAGCATAAAGGTTTTTCTAAAGGTTGCCCCTATGAAAGGAATACTAAGTATCGGTAAGAAAGGAAAACTGAGATCGCATTTCATCGGTCCTTTTGATATTCTTGAAAAATTTGGAAATGTGGCATATTATTTGGCATTGCCACCCGAGCTCTCGGCAATGCACGACGTATTCCATGTTTCGATGTTAAGGAAGTACGTTCATGGTCCTACGCATGTGGAAAAATATGAGTCGTTGGATTTAAGGGGTGATATGACTTACGAGGAAGCACCTGTGGTGATCGTAGAGAGAAAAGTCCATGTTCTGAGAAACCGTGAAATCCTATTAGTCAAAGTTCAGTGGGGTAGACACGAGGAAGATGGGGTCACTTGGGAAAGAGAATAAGATCTTTTAGCTTAGTACCCGGACCTCAAAATTATTTTGAGTGGGGAGGGTTGTAACGACCGGAAAATTTTTGTTGACATTTAACATTTCACGAAAAATAAATTTCAATTTTTGGCGTCGTTGTGTACTTCCTAGTGCATTTTAAACACTTTAGTCACGTTAGATTTTTTTCACGTATTTGCCTTATCTTTTGTGTCAAACAAAAAGGAATTTTTTGTCAATCCCCGAACCAATTATTTTTATACTAATTAAACACCCAAACAACCCCTAATTCTCATGTCAAAATCATCCCCAAACCGCCCCTAATTCTCATGCCAAAATCAACCCCAAACAGCCCCTAAAACCCAAATTTTAACTACCAATGATATCCCCCACTTCAGCCCATTTCCCCCACACCTTCCACCATTTATTTCAGCTGAACACTTTGCCATTTTCCTCCATAAAAAATGTCCCAAGTTCCCCACCCACCCTCCCTAGCTGTGAAAAATCACCCCAAAAAGAACTCTCGATCCCCAAAACAGGTTGAAAAGTCACCCTACAACAGTGAAGAAACCGCCCCATCATCTACTCCATGATCATCCATTTAGCCCCACTTTCTTACCCATTTCTCCCCCACATTTCAGCCCTCAAGTTAAATGTTCCCCCAGCCCATTTTGTCCTAGAATTCGTCCATCTTAAACCCCCAACTATCCTTCATTTCAGCCACAAAAACATTCCAGCATTTCTCCCTTTTAGCTGAAGAAAAATCGTCCCCGGTGTCCTATATTTCAACCAGCAGTTAGTCTATTTTCCCTCCAGATTTCGGCCCCCTTGATTCCATTCTTCCTCCTTTTATTTTTCCATCAACACTCCTTCATTTCAATACAAAATTCATCACCAAAATTCAGAGAAAGTTCCCACATTCCTCCAATTTTTGGCCAGCAGGAGACTAGAAAACCTGCTCCAATTTTCCCAATTTCAGTCCTCAATTTCGGCCAGCCAAGCAACCTTTTTTCCCTCACTTCAAGCCACCCAAAAGTTTCCTTAATTTCCCTCATTTCCCTTAATACCCGAGCAGTAGGCTTAGAATTTTATAGTTCATCAAGAGAAAATCAGTCCCTTTCTCCTCAAGTTTCGGCCTCAGCAATAAGTTTGTTCCACTTTTATTTTGCTTCACTTTTTCCCTCTTTTCATTCCCCAAAGTTATAGAAACAAACTCTAATTGTTTTCATATGTTTTCCTCGCTTTTCTTTCACGATATCCAGCTTCAACATTGAGTAAAGAAACAGCCATTTAATCCATCAATTCAACCGAATTTTCTCTTTGTTGCAAGGTAGTTTCTTACACTACCGATTTTAATTTTATGATTTTTCAATGGAGAAGATATTATATGAATTGAATGCCATGCTAAATTTCGAAGTCGGAACCATATGATTTTGATTGAAGGTAATCACATATGTACATTAGTGATTCAAGGTATTCACTTTTATGTTTCACGTGGTGCCGGTTACCGAATATTTTCCTATGTATGTTTTAAATGGTTGGCATGTAGCAATTTAATTCCATATATTTTCTCACATGTTAGTATATGTTACTACTGAGTGTTTTTTATAAAATACTCACCCCAAAACGGAAAAAATTTCAGATTGAAATAATTGGCGTTGACGCGATGGCGTAGGCTAGCGAACATGAAGTGGAGTTACTTTATTTAAATTAAGTTTTGGCGTCGAGATGATCGAGCCAATCATGATGTAAATATTATAATATAGATGTTGGATTTTCAGTATTTTATCATGTAACATACAAGGAAAACAAGACGTTGGTTTAATTGTCATTTTAATTTTTAAGATAGAAATTTGCTTCGTATTACATTTGAAAATTTAGCTTGCTACCCCTAATTTGAAAAATCATAACTTTCACTACATTAGGATTTTTTGAGTGAAATCAATGTCTATGGAAAGCCTTGTATGTGATCTAAAGGCATCAATTTGAATCACTCAAAAATTTCATCGTATGAATTTAATATGAAGGTTTTAGCGAGTTGCCTTAAGGCACCCGTGACAGTTTTTCAATCAACTTTAGCCAAAGTTTTCACCTGCCAAACGACGTAGCTAAAGTCTGAAATTTTAGCATGGCCTAGTCCAAATTCCCCAGTAGCTACAGTTCATTTTTTGTCATTTTTGGAATTATTAAATAAATTGTGGCGATACCTACCTTAGTATAGGTAAAAACTTTAAAATTTAGAAGAAAAATTATTTTCCCTTGTGCGCTTGTTATCTTCCGCAATAGTTACATTTTTAAAACCAATCAAGGGCACAGAAAAATCTATTTGGAGTTGTCAAATATTATTTAAAAAATATTTTAGTGACCCTCCGGATTGAGAAAATTCGGGATGTTACACAACTTATTTAGCATAATAGTGCTATGCTCCTCGGTTAACGGTATTGTCTTGTATTCCTCAAGTTTTCTGTTCATGGACAACATTTCTTTCTTAAATTTTAAGTACATTGGCATCTTGGCCAACACTTCAGCGAAGAGAATGTTGATGTGTAGTTTCTTGAAAATGTCAAGAAACTTGGTTGAAAGAGTGTCAATCTCATGTATACCTGCAATTTTCCTTGGTGCACATGATCAGATGAGAACACTTCGCAATCAATTAAAATAGCTCCCATGCTTCGTTGACTTTTTTATTTGTAATGGACCCATTTGCTGAATTGTCCACTATAGATTTGGATTGAGGAAATAGCCTAGAGTAAAAGTATTAAGCCTATAATCATTTTTTAATATCATGATTTGGGCATTTTCTGAGCAGTTCCTTGAATCTGTTCCAAGCTTCATGATACCTTTCCCCATCTAGTTGCTGAAAAGTAGAGATCTCAAGCTTCTTCTTGGCTACTTTAGCCGGTGAAAAGTACTTGTTGCAGAACTTTCTAACTCTCAGTTGGTGATACTAGCATGTGGTTCAGAGTCCAACCATTCCTTCAATGTGTAGGAAAAATAACCTAAGTTTGATGTCATCATCATTTACCCCTTGAAGCTGAAAGTTATGATACATCTATATGAATCTGGAAAGATGAGTATTCAAATTTTCATACGTCTTTTCATAGAATTGCATATTATTGCTGAAAAGATTGATCAGATCGGACCTTAATTGAAAGTCATGCCGACCAAAAGCATGATAAAACTATGCTTGAACAATCAGGTACTGCTGTCGGAGCTAAGAACTGAGCCATTGGCAGATTTCCATCGTGATCATCTTCTTCTTCTTCATCATGTTACTGAATTTGTTGAGCTGCCAATCGGGCTACTTTTACAGTGGCGATCCCAGTGGCGTCTTATTCAGCTGCTAATCTAGCTTGTGCATCTATCATTGGAAGTTGTTGCAATTTTTTCTATTTTTGGTTGTGTTCCCTGAGTCTTCTTCTGAAAGTGCGTTCAATCTCAAGATTGAAAGGCTCAAAATTGCCACATTGTGAACGCGGCATGCAACAAACACCTTTTCTATAGAAAGAAAAACCAAACTAACGCTAAATATTAATATAAACTAATATCAAATAAGAATACTCCCCGACAACGGCGCCAAAAACTTGTTGTGGAAATAATTACAAATGTACATTATCGCTGACAAGTAATAAAGTGGACCTAATGAGTCTGAATTATTGTTCCTACGAAGATTCTTTTATTTATATATTAGCTCAATTAGTACTAATCCAAATCTAATGAAAACCATTTGAAATAAGTTTATTTTAACTATTAAAATACAACTATTAATTTAAAAAAACAATGTAATAACGTATGTGAACACAAATATCAAAAATTAATCAAATATGATGGTTAAGGTATCGGGACTCACGATTTCACCATAGTTATCATCTCTAATCTCTCCTCTCAAGTTTTTTCCTATTGTTGTATTCGATCGAATTCACGAATTTAACCTAATTTATCGCTATTTAGTTCAAATTAGTGATATCCAATTAAGTCAAATCACTATATCTCTATGTGAAGTCAGAATAAACCTTAACTACGTGCATTAAATCTCATAAGAATTCAATTTAAGACTGCAACAATAACAAAAGTTTACCTTTACCTTTTATCTAATCACCCAATTTTACTACATAGTCTAGATTAATAACTTATCTATCTGTTTTTTACAATCCATAATTCAATGAAAAAGTGGCAAAATATTTCAAGCATTACAAGAACAAGTAAAATCAATATATAATCAACATATATTCAAAACATGAAAATTGAAATTGCAGAATTAAAACTAGGTTACATCGTTCACCCCAACTATGGTTTAGTTACACATCATAAAAGAATAAAAATTAAAGAGTAGAATAGAATAAAACACCAGGGGAAAACAAGAATCAGATGAAGATCTTGCACCAAGAATCTATCTCGTCCTTGCAAAGATTGAAACCCTAGCTTGATTGAAGAAAATTTTCTCCCTAATTTCTCTAAATTCTTGTATACGGTTCTCCTTTTATTGTTTGAGTAATCATCTCTATTTATAAGTCCCAAAAGATCCATAATTTCTTGTAGAAGTCGTGTCTAAAAAGAATACAAAAACAGAGTTCGACTAAAATATGAAAAGCAAATAATCTAGTCACGAAATGTCCATGCGATAGCAAGGGATAATGAGTTGGAATCGCATGGTTGTGGATGGTGGGCTTCTGATGTGTCAAAGATGAACTTTGCGATCACATGGGTAAAATTCCTCCAATTTTGTGCCAAAGTCCCTAATTATTTGCATCTTAAGTCCTCTATCTTTCTAATGTCTCTACTTTAGTCCCTACATTTTCTCTTTCATTTCAGTTTCATCTTTTTTATTTGCAACCCATGTCCTTCAACTTTCATGAGCTTGCATGTAGGTCACCAATTCAAAATTTTTGTTCGCTTTTAATCCCTTTTCACCTATTTTTCTTTGTTTTTTTCCATTTCCATCTAAACTTGGGTTTTGACCTAAAACAATCAAATTAACACAATATTAAGTATAAATTCACTTAAGATCACTCTCAATCTTCCACTTTTAACTTTTGACGGCCCAGATAAGTGTAAAATCACACTTATCAACTATGTTTTAATCGTGTAACTTTGAAAGGCGACAATGACTTTATTAGCTTCGCCGAATGAAAGTTTAAGATGAAATTTTAGTTCTTAAATGTTGAAATTTCAATTTTATGTCCCTGTTTTCAAAATAGCATAACAATTTTCATACTGTGAATTTTTGAGTAAAATTAATGGTGTTGAGTATTTTGAATAAAAATGGGAATAAGTCTTTCGTTGAAAGAGCTTAGAATTATTTTAACCCATACGGTAAGACTCGATGTCCATGTTGCTCGTGTGTAGATGGTATAGTCCAAGATTTAGACATAGTTCGATTTAATCTATTGATGCATGGCTTTCAACTTAGTTATTGAACATGGATATTTCAAGAAGAAGAGTAACATGTGATTAGTTCTAATTCAACATGTTCTCGTGACAAAGATGAATTAGTGGCGAGGAACAAGATGATCCAATGGTAAATGTATTACATGATATTATTGGGCCAAGTTTCAATCGATTCGAAGGAAACAATGAAGGGCCACATGATGTAGCTACTGATAAGAAGAATGATGAGCGAAAATAATTTGAAAAAAGTTGGATGATATGTTGAACCATGTGGAATAAGATTTGTATCCTGGACGTCAAGTTTCTAAATAAAGCTGCAAATCTTTTGATATGCTGCTAAAACTTTAAAAGGATGCATTTCTAGAAGGGTCAAGAATATCTGCTTCATATTATGAAGCAAAGACAACATAGTGTGCTTTGGGATTAGGATATCAGTCTATTCATGTTTGAAAAAAATATTGCGATTTGTTTTGGAAAGAGAATGATGAATTAGACAAATGTCCAATATGTGGAGAAAGTAGGTGGAAAAATAGCGACGGTAAAAGAAAAAATGTTGCTATTAAGATTATGCATTACATTCGAGTTATACCTCTATCGAAACATTTATACACGTCTAGGCATACTGCAAAGGTTATGAGATGGCATAAAGAAAGACGATCTGATAATGATGGGATTTTAAGACATCTAGCATATGCAAAAGCTTGGAAGCATTTTGATGAATGTTATCCATCATTTGCAAACAATCTAAAAAATGTTAGATTAAGTTTGGCATCTGATGGGTTTAACCCTTCTGGAAATATGAGCATGCATATAGTTAATAACGGAGTTCGGCCAATTGTGCCAACGTCTCCAGATCTGCTGCATATCTTTTGGTATAACTTACTGTTGGGAAAAATTGCGCAAACACACACACAAAGTTAATAACGGTGTTCGGCCAATTGTGCCTACGTCTCCAGATCTGCTGCAGATCTTTTTACTAAAGGGATAAAATAAACAAAGTCTTTACAACACTTACACTTACCTCCCTAGAAATATATGAATTAAATAATCATTCCTCATGATGTCTTTCTTAATTCCTGGACCAAAGACTCCCCAGTAAGGACATGGATGTGTTTTTAAGACCACTTATAGTTGAGCTAAAAGAGTTGTGGGAAACAAGAGTAATGAGTTATGATTCTAAACAAAGAATTATGTTTCGCATGCATCCAATAGTTCTATGGACAATAAATGACCTTCCTACTCACGGAACCTTATCTAGATGGACTCCAAATTGATTCAATGCATGCACAGTTTGTAATAAAGACACGATATTGCTTGGGATAAGAAGTAAAATATGTTATATAGGTCACAAACAGTACATACCTACTGGAAATTATTGGCTAAAGACAAAATACCTGGTAAGCACAAACATTATGGTGGTAAAAAAGGGTAATGTCAGCCAGAAGAATTAAATTGGACTAAGAGAAGTATTTTTTTTGAACTAGAATATTGACATAAGCTTCTCCCAAGACATAAACTAGAGGTCATACATATTGAGAAAAATATTTGTCATGGTGTGTTTGGTACATTGATAAATATAGAGGGAAAGTCAAAGGATACAAAAAAGCAAGTCTTGATCTCGAAAATATAAAAATAAGAAATGAATTGCATCTAATCAAACGAGGGGACAATTGGGTGAAACTACATGGTGCATATACACTAAGTGTTGATGAACGAAAGAAGTTTTGCATGTTTTTGAAATTAGTAAAATTTCCAGATGGTTATGTAGCAAACATTTCAAAAAATGTGAAATGATGATGATAGAAATATTGTTAGATTGAAATCACACGATTTTCATGTGTTATTCAAAGAGTTGTTGCCAACTGGAATTTGAACTTTATTGAAACATGAGATAAGTGAAACATTGATTGAGTTTTCAAATTTCTTTCAACAAATATGTTCAAGAAAACTGCATGTCAGTGGAAAAATTCCATAAAGCCATTGATTTTGTGCTCTACAAATTGGAACATATATTTCCATCTTTCCGTTTTTATAATATGATTCACTTGGCTAAACATTTACCATATCACGCAATTCTAGCTGGCTAGTTCATACCAGATGGATATATCCTATTGAACGCAATTTAGGAACTCTCAAAAAATATCTGAGAAATAAAGCTAGGCTACAAGATTCTATTACAGAGGCATATGTTGTAAATGAAGCGTTGACATTTTGTTCTATGTATTTTGGAGATATTGAGACAAAATTCAATCAACCAGAAAGAAATTATGTTGTAGACAAAAATGAAGTTAGACATTTATCCGTTTACAAGTATTATTTGAATAATAGAGAATGGAACTTTACTAAACTTCAGTAAGATTTGTTGGATGCTTGGGCCTCTAAATTATCTAAACAAAGGTGATTAACTCCAGAATTTATAAAAATCTACTTGAAAGATTCTATAGATGGGAAATTCCATACTAAATGAGCTTGGGATCTGTTACGCCACACCAATAGCATTTAAACATCTTATAAATTTGTGTGGCACGGCATTGTTCCAAAAAAAAATTGCATTTTTTGGATGGCGTATATGGAACAAATGGGTACTAGTAGACACGATAATTAAAGTAGAATGGGAGTTAGTTTAGCTTCCAAGTGTGTCTCTTGCAATAGTGGAGACGTTACAACATTTATTTGTCTCATGTGCAACTCCACAACAAACTTGGGCATCTTTTAGCAACATGTTCAGAGTTATGTTCAGAACAACAAATTCGATCTAGGAGTGCTTCCAAGCATTGTGCTTTCCAGGTAAGTTTGTAGCCCTTGGTCATATTCGTAGCCTCATTCTCGTACTTATTTTTTGGTCCATTTGGTTGGAATGCAATGAAGCTATACATGGAGATTCTACCATGAATGTAAGCAGAATTATATGGCGAATACATAATACGATTTATCTAAAGCATCGTGGTGGCTTATTTAAGCTAGACAATTGGAAGGGTGATTCATCTGTGGTTTCAATATTCAATATCACTTTCCGAAAGCCAACCCAAAAGGCACTTATTGTAGTTCGATGGATTAAATCGAATACTAAAGGGTTAAGTTTAATTTAGATGGTTGTTCGAAAGGTAATCCTGGCTTGGCGGCAAGTAAATGAATTATTAGAGATATTCGTGGTAAAGGTATTTCGCTTTTTGTGATTTTTCTGGTTTTTGCTCTAACTGTGAAGCCGAAATTCGGGTAGGGGAATCCAAACTCCCCGTGGTTTTTAGGTAGAGGCCTAAAAAACACGCCTAGGCTTCGTTGGTGATTTCAATTAATAACAAAAAACAAAAGAACAATGTTAGACCATTGGAGAAAAAAAGAGCGATTGAATTACCAATTGGAGATCATAAATGAAGTCATTGGTATGTATTGAAAAATTGTCCTAAAATTCAACTGTATATCAAGTATGAATACTAAACCCCAAACCTATTTTAATTATTTAGTTAAGTTCAAAATAAATTATGAATATACTTTTTTCCTATGTATATTGAACATATGAACATGAACAAACTGCCAAACATGCTGACTCAAATTCACTTTCAAGAAAGAAACCAAACCATGGTGCTAGATGGACCCGCCCAAAAGCCGAACTTGAAATTGGCTATACCAACAGAATGGCTTTCACTATCACCCGTACCGAAGAGAACAGAGTCTCACAACTTAGAAAAAATCCAATAAAAATAGCTTTTCCAAGTGGTTTGAGGATCGTGTAAGTTGGTTTTACTAATTGACAAATAGATTCATTTTTACGTCAAAGATATCTCTAATTATATGAAATGTACCAGATGATATGTCTGCATCAAAGATTCATTTTACGTCAAAGATATATCTAATTAGTGACTACTTTTAGGTTTTAGACTATTGAAGTTATGTTTGTTACATTTTTGAATAGATATTCATCGTAAGAATATCATTATGGTTATCTAATTGCTTCCATAGGAATTATATTCTAATGTATTAAACACAAAAATATTTTCAACGACAATATTGTCTACAAAAAAGAAGTCATTGTCAAAAGTTGTTTTCACAATAAATTAGTGTACTTACAACGACTGAATAGGAAAAATGTTAATAATATTGTTTTACAACGAACCAATATACCTTTAATAAGAGCAGACTTAAAATTTTGTCGTAAGAAATATTTTTAACAATAAAGATTTTCATAATAGTTTTGTTGTTTTTAACGACACAATAAATCTAAAAGAATCGTTGTAAATAAGTTATTCTACGAACAACGCTTTGTTCAGTGAAAACAACCTTGACAAATTTGGTTGTTTTATGTATTTTTAAGATGGTACGATATTATACTACAAAAAATTATCGCTTGTTGAGCATTTCAATTCTTCCATTTGGGACATCAATGTCGAGCATCATCATCGGCTCGACTTTTTGGATTTGTATGCAAACTAAGTAACACCTTCTGGAGACATAATGATCGCCTTTCACACACCCAAATCCCCAGTTGGTTGGAAACATCAGTACCTGATGGTAAGTCGATACTAATGACCTTTTTGCGTTGAAGGGTGGTTGGCCATATATAGTATTATAGGCCATTGGGGTCCTTACCACTAAAAAAATTGTCATGATTGTGACACTAGCCGGATAGGTGGCCAAGGTGACTGGTAGCGCTATGGTCCATTTTGGAATCATTATTGCTCTCCCAAACCTTATAGCGGAGTACTGACCTATAGGGGTTGTCCCTCCTGAAATGACATTTATGACTCTGGCCCGTGGTGGAGGCTTTGTTGGTGATTCAGCTGCTCTTTTTGGTGATTGTCTTTCACATCATTGGCCAGGAAACGTCTCTTCAACAATTTCTTGAGCTCCTCCTTCAACTAAAAGTAATTTTTGTTGTCATGCATGTGGTCTTTGTGAAAGTAACAATACTGTCTCAACGCCCAACTTACTCGAAAGTGCTATAATTCTCTACGTCCACACAAACTCTCTCATATCGCAAAAATCCATCAACACGTGAGCTAGAGATGTGTTTAGTGGAGTGAAAGTCATGCCGCTCTCATAATCCAAATTGGCCGACCAGTTTTTAGGTTAGACCCTGTCTCGAGGCCCAACTTTCTATTTACCTTTCTCATCTTTGCTATCTCGCTGTCATGAGATTTCTGCTTGTGGGTTCAGGACTCTCTACCATCCTATAAACCTCTTCAATAATTCTTGCATAAGCTTGAGTGGGTTTTTTGGGAGGACATCTTAAAAGATCGTTTTGGGTCTCGTTCATTATAGCTGTTTTCTGGATAACGTGCATCAAACCAATGGTTGTTTCCTCTTCCTTTTACCACTAAAGAAATATACCATATGTTGGGATTATTCGACCCAATTGTTTATTTTAATTAAATGGGTCCAGCCCATGAGAATTAAATTGTTTTGAGTTCAATGAAATTCTAATTAAAAACCTAAGGACTAGGCTTGCAATTATGATAAAGAATTCTAAATTGATTAAATTGGTTTTCTTGGACTACAGCTTTTCAAAGTTGAATATATATATATATATATATATATATATATATATACACACACACACACACGTACAAAGATTATAGATATTATACATGCAACAGATGTTTCTTGGTTTCTTGATAACAGAAGAAGAACATTCAGCAACAGTGAAAAATCACACGCACAGAAATTATAGGATGGAGAATAACGATTGTTTGGAAAAGAAAATTTTGGGCACAAGTTTTTGGGCTTTCTTCTTCAATTCTTGTATTCCACCGTTGATTGTTTGGTAAAATATTTCTCTCTTTCTATTGTTGTTATATTTTTTGGGGTTCCATCTATTGTGTTAGATTATGGTTATTGTAGTTAGCCAATAAGGTGTTGTTGATTTGGTGTATTGGATTACCTCTTGATTTAGGACATAAATCTGGAGAAGAAATATTGTAATATTTATTCAATTGATAGTGGATTACTGTTGGTTTGCCCCGTCGATTTTTCTTTTATCTTAAAGGGTTTTACGATGTTAAAGAATAATTCTAGTGTTGTATAGCTTTATTCATTATTCTAATATTTATATTGCTTGGGTTGAGTTGATAACATTCATTTTAATTGCACGGTAAAAGGAAAAAAATACATTGTTACATTTGTACATCTAGTTTTTTCCCTAACAGTGGTACCACAGAGCCCAGGTTTGGTTGTGTGGATTAAAATGGAGGGACCGGTTGGTAGCGCTATGATTAGACTGACCAATTATAATTGGGTAACTTGGAAGCCTACAATGGAGGATATCCTTTATTGTAAGGATTTGCATGAACCTATTGAGGGTGATGAGGCTAAACCAGTTGACATGACAAAAAAACAATGGTATACTCAGAATAGAAAAGCTATTGGGACCATCAGACAATGGGTAGATAATAGTGTATTTCATCATGTGGCACAAGAGACTAATGTTCATAAATTGTGGTCAAAATTGGAGTCTATGTTTGAGTAGAAAACTGCATCTAAGAAGTCCTTTAAATTAGAGACTTGGTCAACATGAAATATAAAGAAGGCATGAGTGTGACAGAGCATCTGAACAATTTTCAAAATATCATAAATTAGTTAGTTACTATGAATATAATTTTTGAAGAAGAATTGCAGTCTTTGTTGATTTTGAGTTCTTTGCCAGATAGTTGAGAGACATTTGTTGTGACTGTTAGTAACTCTACTGCTGCTGGTGCTTTGACTATGGACTCTTAAAAGACAGTATGCAGAATGAGAAAACAAGAAGAAAATCGGTATACATACATGTTCAGATCATGCACAGACTCTTGTTACAGAGGATAGAGAAAGGAACAAGAATAGATGGCAAAGAGGTTACAGCAAGTCAAGAGGCAGATCAAAATTAAAAAGGTTGTTTGTTACCGTCGTGGCAAAGAGTGTCATATTAAAAGAAATTGTCGGGTTTGGTTGAGAGAGCAAAAGAAAGGTAACAATTAGAAGAAAGAAGATGACAAAAACACTACAGCTGTTGTATCTAATGGTGATAATATATTCTCTTGCAGAGAGCATGAGTGCCTACACATAGGTGATCCTAGTATTGAATGGATTGTTGATAGCGGTGCTTCTTACCATGTTTTTTCAAACATAAATTTGTTTGCTAATTACACAGAGGGTGATTTTGGTATCATGAAGATGGGAAATACTAATCAATCTAAGATTGTAGGGATTGGCAACATTCACTTGCAAACAGATGTCGGCTGTTCCTTGATGTTGAAAGATGTGGGGCACATTCGTGATATGCGCCTTAATCTAATTTCAGTTAATGCTCTTGATCGACAGGGTTATCACAACAACTTCGATGATTTGAAATGGAAATTGTCAAAACGCTCTTTGGTTATTGCTAGAGGGAAAGCTTGTTGCACGCTATACAAGACTTATGGAAAAGCTTGTAAAAATGGGTTGAATGCAGTTGAAAATTCTTCTCCCGAGCTTTGGCACAAGAGGCTCAACCATATGAGTGAAAAGGGGTTGCAGGTTCTGGCTAAGAAGAGAGTCATTCCCTTATCCAATAGTATGTCTCTAAACCGACGTGATCATTGTTATATGGTAAACAACATATAGTTTCTTTTAGTGGCTCTTTTAGAAGAAAAGAAGATATTTTAGAACTAGTACATTCTGATGTGTGCTCTCCTGGTGATGTGGCTTCTTTGGGTGGAAACAAATATTTTGTTACCTTTGTTGACGATGCTTTTAGGAAACTATGGATATATCTTCTGAAATCTAAGGACCAAGTGTTTCAGTGTTTTCAGTAGTTTCATACCATGGTAGACAGAGAAACAGGAAAGCCTTTGAAAGACGTCAGAATGGATAATGGTGCAGAATATACTTCACATGAGTTCAGGGAGTATTGCTTAAAATTTGGAATTCGACATGTGTTCATAAAATCTAGTACTCCTCAACATAATGGTGTGGCAGAAAGAATTAATCGTACTATTTTTGATAGAGTCAGATGCATGTTGAAGACAGCCAAGCTACCTAAATTTTTTTGGGATGAAGCAGTTCAAACTACTTGTTAGTTGATCAATAGATCTCCTTTTGTTCCTTTAGATTTTGATATTCCAGAAAAAGTGTGGAGTGGTAAAGATATATCCTACTCTCGTTTGAAGGTGTTTGGGTGCAAAGCATTTGTGCAGGTGCCTAAGGAACATAAGTCAAAGCTTGATGATATAGGTACTCCTTGTATTTTTCTTGGTTATGGTGATGAACAATTTGGCTACAAATTTTGGGATCCAGAGAAAAAGAAGACTGTGAGAAGTAGAGATGTGATTTTTCATGAAGACCAGACGATTGATGATTTAATAAACTTTAGCAGCCTAAGAGAGTGACTGCAGTTGTTCCTGATCTCATGTCTCCAACACCACAGCCAATTGTTGGAGATAATATAGTTCCTACTGATGATGATGTTGATGACATTGCTCATGGTGATATGCCTATTGATGAGATTGTTAACCAGGGACAGCAGATTCTAGATGAAAAATCACATGTTAGGAGGTCTACTAGAGAGCATAGACCATTTTCTAGGTATCCTACTTCTGACTATATTTTGCTTACCACTGATGGAGAGCCAGAAAGTCTTTCAGAGGCACAGATTCATAATGATAAAGTCCATTGGATGAAAGCAATGATAGAAGAGATGAATTCTTTGAGAAAAAATGACACATATGAGTTAGTGAATCTTCCTAAGAGTAGAAAAGCATTGAGAAACAAATGGGTATACAAAATCAAACGAGATGGCAATAGTGATATGATGAAGTACAAAGCTCGATTGCTTGTTAAAGGCTTTGAGTAGAAATATGGTGTTGATTTTGATGAGATCTTTTCTCCTGTTGTGAAAATGACATCTATCAGAGTTGTTTTGAGTTTAGTAGCTAGTCAAAATTTAGAAATGGAACAACTTGATGTGAAGACTGCCTTCCTACATGGTGACTTAGAGGAAGAGATTTATATGTTGCAACCTGAAGGTTTTGAACAAAAGGGGAAAGAACACCTTGTGTGCAAATTGACGAAAAGTTTGTACGGGCTCAAGCATGCACCAAGACAGTGGTACAAAAAGTTTGATGCTTTTATGGATAGTCAGGAGTACACGAGGACGACTTCAGATTCTTCTGTTTACATCAGTTGTTTTCCAAGTGACAAGTTCATTGTTTTACTGCTTTATATCGATGACATACTTATAGTTGGCCAGGATGCGGGGTTGATTAAGAAATTGAAAGAAGCCTTGCATAAGTCATTTGATATGAAGGATTTGAGAATTTCTAAACAAATCTTGGGCGTGGAGATAGTTCGGGACAGAAAGTCTAATAGGTTGTGGCTACACCGAAAAAATATATTGAGCGGGTTCTTGAAAGGTTCAGTACGAAATGAGCTAAGTCAGTTAGCTCACCTCTTGGTGGTCATCTCAAACTCACCAAAAATCATGTCCTTCGACTAGTGAAGAAAAGAAGATAATGGAAGTAGTTCCTTACTCTTCAGCAGTTGGTAGTTTGATGTATGCCATGGTATGACGTACTCGACCAGATATTGCACATGCAGTTGGTGTGGTAAGCAAATTTTTGTCTAATTCTGGCAAAGATCATTGGGAAGCAGTAAAATGGATCATGCGGTATCTTAGAGGGACTTCTACTTTATGTTTGGGTTTCGAGAGAGCTCAGCCAGTTTTGACAGGATATACAGATGCAGACATGGCCAGAGATCTTGATAGCAGAAAATCTACACCTGGGTACTTGTTTACTTTTGCAGGAGGAGCTGTTTGTTGGTAGTCAAAACTACAAAAATGTGTAGCTTTATCCACTACCGAGGCTGAGTACGTAGCAGTGACTGAAGCAGAAAAAGAGATGATATGGATGAAAAGATTTTTTGAGGAGCTCAATGTAAAGTAAAGTGAGTACATCATTTATTGTGACAGTCAGAATGCTCTTGAGTTGAGCAAGAATTCCACATATCACTCTCGCACCAAACACATTGATGTGACGTATCATTGGATCCGTGGAGCACTTGAAGAAAAATATTTACAGTTGGAAAAGATTCACACTGATGAATATATTGCCGATATGTTGACTAAGGTTGTCACCAAGCAGAAGCTTATGTTTTGTGCCGAGCAGGCGGGGATGAACTACAAATGATTGACTGGAGTTTTATGGTGTACTTCCCTCATCGACTAGAGGGGGAGATTGTTGGATTTTAATTATTCGACCTAATTGTTTATTTTAATTAAATGGGTCCAGTCCATGAGAATTAAATTATTTTGGGTTCAAGTGAAATTCTAATTAAAAACTTAAGGACTATGCTTGTAATTTATGATAAAGCATTCTAAATTGATTGAAATTGGTTTTCTTGGACTACAGCTTTTCAGAGTTGAATATATATATAAATACACACACGTACAGAGATTACAGATATTATACATGCAGCGTATGTTTCTTGGTTTCTTGAAAACAGAAGAAGAACATTCAGCAACAGTGAAAAATCACACGGAGAGAAATTATAGGAGGGAGAATAACGATTGTTTGGCAAAGAAAAATTTGGACACAAATTTTTGGGCTTTCTTCTTCAATTCTTGTATTCCACCATTGATTGATTGGTGAGGTATTTCTCTCTTTTTATTGGCATTATAATTTTTGGGATTCCATCTATTATGTTAGATGATGGTTATTGTAATTTGCCAATAAGGTGTTGTTGATTTGGTGTGTTGGATTACCTCTTGATTTAGAGCATAAATCTGGAGAATAAACATTGTAATATTTATTCAATTGACAGTGGATTAATGTCGGTTTGCCCTGTCGATTATTCCTTTATCTTAAAGGGTTTTACAACGTTAAAGAATAATTCTGGTGTTGTTTAGCTTTATTCATTATTCTGATATTTATATTTCTTGGATTGAGTTGATGACATTCATTTTAATTGTATGGTAAAAGGGAATAAATACATTGTAGATTTGTACATCTAGTTTTTTCCCCAACACCATAAAGCTTTGATAGAGTAAGTCAAAAGTTCTAACATATCGAGAGGCCAAAGTGGCTACCCAGTCTCTGGCCTCTCTTCATGCAAAGTCGGAGAAAATGATCGGCACATTACCATAAATGGCGTGGCAGATATCCTCATCATATCAAAAAAGGTTCTGAGATGATCGAGGGGATCGGAGACCCCATCACATGACTCTATCGTCAGCTGTTAGAACCCCTTTGGTAGAGGTACGATCATGATTTCGAGAGCAAAAATGTCTTCTTCCGAGACCATTTGTTGCTCTTATCCTTTGTTTAAGTAAGGGCTTTATCAATTTTCTAAGTCAACATTTCATCCAGCTTTCGTTCTAAGTATGCTACTAGAAAATGTGTGAGGAGTGGAGGTCGATCAATGGAGACCCCCATAGGGTGACAAGTACCCCTAGATTGACTGCGGGTGATACCTAGTTTACCATATTAGGTCATGCTAAGGGAGGTGCCACTTGTGGTCCTACCTGAAGAGGTTGTGCCAAAGGATCTTCTACAAGAGCCACCCATACGGCAGAGCAGCTTGTACTGCCGCCACGTGAATTGGATTTGGAGTAAAGTCTAGGTGTTAAATTGGTTTATGGTTGCATACACATATGGTGGCGGCTCTATTCCTTGAGTATCAGTTTCACTCTTCCATATGAACCTTTTCGAGGAGCCTCTCCGGCTGAGTGTCCACTTCTTGTTCTCGGTCTCTCCATATCATTTTGTTGCAAGATTCCCACAGACAGTGCCATTGACGTTAGTGTCACTTTCATCTTCCAATGATGGAGGCGCGCACATCCTAATACCTGAAAAAGCGATAGGGTGGTTCTTCCCGTAGCCAATCTGGCGTACTAATCAATAGGAGAAGATGAAGAATATATTAAAAGAATGTAGATAGTGTGAATGCTTGAAATGGAGTGACTTGCTATTTAATATTTTTATGCATCCATCTCGATCCACGTGGCATCCTTCTTGGTATATTAAGTAGACACGAGCCTTCATCCCTAAAATTACAGCATGAAATTGAGAATCTTCAAATTCTCCCAACTCATTTTCATGTCGGTCGGTTGAGCTAATGCATGAGGGCTCGACCGATGCCTTTTGTTGAGCTCCCAATCTTCCATCTCCTCTACGTTATGGATCTTAATCTGGGTGTGTCTCTTATGGGTGATTGGCAGGCTGTCTGTCAATTCTCACTCTGCCACTCTACGTCAATTAACTAATCGACAGTCATGATCAAGAAGAGAGTTTAACATTGTTGAAGCCCATCTATTTTGCCTGGACTTGCTTCATTTCACTTGACTAGCATTAGAAGTATTAAAAACAATGTTGTCGTGAATACATTCAACATATGAAAATATTTATACGTTTGTTTGTGACATTGTTGTACTTCCTCGATTTTCTGTAATTGTTTTTATAATAGTTTAATTGCATAATTGTGTAATAAATAGAGTTTTTTGCTTGTTAAATAGCGTTTATTGTTCCTTTAACTGTTTCTATGTCAATAACATTCATTTCTTAATTCCTAACACTATCAAAGTAATCTAAAAGTAATTAGAAGTGATTTACACAAGTCCGCCTGTGATGAAACTTAAAAGCACAACTTATTTTTTCCTACGGTATCACTTTTCTTAATACAAAAAAACAATAACAATAATGATTATCAATTCCATCTATATATAGCATTTATCACAGAGGGTTTTTCACTATTGTTGCAATGGGTAGATTTGGGTAGGAAATCCACGGTTTCAACTGCTCAAATCTTGGACAACTTATTTTTCACAGACGATAGTTTGATTTTCTGTCGGGTTACTTTAGATGATTGTTCCACCGTCAAAAATATATCGTGCATTTATGTGGATGCTCCAGGGCAGAAAATAAATTTGTTGAAATCATCCATTATCTTCAGCCCCAATACAAATGCAGATGTCCAAACAAAAATCTTGAACTCTTTGGAGTACAGCGCATACAACCCCATAACAAATATCTCGGACTACCATTAGTCATTGGCAGAAGTAAAAGGGCAGGCTTTGAAGGCGTTAAGGAAAAGGCTTCAAATTTGGCAACAAATTTTTTCTCAATTGGGGGCATGGAGATTCTCATTAAAGCGGTGGTTCAAGCTATTCCCGAATACACTATGATTGTATTCAAGCAACTAAGGGATTATGTAATGATATCAATAAACTGATAACTTCTTTCTGGTGGGGTCGAGTGGATGGAATGAATAAATTGCATCGGGCCTGATGGGAGCTTCTATGCCAACCTAAAATTCAAGGCGGAGTAGGCTTTCGAGATTTAGTTATGTTGTAGCAAGAACTGTTAGATAAACAAAGTCGGCGAATCCTCACCAATCCGGATCCACTCTCCGCTCAAATTTTGAGAGAAAAATCACTCTGGCACCCGCACCCCATTTTCCACACGGTTGTAGGGGTAGATGTTCATATTTGTGGCGTACCATTATTCGGGGTCGGGTATTATGTATGAAGAGGATTTGTTTTCGAGTCGGGAATGGGGAAATTTTTTCAATTAATTGATAGTCCTTGGCTCCCTAGGCCTTTTTCATTCAGACCTATTACTCCAAGCTATGGAGATGGGCTCACGTGTGTGGCAGATTTACAAACACCAGAAAGCTATTGGCAGTGAGATTTTATCTCAGAGAGATTTTTGCTTCTGAGCTATGGAGACGGGCTCATGAGTGGCCACAATGGAAAAATATCACTCACACAAGGTAATTTAAAAGGAACATAAAAAACTTTATAGTTTCACTGGTAACTCTAGATGTCTCCAAAAATTATTTGACCAACCTAACGTGCTCTAAAAAACTATCATTTTTGACCTGTGACAACTTAATACTTTAAGGGACAACTTATCAAAAATTTCGAATTTTATCAAGTCATTTAGTATGTGAAATAAGTGACCAAAGTTGCCTGAAAACTAAGCCTCGGGTACAACTAGCGCTGCTTGGGAAAATAGTCATAAGTAATTTATCCGGCATATTTTAAGGTTATTCCAAATTTTCCTCGCACAAAAGTTATCAATCTACCCAACATCACTGGTTTCACTCAAAAATTCAGTGTCAAAAATGTTAAACTATTTTTAAAATGGGGGGCAAAAAGGTGGAATTTCACTAAAAAATTCAAAGTGACCATTTCATAAAAATACTCTATAGAGGTTATAAACATAATTGAGAAAATTATATACATCACATATGTGACATGCCATGCGTCATAAAATCATAGGAAACGTAAATTCTTGGTAACCAGTTCCACATTTCATTCAAGTGATTACTTACAATCACTAATCATACTAGGTGATTACCTTCAATCACCAATCATACAAGGTGATTACCTTCAATCACCAACATATTGTTTCCAACATAAACATGTCAAAACATGATAGAATAAATCATCATATCCGTCCAAGCATGGCAACGTCTAAGCAAAAACATGTCACTTATGTAGCACACAACTTGTTAAATTCATGATTTCATGAGCATAAATTACAATATAACACTACCTAACAAATTGAATTCCTCTTCGAGTTGATGTGGTGGAAATAATTCTTATCTCATCTTTCCCAAAAAAAAAAGGCAGCATGTTTGCCCTTACTTTGTGAAAAAAGTAAATATGGTGTGTGTTGTAGGACGATTTTGGTGACTAAAATAGAGGGAAGTATTGGCTGATTTTTGGAGAGGAAATAGGAGGGGAAAATGTTATGTTTTGAACTGAAAATGAGAGGGAAAATGGGAGAGAAAATGGATGTACGTTGGCTAGAAATAGAGAAAAGAAAAGGAACCAATTTGCTAGATTTTTGATGGCTGAAAACTAGAGGAAATGCTGGGTTCTTGCTTGCCGAAATTGGAGGGGAAATGGGGGGTGGGGACTTGCTAGCAGAAATTGGAGTGGAAATGGGGAAACAATACTAGAGAAAAACCAACTGAAAAATGAAGAAAGAAATGGCTTGCTGGCCGAACTTGTGGAGAGGGAAATAGGGGGGAAATGTTGGGATTTGGGGCTGATCTAGTCAGGGGAAGTTGGGAGTACAAGGGGACCAAAATCTGGGAAAATGCAGGGGAAAAACAAGTTGAATTGAGGGCTGAAATGTGAGTGAAATGGGGAGATAATGGGGCAGTTTTGGAGCTTCATGGGAGGTGTTTTTTTTTTTTTTTTTTAGTCAACACAACATCACATCCCCAATGTGTTTGTCAGGCCTCCACCAGGAAAGGATGGGGGGTTTGGATACCCCAACCTTATATAAATAACTCATAAAAAGTACATGGGAAGGGGGCATAAAACCTGACCTCCAATCAGAAGAGCTAAAATAAACAAATAAATGAGTAAATAATAAAAAATGGGAGGTGGTTTAAGGGGTGGAAAAATGGGCAGTTTTGGGCAGCTTTGAGGTCGGTGTTTGGGGTTGGTTTCTGGGTGTTTTATGGGATGCATTTTGGGCCAAGAAACTTGGGACTAAAGGCTGAGTTTTGGGGCTGGAAAAAAAGAAAGCAAAAATGCTGGGTATTTGGTGTATAAGACACCCTGTGATTTTTAAATCCAGTTAATGGAACCAAAAGAATAATTCATGCTAGCCGAATTTTTTTTCATATAACTTAAAATTTAAAATCTTGCCAAAACTCAAAATTTAACAGGGTTCGTTTTAAAAATAATATTCTACATTCGTCAAAATTTAAAAAATCAAAGCAAACGCGTGCAACTTTTGATGTTAACAAAATAATTAAATTCTTGATAGAAAGTTCATAGTGACGCGAACAATTAATAAATTATATAATATTAAAAATGAAAAATTTCCAGGTTGTTACAACCGTCCTCATATAAAATAATTTCTTCCTCGAAATTTAACTTGTTTGGTTCACTAGGTCTGGGTACTTAGCTATGACATCTTCTTCTATTTCCCAGGTAATCTGATCCTCTCCGTGTTTACCTCACTGAATTTTTACTAAAGGGACTTCCCGGTTTCTCAGAAGATGGACTCTTCTAGCTAGAACCACCATGGCCACCTCTTCATTAGTCATATCATTCCAAACATCTAATGACTGAAAATTTACCACATGATTAGGGTCGTGCACATAATTTCTTAGCATTGAAACATGGAATATGTCGTGCACTGCCGAATGCTCGGGTGGCAATACCAGACGATACGCCACCTTTCCAATTTTTTCGAGAATCTTGAATGGGCCGATAAATCTTGGTCTTAACTTTCCTTTCTTTCCAAATCGTAAAATCCTTTCATTGGAGCTACCTTAAGAAAAACTCTCGCCAACCTCGAACTCCAATTCTTTTCTCTTTTGATCGACATAACTTTTATGACTGTCTTGCGTTGTTTTAATTTTAGATTTGATCTTGTCTATTGCTTCTATCATTTTCTCAACCAATTCTGGATCCAAAATTCTCCTTTCACCAACCTCATCCCAAAAATTAGCGAACAACAGCGATGACCATAAAGTGTCTCATATGGTGCCATGCTAATAGTAGTTTGGAAATTATTGTTATATGCAAACTCCACCAATGGCATGTGATTTTCCCATTTACCACCCAAATCCAGAACACTTGTCTTAAATATATCCTCAAGGATCTGAATAGGTCGTTCTGACTACCCGTCGGTTTGAGGATGATAAGCCATACTAAAATTCAATTTGGTTCCCATAGCTCCCTGAAGACTTTTCCAAAATTTTGAAGTAAACCTCGGGTCTTGGTCTGTTACAATGGACACTGGTACTCCATGAAGTCGGACAATTTCTCTAACATAAAGTTGTGCTAGTTGCTCTAAATTGAAGTTCATCTGGATTGGCAGAAAATGAGCCGATTTTGTCAAACGATCCACTATAACCCAGATGGCATCATGACCACTCACCGATCTTGATCTGGGAAAACCAATGAAAAAATCCATTGCTATCTTATCCCACTTCCACTCAAGTACATCCACTGGGTTCAATGGCCCTGACTGCCTCTCAAGTTGTGCCTTCACTTGCTGACAAACTAAGTACTTAGACACGAACAACGTTATTTTTCCTTTCATATTTCTCCACCAAGATGTGTTACATATAACTTTATACATTTTGGTTCCGCCTTAATGGCGGCATAAAGAGCGGAATGAGCTTTAGATAAAATCCCATCTCTCAGTCTTTCATCCTTAATTAGATTCGCACGCATTTAAACACCAAAGCTTTGTCCTCAGCTATTTCAAATCATTTCCTTGTAACTACCAAAAAAAATTTCATCATTTAATTACATGAAAATAAAATTTTAACTCTTAGGGTCGCTACGAACTTCCTAGTCTGATTCAAAATATTTTAGTTGCATGTGTTTGCCTTAAATTTTATTTTACGAATATGAAATATTATACATCACCGAGCCTCATTAAAATTTCTTAGATCTACTAAATTTTCTTGAGTTAATTCTGGGTCAATTTTATGCCAACCGTTTGAATTAAAAACGGAGCGAAATTTAAACATTTTCTCAGCCCAATTTCAGTCCATTTATCCATTTAGTTTTGACCCAATTTCAGCCCAATTATCCGTCTGTATTTAGCCCAAATAAATACGGACGGATAACCATCCTTTCTGCCAAATAAAAACCGTCCCCATGTCCCAAAGAAAACCACCCACCCACCTGGCATATTCAGCCCCATGTTCTCGACCACTCAACCCACTTCAAAACTCGGTCAAACCCCTTCCATTTCACCTGAAGAAAACCATCCTGCAGCCTCGTGTTTCAGCCCCATTGATCCATCACTTAACCCACTTGAACTCAGCCAAACGACCCCCCTTTTTCCTTTGAAGAAACCGCCCCCAACTTCCCCATTAGCAGCCCATTTTCCTGCTTCAAATCCACCCCATTAACACGCCATTTTCCTGATGAAAAACCATTCTCTAAAACACGTCATTTTTCTCTTATCTTCGGCATATTTTAACTGAAGTTTACATCATTTTCACCCCAGTTTAGGCCCGCCCCCTTAAGTCCCATTTCTCTACTCAATTTCCAATCCTAACACTTCAGCTTTTGGTTCACTTTCCTCTCCACATTTTCGGCCCCTTAATTCACTTTCCCCTCATTTTTCTTTTACTTCATAATGACAGATTGTACCCCCAGATTTTACTCCATTTTCGGCCAGCAGTTTTCCACTTTTCCTTCCCATTTTTGGCCAGCCTAAACCCCCCCAACTCTTCTCATTTCAATCACAAGAAAAATATCCCAGAAGTCCATTTTTATTCCTCCAACATTTTCCCCTTCTCCTTTAATCATTTTTTGCCTCAGCAGTGTGTAATCAACAGCCATTTTGCTTCAGTTTTGTTCCCTTTTCAGTCTTTATTCTCAGCCCCAGCAGCAAGCAATTAACTTCCAATTTCAGCCACTTTCTTTCCCAAAGTTTAGCCATTCTTCTTCTTTATTTTTAACTTCATTTAAAGCTTTTGACGACACTAGAATTTGGAAATCAAAAAGGCAAAGGAACGGAGTTAATTTGAGGAAAAAGGACAGTCAATTTCATCCACAATTCATCTCAATAGAATTTCTATTTTGCAAGGTAGTTTTTATACTACTTAAGCTATGTTTTACAAATTTTACTTTGGGAAATTAATACGTGAAATGAATGCCATATTAAATGTCCATGAAGGAACATTATGATAGTGATTGAAGGTAATCACTTGTGAAAGTTGTGATCGAAGGTAATCGCTTATGAATTTATGTGGTCCCAGCTACCGAATTATGTTGTTCCTTATATATGCTCAATGTTTTGGCAAATCGCATTTATGATTTGTATGTTTCCCTCTTATGCTAGTATAATTGCTACTGATATTTTCCTTGAAATACTCACACCCAAAAAATCATTTACTATTTAGATTGATATGCTTGGGCGGCGGTGGGATGGCGTAGAGTAGTGACCGTAAAAGAAAAGAAGTAGTCTTATGCCTTTCGTGTTTTGGCGTCGATATGATCGAGCCTTTTATTATGTAAATTATGGTACAATATTTAAATATGTTTTAAGGTTGTAAATTGGAAGAAACCTGGATTTATGCTCAATTCACCGTTTTGGCAATTAATGTTGAAGTTATAGTTAACGTACTAAATTTTTCAACTTTCTTCCCCTCACTTCAAAATTCCATAAGTTCTCTATGTATTGAGAATTTTTTAGTCAAATTAGTGGCGTTTGATATATTTATAAGTTATCTATTAGTAGGAATTGGAATCACATTAAAAGAACATCGTATGAATTTATTGTGACCATTTTCCCGGGCAGCGTCAATGGTACCCGAGACAGTTTTTCAAGAAACTTTGGCTATCTTTTTCTTACATCAAACGACTTGGCTAAGGTCTAGATTTTTTGGAATGTTGTAGTCTAAGTATCGAGTACTTGCAGTTCAAAAATCATAATTTTTCGAGCATGTTTAGATGGTCAAATAATTTTTGGCGACACCTTGTGTTAACCTATAAAACTATGAAGTTTTGGAAGTCTTTATGAGTTTTTCTTGTGCTCTTGCTATTTTTCGCTGCAATTAAATTTTAAAAACCACTCAAGGGCGCAGGAACTTGATATTTAGAGTTGTCAAGTATAGTTCAAGTTTTTTTAAGTGACCCTTCATGTTAAGAAAATCTAGGGCGTTACAATCCTCATCTTAGTTCCCACGTTAGCCCTGATCTTTTCCATAAAGGGATCATCTTTCTAAATTGCCACAATTCTATCCCTGAGTGTCAGTTTTATAGTCAAACTTTCTATTATTGCCGATGCCCGCACTGGCGACGCTAGCACTTCAATTTTTTAAATTCTCAAAATCTTTGATCAATTTCTCTTGTTTTGTTTGCAATGCAAACAATTGACCCATGTTCTTTCTGCTTAAATCATCTACAATCACATTAGCCTTACCCAGACGGTACAGGATAGTGCAATCGTAGTCCTTCACTAACTTCAACCATGATCGTTGTCTCATGTTCAACTCCTTCTTGGTAAACAAGTACTTGAGACTCTTGTGGTCGGTGTAAATCACTCCATTGCTTCTATATAGATAATGGCACCAAATTTTTAAAGCGTAAACTACTGCCACAAGCTCAAGATCATGCGTCGGATAGTTCTACTTATACTATTTCAGCTGCCTTGAAACATAGGCTATCATTTTCCGTGTTGCATCAATACACAACCCAAACCAAGCTTAGACGCATCATTGTAAATCACATAACCCTCTGAAGCTTTGGGTATATTCAACACTCGTGTAGATACTATCATGTCAAAACTTTGTTCACACTTCTCGGACCAAACAAACCAAACAAACTTAACACCCTTCTAAGTTAACTATGTCATAGGACAGGCTATTTTGGAGAAACCTTCTATGAATTGTCAATAATAACTGGCAAAACTTAGAAAGCTTCTGACTTCTCTAACATACGAAGGTGTCTACCAATTTATTATAGCCTCAACTATTGACGGGTCCATTTCAATCCCTTAGCTTCACAACATGACCTAGAAATCCTACTTGATTCAGACAAAACTCACATTTCTTGAATTTGGCATACAACCTTTTCCACACGCAGAGTCTTCAATACTATCCTCAAATTGCTCTTGATGTTACTGAGGGTTTCTAGAACAAATCAAAATGTCATCAATGAACACAATGACAAACTGATCTAAGTACTGAAGAAAAACTCAGTTCATCATATCCATAAATACCATAGGAGCGTTCGTCAGTTCAAAGAGCATTACTGTAAACTTATAATACCAATAGCGAGTTCGAAATGCTGGCTTAGGTATATCATATGGTTTAATCTTCAATTGATGATAACCCAATCTCAAGTCGGTCTTTGAAAACACAGAAGCACCCTTCAAACAATCAAACAAATCTTCAATTCTTGGAAGGGGATACTTATTCTTGATTGTCAATTTATTTAGCTTGCAGTAGTCACTACACATCCTCATCAACCATTATTCTTCTTTACAAAGAAAATCGGCACTCTCCATGGAGAAACACTCGGTCTAATAAAACCATTATTTAGCAGTTCGTCCAATTGTATTTTTAACTCTTGCAACTCATTTGGTGCCATTCGATATGGAGGTTTAGACACAAGTGTAGCTCCAAGTATCAGATCTATCATGAATTCTACTTATCTATGAAGTGAAATACTCAATAGATCATGTGGAAACACGTCAACAAATTTTCGAACTACTGACACATTATCCAATGATATCTCTTCGAATGAGTTGAGAGACTAACGAGATAATCTTGCTTCTTTAGCAACTTATCCGTTTGCAAAACCGAGATGAGGCAAGGAAGTGCTTTAATATCCAAAAAATCACTTCCTTCTCAAAACATAAGATGGTAGCGCGATTACCACCCAACCAATCCATACCCAAAAAAATATTAAAATCTTTCATATCTATAACATGTAAATCTGCCGCTAGAACTAACCCTTCAAAATCTATATGTACTGCCTTAGCTATATTCTCAGTATCTATTGTTCCTCATGGTGGGCTAACTTCTAGTATACTATTGATTTTTTGACATGTAACATTAATCTTAGCTAGGCATGCATTAGATACCAAAGTTATTTTTAGCTATTTGAGGGGCATGAGGTTTGATCCTTAACTTCCACTTTTAGAAAGTGGCAAGCACATCATTAAAGACAACATTTTGTTGTCACAAATCCGTAGTCCACTTTCCTAATTCGTGTTGCTCATTGGCTCTCGACACACTGACTGATAGTCCACTCATGATCAGAGACGAACCACTAATAATTGTTTCTTGTCGCCTCGGCTCGTCCTAGATTGAACTCGCTAAGTGATACCATACCACTTATGAAAAGTTCAATTAGGTGGGTTTCTAATATCTATTAGTTCAATCACGAGGACTAAAATAAACTGTTACGTTTTCAAAACATTTAGTATGTAAGAATACAAATCCTCAAACCTTTCTTCACCTCAGAGTTGGCGTAGCGACTATGGCGAGTAGCGACACTAAATCCTTAAAATCCAAACCACTTAAACTTTGACAGGAAAAAAAAAAAGATAAAACAAAAAAAAGATAAGTAAAGAATAATAAAATTTTAAATTTTTTTGCAAGTCTAAAGAAAAATAAACATTCACTTTGATACCAAGCTCTAACGTACCAGATTTTTTTACCCCGGAAGGTCACTAAAATCACAAAATAGTACTTGACGACTCTAAATTAAATTTCTCGAGAGCCCATAAGTGGTTTTGAATTTTATCTGTGGCAAAATAATCACATGTGCAAGGTAATTTAAAAGGGACGTCAAAAACTTTATAGTTTTACCATTAACTCTAGATGTAGCCAAAAATTATTTTACCAACCCAACATGCTCTAAAAATATTTTTATCTGTGACTAAATACTTTAAGGAAAAATCAAAAATTTAGAATTTTATTAAGTCATTTCGTATGTGAAATAAGTGACCAAAATTGCCTGAAAACTAAGCATCGGGTACAACTGGCGCTGCCCACGAACATAGTCATAAATAATTAATCCGGCTCGATTTTAAGGTGATTCCAAATTCTCCTAACAGAAAACTTATCAATCTACCCAACGCCACTGATTTCACTCAAAATTCACAATATGCAAAATGTTATGCTATTTTTAAAACAGTGGCATAAAGCTGGAATTTCAACACGTAGCAACTAAAATTCATCTTTAACTTTCAAATCGCCGAAACAAACAAACTACTATCACCTTTAAAAATTACAGCATTAAAGCATAGTCAAAACATGATAATTTAATTTACATGTAAAAAACTCGATTATATCAATGCCAGAATCATAATAGACTTAGAACCTTTTCCCGTCGCGCTGCTGCCAAGCTTTTCAATCTAGAAAGTAAATTTATTTTTGGAGGCGTGAGCATTTCATAAAAATACTCCATAGTGGTTATACACGTAATTGAGAAAATTATAAATCGCATACGCAACATGCCAAGCATCATAAAATCGTAGTATACGTAAATTCTTAGTAACCGGTCCACTTTTCTTTCAAGTGATTGGACAAATCTTACTAGGTGATTAACTTCAATCACCAATCATGCTAGGTGATTACTTTCAATCCAAAACATATTGCTTATAACATAAACATGCCAAAACATGCTAGAACAAATCATCATATACGTCGAAGTATGGAAAAATCTAAGCAAAAACATGTCATGTATGTAGCACATACTTTCTTGTTAAAGTCATAATTTTGTGAACATAAATTACAGTATAACATGACCTCAAATAGAGAAAAGTAGCGGCCAATTTTTTAGAAAATGGGAAGGGAAAAATAGACTGAAAATGGGGAGAAAATGGATGTATGTTGACTGGAAATGGAGAGAAGAAAAGGAACCATTTTGTTGGAATTCTTGATGGCTAAAAATTGGAGAAAATGATGGGTTTTTGCTGGCCGAAACTGGAGAGGTAATGGGGAGAAAATGCTGGAGAAAAACCAACTGTAAAATGGGAGGAAGAGAATGCTTGCTGGCCAAACTTGTGGAGAGGGAAATGGGGGAAAATGCAGGGATTTGGGGCAGAACTAGTGAGGGAAGTTGGGAGTATAGGGGACAAAATATGGGAAAATGAGGGGGGTGGACAAGTTGAATTGAGGGCTGAAATGTGAGAGAAAATGGGGCAGTTTTAGAGCTTCATGGGATGTGGTTTAAGTGGTGGGAAAATGGGCATTTGGCTGAAAATGGGGCGATTTTGGGCAGCTTTGAGGTCGGTGTTTTCGGTTCTGGGTGTTTTATGGGCTGCATTTTGGGCTAAAAATATGGGACTGAAGGCCGAGTTTTGGGGCTGGAGAAAAGGAAAGGAAAAAGGTCGGGTATTTGGTGTATAAGACACCCTTTGATTTTTAAATCAAGTTAACATATCCAAAAGAATAATTCATGCTATCCGAAATTTCTTTTTATATAACTTGAAATTTAAAATCTTACCAAAACTCAAAATATCACAAGGTTGTTATAAAAATAATATTCCACATTCGTCAAACTTAAAAAAAAAAAAAAAAAAAAAAATTAAAGCAAATGTCTGTAACTTTTGTTGTTACCAAAATAATTAAATTCGAGATAGGAAGTTTGTAGCAACATGAACAATTAATAAATATTATTTTTTGAAAATAAAAAATGAAAAAATTTCCAGTCACTGCAGAATTTGCTGTGTTTATTAAAAGGTATAGTGGGTGGTGTATTGGTGATTTACCCCTTTGATAAAATGTAATGTGTTTTTTAAATATTCTCAAATCTAAATGTTGTAAAAGAGACAAATGTAAGGCTCAAATTAAGTCTTGAAAAGGCTACTTTATGTTGCTAAAAAAGTAGTAGTAGAAATCAAGGGGAAAAAACGGCCTTTCTGTGTTTCAATCTATACATTTTACAAATTTGCTTCAATAAATTATCTATTCCTTTGTAAATGAAAAACTGCATATTCTAAAGCTGAAACAACAACTAACATTCTGGTATCAGAGCATATGGTATGATTTTTCCAGTTGTAGCACAGATTTGGGAAAAAGGGTTAAGAAAAAAGGAAAAGAAAAGGTGGTTTTTGTGGGAAATGAAGATGAAAAGCACAAGTTGAAGTTTATAGCAGCCTTATGTAACAAATTTTAATGGCCAAACTGTGAAGATGAAAGCACTCTTTCTATCAACTGATCGTTGGGAAATGCTAGTGCTCTTTCTATGCTACAAAGAGCTGTATGAGATCAAATTTTTCCAAATATTATGAGAGCAATAACAGCAAAAGAATGCTGGGAGATTCTACAAAATGAATTTCTTGGAGACTCAAAGGTACGAAATATCAAACTTCAATCCCTTAGAAGGGAGTTTGCAAATATTAAATAAAGGAAAATGTGACCATAAAGGTCTATTCAGATAGATTTATAGAATTGATTAATCAAATGAAGTTGTATAATGCTGAAATTTCAAATAAATTAAAGAAATTGTGGAGAAGATTTTGATTAGTCTTTCAGAAAGATTTGGTCATGTTGTGGTTGTTATTGGAGAAACAAAAGACACGTCGAAAGGTTGATGAATTGATGGGATCTTTAAAATCACATGAGCAAAGGTTGATTCGACGTTCCGAAAAATCAATTGAGAATGCATTTTAATCTAAGCTCAGTGTTGGTTCAAAAAGTTATGAAAAATAGCCTTTTAATTATGGTCCTACAATTCTCTTGGTTTTCTTTAGCCTTGATCGACCATTCACTATTCTTTTGGACAACTTATAGTCCCTTGGGTATGTTAACCCCTTTGACCCTCACTGCCTTGGCCAATTCTTAAACTTCTATCTCCAATTTACAAATCACGGGTCCCCATTCAACCCGGGTGTACAAAAGGCTTAAGGAAAACTTTGGATTATCACATCTTTTAAACTTCTTTTAACATGCATAAACATTATCAATCTTAATATATGATACAAAGATCTTTAACATGTCATAGAAAGCAACAAATCTCAAATAAGGATCTCAGCCCTTATGGTGTCATCAAGTCCCAAATTTCAATTATACACAAGTGCTTATCTCAAGTCCATATTGGGATAAGTCTTTCTCCTCAAGTTCTCATGAGATTCAACGTAGTGTCATGTAAGTCCAAGTCTCCATGTTTGCTTGGGTAAAATGTCCAACATATTTTCTTATGTTTTATCTCAAGCAACTTAAACACAAATATACCTTTTTCTCACATATTGGAAGAGGAATAAATAAGCACATTTCATTTAAATAAAAGACTCATCATCTTGTATGAAGGACACGAGCATATTCATTCACGACTCAAGATGTAATACTAAATCAAGTCCAACATACTAATATGCTTCAATCATCCATAGAAAATACCATTGCATGTAAGGTGAGCAACCATTTAGCGTGAACTTTTCATTGGCAAACATAAATCAATTTGCATGCAAGGCATATAGATATTTTTACTCACATATGTTCTTGCGTGTACTCAAAACTCAACATTTCATAATAGATCAAGTCAATATATAACCATACTTCACATAGGCATAAAGTATCCTATTACATGAAGGTCAAATAGACATATTTCACCCAGTCTTCCTCCTTTGTTTGCTTCCTAGGCCTCAAGAGAAGTGATTCCCATATTAAAAATATTCAAATACAACCTTTACAATTTTCTGCCCGCTGGAGTATTATACCACCTTGAGGAGTATAATACATTCCGGGGGTAGAGTGCCTACTGCAAATGACTTTTTCTCCAAATCTCTTTACACCATTTATGGATTATTTAATAGAAAAAAGGCAGATTTTTTCCTATGTTCTTGGAGCATTAAAGTCATGGAAATGGGAGAACTACCTATCATTTAGAAACTTATAAATCCTTAACTTTTCTTTTTGATTTTTCTACTCTTTTTCTTACCTTTTCTTCTTGGATATTTCTTCCTTTCTTCTTCTTGTATCTATATGTGTATACTAAAGATAGAAGAGAGAGAGAGAGAGAGAGAGAGAGAGAGAGAGAGTGAGAATTGGGGGGGGGGGTGGGGTGGGGGTGGGGGTGGGGGGGGGTGGGGTGTGTGCGCATGCAGAGTGTCCCAATGTGGCTTTATATAAAATCCACACTCAATGTATAGGTACACATATATATACAAGCATCTTGTTTGTCTCTCCAACTATAAAATTATTTCCTTCCACAAAAATCTCCTATTGGTTCATTGCATTTGTCCCATTTGGACAACAAAATATTATTTTATTGTTCAAATTTCAAATTAAGGGTGCCTCATTTTCACCTAAATTCTAGAATCAATACGAGCCTAAAAATATTCGAGTCATATACAAATTCGAAGATCTCATCACGTACTTCGCAAAGAACTTTGAATCACAAAATTCTGACCATTGTAGGGATCACACGGCCAGCTCAAAGTAGGCTGCTTCACATGGCTGAAATGGGTCTCCAAATTTCCAAAATTTTCGTTTCCATCCCTGGCCTCAACTTTTAGACTTGTTGCAACGAAGTCTTAAAATACTCTGTAATTTCTAATTGAGTTCAATTTAGTCCCTAATGAATTTATCTCCTATCAATTAAAGTATTTGGCCCAAAATTAGTGATTCACGCCTTAATTCTCTTAGGCCAATTAATTGATTTTTATCCTTTAATTCAGTTTTTCCTTTTTAAAATTATTTAAAAATGAATACACATTTTTCGGGGCATTACAATTTGTAACGCCCCGAATTTTCTCAACTTGGAGGGTCATTAAAATAATCTTTAAATGATGTTTAAAAATGTAACTAATGCGGAAAATGACAAGCGCGCAGGGGAAAAAGAATTTGCTTCTAATTTTTTACGTTTTTGCCTATACTATGATGGGTGTCGCCATAATTTATTTGACTATCCAAACGAACTCCAAAAATTACAAAATTTGAACTATAGATACTTTGGACCTTGTACTAGCCCATGTTAAAATTTTAGACCTTAGCTACTTCGTTTGGTGGGTGAAAACATTAGCCAAATTCTCTTGAAAAACTGTCCCGAGGCAGCCCACTAAAACATTAATATTCATACGATGGTATTTTTGAGTGATTCCAATTGCTTCCATTAGACCACATATAAGGCTTCCCATAGACACTGATTTCACTCAAAAATCCAAACATAAAAAGAGTTATGGTTTTTCAAAATAGGGGCAGAAAGCTGAAATTTCATAATCGTAAATTTCTATCTTAAAAATTTGAATGACAATTAAACCAACATCTTGTTTATGTTAAATGATAAAATACTAAAAATCTAACATCTAAAATACAATATTTACATCATGATTGACTTAATCATCTCGACGCCAAAACTTAATTTAAATAAAGTAATTTCACTTCACGTTCGCTTGCCTACGCTATTACGTCAACCCCAACCATTGCAATCTGAAAATTTGTTCATTTGGGGGGTGAATATTTCATAAGAAACACTCAGTAGAAACATATATTAGCATGTGAGAAAATATATGGAATTAAATTACGACATGCCAAAACATTTAAAACATACATAGGAACACATTCGGTAACCGGCACCACGTGAAACTTAAAAGTGATTACCTTCAATCACTAACATACATATGTGATTACCTCCAATTACAATCATAAAATTTCGACTTTGACATTTAGCATGGCAATTATTTTACAAAATATTATCTCAAATTTAAAATCACGAACTTTAATGGTAGTACAAGAAACTACCTTGTAAATTCGTAGCTTTTGGTTGAGTTGAAATGTGAACAATGGATGCGCCTTTCTTCAAAAACATAACTGTGTCCTTGCCTTTTTTATTTACAAAGTCTGTGTGGTGTAGTGTGGTTTGAGTGACTAAAATAGAAGGGAAAAAGGAGAATGAAAATATGATCTTGCTGGGTGAAAATGATGGCTGAAACAGGAGCAAAATTGATGCAAAAAGGGATGATGATTTTACATTGTTGAAGCCGGGTCTTTGGACAGAAAAAGAGGGGAAAATGATGAAGCAGAAATAACGTATTAAATGCCTAATGCTGGAGGCTGAAATGTATAAGAAAATATGTGAAGAATCTGATGTAAAATTCAAGTAGGGAAGGCAGGTGCTGGGGCCAAAAATTATAGAAAAAAGGGGGCTGCTAGACTCTATTTGTGGGGAGCGAAAAGAGGGGAAATAAGAGGACTTATGGTTGGCTTGAAGTGAGGTGAAGAAAACAGGATTAATCTGGTCAAAATTGGGTCCAAAAATGGTGAAGGAAGGAAGGAAGGAAGTTGCTGGAGTGGAAAAGGGAGTTTAAAAGCTATTGCTCAGGGCCGAAACTAGGAGAGAAAATGGCTGTTTCTTTGCTGTAAAAAAATTTTGAATAAGGACCAGCTGCTAGCCGAATTTGACGAATAAAAAAGAACTGCTGGAATGTTTTTCTTGTGACTAAGATGAGATAATTTAAAGGCTTTGGCCTGGCCGAAAATGGGTGGACATGGGGCAGTTTCCTTCAGCAAAAAGAGGGAGAAAATGGCTGGGTTATGAGGTGGAAAAGAGGGCTGGAATTGCGGCTGTTTTGTGCAGAATGATGGGTAGTAGAGAACATGGGGGCGGTTTCCATCTGGTTTTAGGGGGGATTTTAAGCCTGTTTGGGGAGGAACATCTAGCACGTTGTTTGGCAGCTTGGGGGGTTCCTTGGGATATTTTTTATGAAGAGATGGTAGGTAGTTTAGCAGAAAATAATGGTGGAAGATGTGAGGGAAATGGGTAAGTAATGGGCTGAAGTGATGGGAGATCATGGGTGGTTATTTCTTGGATTTAAGGGGTTGTTTGGGAGTTAAGTTATGGCTGGGATTAAGGGCTATTTGGATGGTTATTTGGCAGATCATAAGGGATCGTTTGGTTGACATTCTAGCAGTTAGTTGGACCATATTTTGGGCTAAAAACGGAAGAATAAATGAGCTGAAAAATAGTAGCAAATAAGGTAAACAAGTTGGTTGAAAATTTGGGCCGAGATGAAATTTAAATCTTGTTAGTTTCAAATTTATTGAGTTGGTCCTAATTAATTAAACTTGACAATTTAATCAAGAAACATTTATCTGGTTCAAGAAAAATTAATGAGTCTCAGTGAGTGATCAATGAAATTTCTTAAACATCAAATAAATTATATAAGGCAAATACGAGCAAAAATTAACGTGACTAAAATATTTTAAAACGTACTAGGAAGTTCGTATCGACACCAAATAAATAAATTTTTGGTCGCTGCACAATTACCATCCATGTCGACATTTTTCTTGTAAACCCATTTGTAACTTATGGGTTTCACCCCTTTAGGCGGGTCAACCAAGGTCAAAACCCTGTTTTCATACATGGAGTTCATTTCTGATTCCATGGCTTTTGCCATCTCTTTAAACAATACTTGACTTTGATTATGCATAAGTAGTGGGTTCATCTTCTTCAATTAGTAATGTATCATTGATAAATAGGAGATCGTATCTTCGAGGAGGATGAATGACCCTGCTCGATTTACATGGAGCTAGCGTGTTCTCAGAGACTGGAAGTTCTCTATTGCCAATATGTGCCTCATCAAATACAGGTTCAGCCATTGGCTCATCCAATTTCAAGATCTACTTTACTCTTATTGTCTTCTCTTAGAATGAATCTTTCTCTAAGAATACATTATTTTTCAATGCGATGACTTTCATCTCGATGGGATTGTAGAAATGGTATCCAGTAGTTTCCTTTGGGTATCCCATAATTAAACATTTATCGGATTTAGCTCCTAGCTTGTCTGATTCAATGCGCTTTACTCATGTGTTGCAGTCCCAAACCTTCATGTATGAAATCTCGGGTCTTTTCCTCTCCATAACTCGTATGGAATTTTATCAACCGATTTAGATAGGACACATTTTAGCATGTGACATGCAGTGTTAAGTGCATATCCTTAAAACAATTTTGAAAGAACTGTGCGGCTCATCATTGATCTCACCATATCATGTAAGGTGCGGTTTCTCCATTCAGATACATTATTGTGTTGTGGTGTATATGGTTGAGTCCTCTGCGAGAGAATCTCATTCTCTCTTAGATAGTCTCAAAACTTACCCCTCTAATATTCTCCATCTCAATCAGATCTAAGTGTTAGAATATTTTTCTCAGCTTGCCTTTTTTCTTCTTGCTTAAATTCTTTGAACTTTTCTAGGACTTCAAGCTTGAATTCCATGAAGTAGATGAATTCATATGTAAAATGTTCATCTGTAAACGTGATGAAATAAGAAAAGCCACCTCTAGCATTTGTAGACATTATTCCATATACATCAATATGCACAGGATCGAAAATGACTACAGCTCTGACTCATTTTCTAAAAAAGAAGACCTGGGTCATTTTGCCCAGCAGGCTTGATTCATAATCATTTACATCCAAGTATCCATCTTTATGTAACTTGTTGATGCATTTTTCATTTATATGAGTCTGAAATGCTGAAGATATGAGTTGTTAGTTTTATCGCTTTTGTGCCTTACAGTTCTTCTACTAATGCCCTTTGTTTCCACAGTGAAAATATAGATCATCAGACTTAGATTTGTCTTTGTCTGCTTTCACTCTTTTTCCATCAGATTTGGCCTTCTTGGATCTTTTTTGAAAGGTCTTCTTGGATCCTTTTTGAAAGGTCCTTTTAGATTTCCTCTTAATGCCTTTAGAGTTGTCGATGGCCAAAATTTCCCCATTTCTTTTGTTGATATTGGGCCCAACAGCTTTTAGCATATTCAGCTCAAATAGGGTACACTAAATCTTGTTCATGTTGAAATTCATAATGAACTGTGAAAAACTAGGACTGTAGAACTAAGTCAGCACTTAGCTCATGTTCCATAGTAAATCTTAATTGGTTTAATTTTTCAATATAACCAATCATCTTCAGCACATGAGCACTGACTGGAGATCCTTCTACCATCATACCTATTAATAACTCTTTGGATGTCTTATATTGTTTAGTTCGTGACTATTCATCATACAACTCTTTGAGATGATATATAATGGTATGGGCATCCATATCCTCGTGTTGCTTTTGTAACTCCGGTGACATAGCTGCAAGCATCACACTTGTTGTAGTATTATCGTCATCAATGTGGTTTATTGTAAGCCTGCACGTTCTTCGATGTAGCCTCCTTAGTATGAGTTTCTGGCATTGGCTGCTCAATGACATATCCAATTATTTTTATTTTTTAGAACAATTCTCATATTGCGGTGCTAGTCCAGACATTTTAGTCTGGTAAGTTTGTTGGCATCTAGTATGTCTCTTAAACTCATATGATTACTCGTGATTCAAAACATGAAATGACAAGATACAACAATTAATTAAAATGCAAAAAATTAACTTTATATGGACTTTAATTAAATTAACTAAACTCCTACTGTTTTAATTAAATTAATAATGACCCTCAAACGTTAATTAATAAAACCGGTTAGATTCCCAGTGGGCTAAGATCCATTTTATTTTATTAGAACCTTGAGCGACTCAACAAACCCTAATAAAACGTCCAGGTAGATACTCATATCAATCACATTTCTACGTGACTCCTAGATTATAAAGTAGACAATTTATTGTTGCACGCATATATGTGTGCCCCTGAAATTTTATTTCCTTGAGCGACTCAACAAAAAATAAAAGTCTAGTTAAATTCTACCAATTGTTCAAAAACATCAAAAACATCGAATGTTTCATAGTGATAAAAACTGTCTTGAGCAACTCAACAAACTGGCATCGATAATGGACTCTGGTTATAGAAGGCAGTTTATATTAACCATTTAATACTAATTTAATATTTTGATTTAGAGGGGTTTCTCTTATCATACTTATGTATATTAACTAACATCCAATATGCAATCAATCATACATAATAATAAATATAGATGATTATGGATTTTATCTATCTAGTCTTCCCGAGTAAAAGAAAGACTAGTTGGTCAATTCCTAGGGGATGTTGCATTTGTTCATCAAATGCAAAATACAATCATCTCCATCTCTTAGTGCAACATGTATCCTACACTAGTTGCTCCCTTGTGGCCCAACTATAACCTCTATCCTATACTAATTGGCACACATACCCAAATAAATGGACACGCAGACCCATATTTACAAAATACGGCTTACAAGACAAATAATTAAAAGAGCTCAAAAACTCAATTAAATAAGTAATAGGCTCACTGGCCCAACCAACAATCAAGAAGAACCATACAAACAATCACATGGGCTAAGTCCATAATCATCCACTAAATATCTAATGTTAAATATATTAATTTTCGAATTTGTAGCTTTGACAGTAAGAGTCTAAATCTTTTAAACATTTTGGTATGGACTAGACAGAATTAAATAATTAATTTTTTAACAATAAAATAAAAAAGTGAATCCAATTAATTTTACTAATAAAGGGGATTTTCAAAAATAATAATTTTACTTTATCTTCCGATTTAAAATCATACCCTAAATTGAGGATAAAATCAGTATAGGTTCAAAATTATAATTTTTTAAAGTAAAAAGTCGAAATTTAATCCGGTAAAAAATTTAAAATATGTTTTAAAAAGAATTTTAGTCAATATATTGAATATTTGACCACCATTAAAATTTTAATAATTGCAATTTTACCAAAATTTCAAAATTGTATTTAAGCCCCTATTTTCATTTTTAAAAATGAGGACTTGCTGTGCAATTCTCGAAATTGGCAAAAAAGCCTTTTAGGGTTTATTCAAGGTAGGGCTAGCATACCCTGGTGCAACATCCCAATCGGTAGGCAGTGGCATCGTCGGTGTCCAACACTCACGGCCACTGCCACTATGGCATCGAATAGCAGCAGCAAAACACAGCAAGCAGCGCCGCCATTTTCATTGGAGCGCATTTAGCACTCTAACTTGCACTGACGGTGGCTACTTCCAACTGCATTGCCTCTGGTCACCAACCTCTTTCTGGCCAGATTAATCCGCTCCGATCAAAACTAATTATCATATTAAAATTCATAATTTTATCTTGACTGTCAAAACTCAAATTAAATTAATATACCAATAATAATTATTGTAGTTTCATTAAAGTAGTCTAACAAATTCTAACAACTAACAAGTAACAAGATAGGCTTTGACACCGCTATAAAAAATTGATATATACATATACAGTGGAAATTAAATATACAATTCCTATATGTCCGGGTCAACCTTGTAATTAAATAGAATTCGTGATAGAAATATACATTGATGAACACTGTGGAATATGATTATCTGATTAGCTTGAGGTGCAATCTTTAATACCACTGTTGTCCAATTGTCCAACCTCAAATGGTAGTTCACACAGCAAGAACATATCTAGACTTCCACCATAAAAAACATATGAAAGTGGAATTTTGGGAGTAATTGATATTTCTTTTATCTCGTTCTTATGCTAAGAATTTATGAAGACATATTGAGATTGTCATTCTGTAATCAAAGGCCTAATTTATAGGCTACAGTGACCTTATTTCTAGTCTTACTACAATGGTACTAGCCCACAATTAATGGACCTAATTAATTAATTTGATCGATAAGTAATTAAGTCGAACCCGGTAATTTGGATCTTGAACATTATTCTTAAAAAAAATTATTGTAAGTTTAAATATTCATATTTTTCAAGGTTATATATAAAAAATTAGAACATGTTTTTAATTTTTACTAGATACAAGAAAACTCTAGGAGTGCCTTCTCAAATCTCATGGGTATTCTGGAGATTTTTTTTTTAGATTTTCTATATATACTTTCCACCAAAATCTCTCCAGAAGTTTTGTAAGTAGAGAATTCCTAAAAGTCATTCTCAATTTGAATACCTCATTAATTATAGACCTCTAAAAAAAATTAATTGAATACCCGTGACTTTTAATGACTTTTTAAAAGTCTCTGTTGAATACATCAATTCTTTTAAAGTGTCTTAAAAATTCTATTTTGAATACCCCTAAACTTTTTTGAATTCATAGAAATATTTAAAAGTCTCAATTAAATACACCCCCTTAAATGTTACGTATGATGGCCACATGTTACTTATCTAAAATTTCATTATATGTTTTTGATGGATTTTCATTTATAGAAGTAATTTGATTAACAATTTAATGATTTATATTATATTTTAGTGTTATCGAATACTTGTATAGTATATATGAAAAAAATTAAAAAAAGAAATTATAATTAGGGCCAAAGTAGCCCGGCACCGGATAGGCTGAGCCAACAATTTATTGGCCCCTATAAAATTGGGCTAGGGTTGGCCCGACCTTTGCTTCATGTGTGGCCCAAACTGGGCCGGGCCAACCCTACCCAGTCGTATACCACCTTTACCATTACCCATGAACTACCCAGGACCTCAAGCCCAACAAAACATAGGAAAACAGTTTGTACCTTTCCTAAATAAATCTCTCTGTTTAATTATCACACGACTCTCTGAATCTCCTAAAATTGACTGCCAATTTGCGCATTAAATTTTCAATGTGTACAGACTCTGCCTCAACTGCGTCGGAGTGATCTCGGTGGTCAGGCCAGATTTTATATGAGGCCCAAAAGGAGGTTGCTTCAGGCCCAAAAATTTTGGGGGTCCATAAGCAAAAAACAATGTTATGTTTTCTCTTTTTCTTTTCATTTTTTTTTTTTTTTTTTTTTTTTTTTTTTGAAAACATTGGCCCAAGCTGCTCAAGCCCAGCCCCAATTTAAAAATCTACCCAATCACAAACCCACACAATTAAAACCTACCCCAAAAAATCCAAACCCCATCTTGAAGACTGAACTATGAAGCAGTGGCATATCCACGGGAATCCATAGAAATTATATAATAAAAAATGTGGAAATTAGGCTCCTTACTTCTTTTTCCCCCAAAAAATTGAAAAATACATTACATTTTCAATTTTTTTGAAAAACACGTACATATGTTAATAAATGCATTCCTTTATATTAGAAAGTCAGGTAAGAGATAAAAATGTCATTTTCATTTTAAAGAATAAGAAACTCTAAATCCTTCCTTTTCTTCTCTAAAAATTTTAGGCTATCATCTTCTACTAAATCTAAGTTCATGATTTGATCGAATGTTGAGTTGTAAATTATATGTTTCAGCCTTTTTAGTTCAATTCAACTTGTAGTTATCTCAATTTTCTTAGGTTTTTTTAGCCAAATATGTGTTTATTTTCTGTGTTGTTGATTTTGAATAATCAAATATAAATAGCTTTCTAACACTAATCAAAATTTTAAATTGATTTTTCTTCATATCAGCTGTGAATCTTTATTAAGTACTTTCATGACCGCACTAATGATACTCCGATGATCAAATTTGACGATATTAAGAGCCCAATGAGCAGAAAACCGAAACGAAAATGAAAAAGAAAGGCCTCTCAATCAAACATAGTACCTTAAAAATTAAAACCACAGAAGGGCTAAAACCTGAGAAAACAGAGAACAAAACAAATCCCATGAATTTTGAATCCTATATTTAAATATACCGTGGAGATGATTTTGATCCAAAATATTTGTGTAACTTACATACAATGTTCTGTCACTTTTTGAGCAAAAAGTGACATAGCACGTCATTTTTTTATCCTCAAGCCTCAATTCATATTTAAGACAAAAAAACGATACGTTAATGTTTGGTCATTCTCAATAATTCATGTCATTCTATAATACACAACAAATAACAAATTAAATCATGCATTCAAATCAACTACAAACATGATTTTGATCCAAACGTGTTTTGTGTAACTTGTATACATTGTTCTGTCACTTTTTGTGCAAAAAGTGACCGGGCATGTCACTTTTCTATCCAAAGCTTCAATTCATATTCAAGACAAAAAAACGATACATTAATGTTTTGGTCATGCTCAATAATTCATGTCACACAATAATATACAACAAATAACAAGTTAAATCCTACACTTAAATCATTCACATAGATGATTTTGATCAAAATTTATTTATGTAACTTGCATACATTGTTCTGTCACTTTTTAAATAAAAAGTGACAGATCATGTCACTTTTTAGGCAAAAAATGACACAGCATGTCACTTTTCTATCCATAGTTTTAATTCTTATTCAAGACAAAGGAAATGATACATTAATACTTGATCATACTCAATAATTCATGTCAATCCATAATTCACCACAAATATCAAGTAAAATCCAGCAATTAAATCAACTATAGAGAAGATTTTGATCAAAATGTATTTGTGTAACTTGCATACATTGCTCTATCCCTTTTTGAGCAAAAAGTGACAAAGCATGTCACTTTTTAGGTAAAAAGTGACACAGTTTGTCACTTTTCAATCACAAGCCTCAATTCATATTCAAGAGAAAAAAACGATACATTAATGCTTGATCATGCTCAATAATTCATGTCACTCCATAATGCACAACAAATAACAAGTTAAATCTATATTTAAATCAACCACGGAGATGATTTTGATCCAAAATGTTTGTGTAACTTGCAAACAATGTTCTGTCACCTTTTGAGCAGAAAGTGACAGAGCATGTTACTTTTTTGGCAAAAAGTGACAAAGCATGTCAATTTCCTATCCTCAAGCCTCAATTCATATTTAAGACAAAAAAAGATACATTAATATTTGGTCATGCTCAATAATTCATGTCATTCTATAATACACAACAAATAATAAGTTAAATCATGTATTTAAATCAACTACAAACACAATTTTGATCCAAATGTGTTTTGTGTAACTTACATACATTATTCTGTCACTTTTTGTGCAAAAAGTGACAGAGCATGTCACTTTTCTATCAAAAGCTTCAATTCATATTCAAGGCAAAAAACGATACATTAATGTTTTGGTCATGCTCAATAATTCATGTTACTCCATAATGTACAACAAATAACAAGTTAAATCCTACAATTAAATCATCCACATAGATGATTTTGATCAAAATTTATTTATGTAACTTGCATATATTATTCTGTCACTTTTCAAACAAAAAGTGACAGATCATGTCACTTTTTAGGCAAAAAATGACACAGCATATCACTTTTCTATCCAAAGTATTAATTCTTATTCAAGACAAAAGAAATGATACATTAATACTTGATCATGCTTAATAATTCATGTCAATCCATAATTCACCATAAATATTAAATTAAATCCTGCAATTAAATCAACTACAAAGAAAATTTTGATCCAAATGTATTTTTGTAACTTGCATACATTGTTCTGTCTCTTTCTGAGCAAAAAGGTAAAAAGTGATAGAGTTTGTCAGTTTTCTATTCCAAGCCTCAATTCATATTCAAGAGAAAAAAACGATAAATTAATACTTGATCATGCTCAATAATTCATGTCACTCCATAATGTACAACAAATAACAAGTTAAATCTTACAATTAAATCATCCACATAGATGATTTTGATCAAAATTTATTTATGTAACTTGCATACATTGTTCTGTTACTTTTTAAACAAAAAGTACAGATCATGTCACTTTTTGGACAAAAAGTGACACAGCGTGCCACTTTTCTATCCAAAGTCTTAATTCTTATTCAAGACGAAAGAAATGATACATTAATGCTTGATCATGCTCAATAATTCGTGTCATTCTATATTACACAACAAATAACAAGTTAAATCATGCATTTAAATCAACTACAAACTTGATTTTGATACCAATGTATTTTGTGTAACTTGCATACATTGTTCTGTCACTTTTTGTGCAAAAAGTGACAGAGCATGTCACTTTTCAATCCAAAGCTTCAATTCATATTCAAGACAAAAAACGATACATTAATGTTTTGGTTATGCTCAATAATTCATGTCACTCCAAGATGTACAACAAATAACATCTTAAATCCAACAATTAAATCATCCACATTGATGATTTTGATCAAAATTTATTTATGTAACTTGCATAATTTGTTCTGTCACTTTTTAAATAAAAAGTGCCACATCATATCACTTTTTAGGCAAAAAGTGACACAGCATGTCACTTTTCTATCCAAAGTCTTAATTATTATTCAAGAAAAAAGAAATGATATATTAATGCTTGATTATGCTCAATAATTCATGTCAATCCATAATTCACCACAAATATCAAGTTAAATCCAACAATTAAATCAACTACAGAGAAGATTTTGATCCAAATGTATTTGTGTAACTTGTATACATTGTTCTGTCTTTTGTTTGAGCAAAAAGTGACACAGCATGTCACTTTTCTATCCAAAGTCTTAATTCTTATTCTAGACAAAAGAAATGATACATTAATAATTGATCATGCTCAATAATTCATATCATTTTATAATACACAACAAATAACAAGTTAAATCATGCATTTAAATCAACTACAAACATGATTTTGATCCAAATGTGTTTTGTGTAACTTGCATACATTGTCTTTTTGTGCAAAAAGTGACAGAGCATGTCACTTTTCTATCCAAAGCTTCAATTCATATTCAAGACAAAAAATAATATATTAATGTTTTGGTCATGCTCAATAATTCATGTTACTCCATGATGTACAACAAATAACAAGTTAAATCCAACAATTAAATCATTCACATTGATGATTTTGATCAAAATTTATTTATGTAACTTGCATAAATTTTTCTGTCACTTTTTAAACAAAAAGTGACAGATCATTTCACTTTTTAGGCAAAAAATGACACAGCAAGTCACTTTTCTATCCAAAGTCTTAATTCTTATTCAAGACAAAAGAAATGATACATTAATACTTGATCATGCTCAATAATTCATGTCACTTTTTAGGTAAAAAGTGACAGAGTTTGTCACTTTTCTATCCCAAGCCTCAATTCATATTCAAGAGAAAAAAACATACAATAATGCTTGATCGTGCTCAATAATTCATGTCACTCCATAACGTACAACAAATAACAAGTTAAATCCTACAATTAAATCATCCACATAGATGATTTTGGTCAAAATTTATTTATGTAACTTCCATACATTGTTCTGATACTTTTTAAACAAAAAGTGACACAGCATGTCACTTTTCTATCCAAAGTCTTAATTCTTATTCAAGAGAAAAGAAATGATACATTAATACTTGATCATGCTCAATAATTCCTGTCATTTTATAATACACAACAAATAACAAGTTAAATCATGCATTTAAATCAACTACAAACATGATTTTGATCCAAATGTATTTTGTGTAACTTGCATACATTGTTCTGTTACTATTTAAACAAAAAATGACATATCATGTCACTTTTTAGGCAAAAAGTGACACAGCATGTCACTTTTCTATCCAAAGTCTTAATTCTTATTCAAGACAAAAGAAATGATACATTAATAATTGATCATGCTCAATAATTCATGTCAATCCATAATTCACCATAAATATTAAATTAAATCCTGCAATTAAATCAACTATAGAGAAGATTTTGATCCAAATGTATTTGTATAACTTGAGTATATTATCCTGTCTCTTTTTTAGCAAAAAGTGACAAAGCATGTCACTTTTTAGGCAAAAAGTGACAGAGTTTGTCACTTTTCTATCCCAAGCCTCAATTCATATTCAAGAGAAAAAACATGCAATAATGCTTGATCGTTCTCAATAATTTATGTCACTCCATAACGTACAACAAATAACAAGTTAAATCATACAATTAAATAATCCACATAGATGATTTTGCTCAGAATTTATTTATGTAACTTCCATACATTGTTCTGTCACTTTTTAAACAAAAAATGACATATCATGTCACTTTTTAGGCAAAAAGTGACACAGCATATCACTTTTCTATCCAAAGTCTTAATACTTATTCGAGACAAAAGAAATGATACATTAATACTTAATCATGCTCAATAATTCAAGTCATTTTATAATACACAACAAATAACAAGTTAAATCATGCATTTAAATCAACTACAAACATGATTTTGATCAAAAAAATGTTTTTTCTATCCAAAGTCTTAATTCTTATTCAAGACAAAAGAAATGATACATTAATACTTGATCATACTCAATAATTCAAGTGTAAAACAACAAATAGCAAGTTAAACTTTTAAATCAAAAGCTTGATTTTATTCAAATGTAATGTAACTTGATACATTAATATTTTGTAAAAGTCATTTCAATCAAAGCTTCAATTTATATTCAAGACAAAAAAACGATACATTAATATTTTGGTCATGCTCAATAATTCATGTCACTCCATGATGTACAACAAATAACAAGTTAAATCCTACAATTAAATCATCCACATAGATGATTTTTATCAAAATTTATTTATGTAACTTGCATACATTGTTCTGTCACTTTTTAAATAAAAAGTGACACATCATATAACTTTTTAGGCAAAAAGTGGCACAGCATGTCACTTTTCTATCCAAAGTCTTAATTCTTATTCAAGACAAATGAAATGATATATTAATGCTTGATTATGCCCAATAATTCATGTCAATCCATAATTCACCAAAAATATCAAGTTAAATCCAACAATTAAATCAACTACAGAGAAGATTTTGATCCAAATGTATTTGTGTAACTTGTATACATTGTTCTGTCTTTTGTTTGAGCAAAAAGTGACAAAGCATGTCGCTTTTTAGGTAAAAAGTGACAGAGTTTGTCACTTTTCTATCCCAAGCATCAATTCATATTCAAGAGAAAAAAACGATACATTAACGCTTGATCATGCTCAATAATTCATGTCACTCCATAATGCACAACAAATAACGAGTTAAATCCTATATTTAAATCAACCACGGAGATGATTTTGATCCAAAATGTTTGTGAATTGCATACAATGTTTTGTCACGTTTTGAGCAAAAAGTGACAGAGCATGTCACTTTTCTATCCTCAAGCCTCAATTTATATTTAAGACAAAAAAATGATACATTAATGTTTGGTCATGCTCAATAATTTATGTTATTCTATAATACACAACAAATAACAAGTTAAATCATGCATTTAAATCAACTACAAACATGATTTTGATCCAAATGTGTTTTGTGTAACTTGCATACATTGTCTTTTTGTGCAAAAAGTGACAGAGCATGTCACTTTTCTATCCAAAGCTTCAATTCATATTCAAGACAAAAAATAATATATTAATGTTTTGGTCATGCTCAATAATTCATGTTACTCCATGATGTACAACAAATAACAAGTTAAATCCAACAATTAAATCATCCACATTGATGATTTTGATCAAAATTTATTTATGTAACTTGCATAAATTGTTCTGTCACTTTTTAAACAAAAAGTGACAGATCATTTCACTTTTTTGTCAAAAAATGACACAGCAAGTCACTTTTCTATCCAAAGTCTTAATTCTTATTCAAGACAAAAGAAATGATACATTAATACTTGATCATGCTCAATAATTCATGTCAATCCATAATTCACCATAAATATTAAATTAAATCCTGCAATTAAATCAACTATAGAGAAGATTTCGATCTGAATGTATTTGTATAACTTGCGTACATTATTCTGTCTCTTTTTTAGCAAAAAGTGACAAAGCATGTCACTTTTTAGGCAAAAAGTGACAGAGTTTGTCACTTTTCTGTCCCAAGCCTCAATTCATATTCAAGAGAAAAAAAACATAATGCTTGATCGTGCTCAATAATTCATGTCACTCCATAACGTATAACAAATAACAAGTTAAATTCTACAATTAAATCATCCACATAGATGATTTTGATCAAAATTTATTTATGTAACTTCCATACATTGTTGTGTCACTTTTTAAACAAAAAGTGACACAGCATGTCACTTTTCTATCCAAAGTCTTAATTCTTATTCAAGACAAAAGAAATGATACATTAATACTTGATCATGCTCAATAATTCATGTCATTTTATAATACACAACAAATAACAAGTTAAATCATGCATTTAAATCAACTACAAACATGATTTTGATCCAAATGTATTTTGTGTAACTTGCATACATTGTTCTGTCACTATTTAAACAAAAAATGACATATCATGTCACTTTTTAGGCAAAAAGTGACACAGCGTGTCACTTTTCTATCCAAAGTCTTAATTCTTATTCAAGACAAAAGAAATGATACATTAATACTTGATCATGCTCAATAATTTATGTTATTATATAATACACAACAAATAACAAGTTAAATCATGCATTTAAATCAACTACAAACATGATTTTGATCCAAATGTATTTTGCGTAACTTGCATACATTGTTCTGTCACTATTTGTGCAAAAAGTGACAGAGCATGTTACTTTTCAATCCAAAGCTTCAATTTATATTCAAGACAAAAAACGATACATTAATATTTTGGTCATGCTCATTAATTCATGTCACTCCATGATGTACAACAAATAACAAGTTAAATCCTACAATTAAATCATCCACATAAATAATTTTGATCAAAATTTATTTATGTAACTTGCATACATTTTTCTATCACTTTTTAAATAAAAAGTGACACATCATATCACTTTTTAGGTAAAAAGTGACACAGCATGTCACTTTTTTATCCAAAGTCTTAATTCTTATTCAAGACAAATGAAATGATATATTAATGCTTGATTATGCTCAATAATTCATGTCAATCTATAATTCACCACAAATATCAAGTTAAATCCAACAATTAAATCAACTACAGAGAAGATTTTGATCCAAATGTATTTGTGTAACTTGTATACATTGTTCTGTCTTTTGTTTGAGCAAAAAGTGACAAAGCATGTCACTTTTTAGGTAAAAAGTGACAGAGTTTGTCACTTTTCTATCCCAAGCATCAATTCATATTTAAGAGAAAAAAACGATACATTAATGCTTGATCATGCTCAATAATTCATGTCACTCCATAATGCACAACAAATAACAAGTTAAATCCTATATTTAAATCAACCACGGAGATAATTTTGATCCAAAATATTTGTGTATTGCATACAATGTTCTGTCACATTTTGAGCAAAAAGTGACAGAGCATGTCACTTTTCTATCCTCAGGCCTCAATTCATATTTAAGACAAAAAACTGATACATTAATGTTTGGTCATGCTCAATAATTTATGTTATTCAATAATATACAACAAATAACAAGTTAAATCATGCATTTAAATCAACTACAAACATGATTTTGATCCAAATGTGTTTTGTGTAACTTGCATACATTGTCTTTTTGTGCAAAAAGTGACAGAGCATATCACTTTTCTATCCAAAACTTCAATTCATATTCAAGACAAAAAATAATATATTAATGTTTTGGTCATGCTCAATAATTCATGTTACTCCATGATGTACAACAAATAACAAGTTAAATCCAACAATTAAATCATCCACATTGATGATTTTGATCAAAATTTATTTATATAACTTGCATAAATTGTTGTGTCACTTTTTAAACAAAAAGTGACATATCATTTCACTTTTTAGGCAAAAAATGACAAAGCAAATCACTTTTCTATCCAAAGTCTTAATTCTTATTCAAGACAAAAGAAATTATACATTAATACTTGATCTTGCTCAATAATTCATGTCAATCCATAATTCACCATAAATATTAAATTAAATCCTGCAATTAAATCAACTATAGAGAAGATTTTGATCCAAATGTATTTGTACAACTTGCGTATATTATCCTGTCTCTTTTTTAGCAAAAAGTGACAAACTATGTCACTTTTTTAGGCAAAAAGTGATGAGTTTGTCACTTTTCTATCCCAAGCCTCAATTCATATTCAAGAGAAAAACATATAATAATGCTTGATCGTTCTCAATAATTTATGTCACTCCATAACGTACAACAAATAACAAGTTAAATCCTACAATTAAATCATCTACATAGATGATTTTGATCAAAATTTATTTATGTAACTTCCATATATTGTTCTGTCACTTTTTAAACAAAAAATGACATATCATGTCACTTTTTAGGCAAAAAGTGACATAGAATGTCACTTTTCTATCCAAAGTCTTAATTCTTATTCAAGACAAAAGAAATGATACATTAATACTTGATCATGCTCAATAATTTATGTCATTTTATAATACACAAGAAATAACAAGTTAAATCATGCATTTAAATCAACTACAAACATGATTTTGATCCAAATGTATTTTGTGTAACTTGCATACATTGTTGTGTCACTATTTAAACAAAAAATGACATATTATGTCATTTTTTTAGCAAAAAGTGACACAGCATGTCACTTTTCTATCCAAAGTCTTAATTCTTATTCAAGACAAAAGAAATGATACATTAATACTTGATCATGCTCAATAATTCATGTCATTCTATAATACACAACAAATAACAAGTTAAATCATGCATTTAAATCAACTACAAACATGATTTTGATCCAAATGTATTTTGTGTAACTTGCATATATTGTTCTGTCACTATTTGTGCAAAAAGTGACAGAGCATGTTACTTTTCAATCCAAAGCTTCAATTTATATTCAAGACAAAAAACGATACATTAATATTTTGGTCATGCTCAATAATTCATGTCACTCCATGATGTACAACAAATAACAAGTTAAATCCTACAATTAAATCATCCACATAGATGATTTTTATCAAAATTTATTTATGTAACTTGCATACATTGTTCTGTCACTTTTTAAATAAAAAGTGACACATTATATCACTTTTTAGGCAAAAAGTGACACAGCATGTCACTTTTCTATCCAAAGTCTTAATTCTTATTCAAGAAAAAAGAAATGATATATTAATGCTTGATTATGCTCAATAATTCATGTCAATCCATAATTCACCACAAATATCAAGTTAAATCCTGCAATTAAATCAACTATAGAGAAGATTTTGTGTAACTTGCATACATTGTTCTGTCTTTTTTTGAGCAAAAATGACAAAACATGTCACTTTTTAGGTAAAAAGTGACAGAGTTTGTCACTTTTCTATTACAAGCCCCAATTCATATTCAAGAGAAAGAAATGATACATTAATGGTTGATCATGCTCAATCATTCATATCACTCTATAACGTACAATAAATAACAAGTTAAATCCTACAATTAAATCATCCACATAGATGATTTTGATCAAAATTTATTTATGTAATTTGTATATGTTAAACAAAAAATGACAGATCATGTCACTTTTTAAGTAAAAAGAGACGCAGCATGTCACTTTTCTATCCAAAGTCTTAATTCTTATTCAAAACAAAAGAAATGATACATTAATACTTGATCATGCTCAATAATTCATGTCATTCTATAATACACAACAAATAACAAGTTAAATCATGCATTTAAATCAATTACAAACATGATTTTGATCCAAATGTATTTTGTGTAACTTGCATACATTGTTCTATCACTATTTGTGCAAAAAGTGACAGAGCATGTCACCTTTCAATCCAAAGCTTCAATTCATATTCAAGACAAAAAACGATACAATAACATTTTGGTCATGCTCAATAATTCATGTCACTTCATGATGTACAACAAATAACAAGTTAAATTCTATAATTAAATCATCCACATAGATGATTTTGTTCAAAATTTATTTATGTAACTTGCATACATTGTTTTGTCACTTTTTAGGCAAAAAGTGACACAACATGTCACTTTTCTATCCAAAGTCTTAATTCTTATTCAAGACAAAAGAAATGATACATTAATGCTTGATCATGCTCAATAATTCATGTCAATCCATAATTCACCACAAATATCAAGTTAAATTTTACAATTCAATCAACCACATAGATGATTTTGATCTAAATATATTTGTGTAACTTACATTTATTGTTCTGTCACTTTTTGAGCAAAAAGTGATAGAGTTTGTCACTTTTCTATCCCAAGCCTCAATTCATATTCAAGAGAAAACAAGATACATTAATGCTTGATCATATTCAATAATTCTTGTCACTTCATAATGCACAACAAATATCCAGATAAATCTTGCATTTAAATCAATCACATAGATGATTTTGATTCAAATTTATTTGTCTAACTTCCATACAATGTTTTGTAACTTTTTAAGCAAAAAGTGACAGAATATGTCACTGTTTAGGCAAAAAGTGACAGAGCATGTCACTTTTCTATTCTCAACCCTCAATTCATATTCAAGACAAAAAATGATACATTAATGTTTGATCATGCTCAATAATTCATGTCACTCCATAATGCAAAACAAATATCAAGTTAAATCATCTTTTTAAATCAACCACATTGCTGATTTTATTTCAAATTTGTTTGTTTAAATTGTATACAATATTCTGTCACTTTTTAAGCAAAAAGTTACAGAGCATGTGACTTTTTGAACAAAAAGCCATATTCATATTGACATTTTTACAAACACATTGTATGCATCCCTGTATTGTTAACTAATATTCGCAAACATGTTTAGAAGACTTTACTCAATATTAATGATTTATAATGAAGTGAATAAAGAAGGATTTGTCTACATTGAAATCGGAATATGAGATAATTTAAATCAAAATCATTTGTATGCATTTACTAAGCATGTTATTGAATATCTTCAATCAAAAATCAGAAAATTATCTAATTCAAATAGAAACTATGAAGAAGAAATAAAATTTAGCATATTACCTAAGAATTTCGGATTTTGAGTTATGATTTTGTATTGAATTGGAGAAGAAACAACGAGAAATCCTTAATAATAACGTGAAAGAGATCGGTTTTATTATGAATTTGGATTTGTAGAGAATTTGGATCTGTTTTCGGGTTGATTATGGAATAGAATTGGAATTGATTTACTTTTTACCGTATTACTTACGGTTGTAATAGTTTAGGATGATTTTTCAAAAAATCCTCAATTTTATGGGTATTTGTGTAATTTTCCCATAAAAAATTCTCATGTTAAAGGCCGAACTGTGAAGCAATGGCAATCCACGGCAATTATACCAAAAAAATAATAATAATAATAATCCAATGGCATTAAGCTATATTACTCCTACTCATGTAACCCACCCAATACCAACCTTTGAAACTCCAAACCCCATCTTCTTGTAGGCAGAAGCAACGGCAATCCCATAAAATTATTGATGCAATAGAAAAACCTAAGGTTATTTCTAGACTCTAGTTTTTTGTTAATATTATTTTGATGCAAGGTTATTTCTAGTCTTTTGAAAAATATTATTTTGGCTGGTTGGGTAAATATTAATTGTAATTATTTTTATATATTGTCGAAAACTTAGATTATTATTGACTTGGCTATTATTGTTGATTGTAATCGTTGGAATATACTTGGATTTTATTATTGATTTGAGTTGATTGTTAGTGTTGGATATAAATATATGGTGTTGAATTGTTGTTTGGTAGTTGGTGGCTTGAGTTGAAAAGTTGAATTTTTTTATTATTCAATTGTTCTTTTATTTGCCTTTTAGATAAATCATATACGATACCTCCTAAACATATGTCTGGAGCTCAAAAACGAAAAAGAAAATAGAGGGAAGAAGAATAAATTCAAAGTCAAACGGGAGATACTCATAAATAATTGAATATAAACAAAAGAATAGAGAAAGAAGTAACAAATGAAAATTTGGTGAACAAGGAACAAGAGAATAGAAATGACAATGACAATGAACAATATAATAAATCTGTCAATGAGAATGATAATAAAGAAGTGATTCAACCTGCCAATGTGAATGAATTGAATGAGAATGAGGAAGATGATAATATGATTGAAAATGTTCAATGTCAAGATTTAAATCAAGAGATATGCTTTCCTTTGAATGTTGATGATCCTGGTAATTGGGATAAAATTGATTCAAATTTTAGGGACTTAATAGTTGAAAATAGTCCAAAAAAATATGATGGTGTCGTGTTTCTCAAACATAGTTCTCGTAGACATTTTGATTAATCACATGCAATATAAGAAGCTCCTACCAAATGGGGATAAAAATGATAGAAGATGAATCCTATATTCAGTTTTTTTTAGACAATGTTTTTCTCTTTTCCTCAAGTTGTTCAAGACGCAAAGAACCATGACTAAACTTGGTCAATTGCCTAATAAAGGATACAAAGATTAGCATAATTTGAGTCGGAGTCTTAGAAATCATGAAGCGAGTAAGGAGTGTATTAACACTACAAAAAATCGTAGCTTGAAAACGAATTTTCTATTGTTGAAACCCCGATATCTGTACCTAATGGTCGCTACCAACGGAATATTTTCAACCAAAAATCCGTTGATATTTTGGGGGTCGCTGAAAGTTACCAACAGAAAATCCATTGGTGATTTTCAAAAATGGAATTTTCGTTGGTAAAAGTGTGTGCCATTACCTACGGAATTTCGGTAGGTAAAGGCTTTGTCCCAAGCCTACGGATATTGTGTAGGTAATGACAAGCATTATTACCTACAAAAATTCCGTATGTAATGTCCAGGGACATGGACATTACCTATGGAATTTTCGTAGATAATAGTGCAAATTTTTAATAATTAAAAAAATTAATTTTAAGTACTTGGTGGACCTCTGACCCGACTTGCCAAGTATGGGCTTGAAACTCGACTCACCAAAAGCCCGACCCAATCCACTAAAATTTGTCAAGCATTTTTATTTTAGATTGAATATAATGTGATTTGAACCCTTAACATAAGAATTGTGAAGTTACAACCAAACCATTGGAGACAAATGAATTCTTGTGATTATATTTGTTTTTATAATATATATTAGTTCAATGAGCAACATTTTCTACAATTTCTTATAAAGTAAAAAATAAATATTAGTGAAAAATCAAATTCCACACCTAAGATTTCACCCAAAAAATAAAAAAACCCTCACATATAGGGACGACATTGTCCCTGCTATAGATAGATTTTGTCGTCACTATAGTTAGAGAAAAAAAGTCATACGTACAGTTGTTAAACTACTTCGCCTGTATATCACTAAAGGAAAATCCATAGATAACACTAACTAAGCTCCACAACTTAACATTAAGTTATCGTTAACAACAAATGAGATAAAACCTTGTTTTATTATTTATTTTATTATGTTAAAATATTTACGCATGAACACTTAAACTTAAAGTATCACGTAGTTCGAAAAAAACTTCAAAGTTGTACGAACTGTACAAATTATGCTAAACATTACTTTCTTTCACTTTTTAACACGAAATTCCCAACGAAAGGGATGTCGTACAGTTGGTAAACTACTCCACATATGTATTGTTCGCACTTGATTAGTTTGAATTTTTTTTTTATTATTTTGTAATTCAATAACTTCATTGTAGAAAATTCTAATGTTAAACGAATGAAACTTATTTTAAGACTATTCCTTAAGTGATTAACCTTCACCTCCATATAGTTGAATCTTTTTTTGGTTGTCAAAATTTGATTTATATCACTCATGGAAAACATTCTTTTCACCAATAGATTTTCCGTATCTCAATAGTCAAAACATTAATATCACCTACGGATAATCCGTAGGTGAAATGTCGAAAGATTTTTTGGTCTTTAAAATTGATTAATATTACCCACGACATTTCCGTAGGTAATATGAATTGATCTTCACCTACGGATTATCCGTTGGTAAAGGGTCGAAAATATTTTTGGGTAATATGAATTACTCGTACTTACGGGTATTCCGTAGGTGAAAGGTCGAATCAATTTTTGATCTTTCAAATTGATTAATATTACCTATGCAATTTTTGTAGGTAATATGAATTGTTTTCACCTACGGTTTATCCGTTTGTAAAATGTCAAAAATATTTTTGGGTAACATGAATTATTCGTCACCTACGGATATTTCGTAGGTGAAAGGTCGAATCAATTTTTGGTCTTTCAAACTGATTAATATGACCTACGAAATTTCCGTTGGTGATATGAATTGTTCTTTACCTACGGATTATCCGTTGGTGAATGGTCAAAATATTGTTTGGTCATATGAATTACTCGACACATACGGATCTTCCGTAAGGGAAAGGTTGAAACAATTTTTGGTATGGTATGCTCATTAATATCACATACGGAAAAACCGTAGGTAATATAGATTACTCTTTTAGGCACTGAAAATATGTTGGTCAAACGTTATTACCTTTGCCAATGAAAAAGCCGTTGCTGATTACCGTAGGTGAAATGTCATCACTTTTACCAATGGATAATTGGATAATCCTTTGCTGATTACCAACGGAAATAATCCGTTGGTAAATTCCCGTTAATGAAAAGGCGATTTTTAGTAGTGTAATTGTATGACTAGTTGGGTTGAATTGTAAAGGAGGCTGCAAAAGAGTGCAAATAGAAATTAACAAAGAAAGAGAACATTGGAGACAACTCGTAGAGAGCATAATCGTTGTTTTGCAAAGACTCTCAAAAAACAACTTGGCATTTCAAAGAGATTGTGAGAAGCTTTAAGAACGCAAGATTTATTTTTACATATCTCGGTCGTAAAATTTAAAATGAATTGATACATACGTTGGCAAGTGACGTGAAAAGTATTGTTACAAAAATTAAATAAGCAAAAAAAATTTAGTCTTACTAGATTGTTGTAGCGACCGGAAAAATTTTCGTCTTTTTAATTCGAGGAAATAAAATTTTAACTTTCGGCGTCACTACAAAGCTCTAGTATGATTTAAAATATTTTAATCAAGTTAATTTTTGCACTTGCTTGCCTTATATTTTATGTGACGAACATGAAATTTTATTAATCACCGAGACTAATTAATTTTTCTTAACCCGATTATTTTCTTGAGTTAATTTTGGGTTAAGTTTAGACCAATCGTTTAAATTAAAAACCAACAAAAATTTAAACATCTTCACTGCCATTTTTGGTCTAATTTTTCATCTTAGTTTCGACCCATTTGTTTGCTATTATTTACTTAGAATTAACCCTATTATCATGACACTGTATTGCAAGAAAGACTTCCCCAAACAGCCAGTTATTTCCCTGCTAGATAATCACCCAAACAACCCTTATTCTCTGCCAAAAAAGATGCCCCAAACATTCCCTTTAGTCACTTGAAACCCGCTACTTTCCCTCCCCATTATCCATCCCGCTCCCATTTTCAACACCATTTACCCACCTTCCAACTCACTTAAAATGCAGCCAAACTGCCCTTAATCTCCACAAAAAACTGCCCCACATTCGTGCCCCTAAACTTAGCAGAAAACACCCATTTATTCCCCATTAATCAACCCACTTCCTCCCATTTTCAGCACCAATTACCCACTTCCCATTAATGCTGAAAACCGCCCCACCTGCCCATGTTTGCCCTCACTCTTCAATCACCCAAGAAGCTGATTTATTCCATCCATTTCCCCACCAATAATCGTCCAGCAGCCCCCTCCCATTTATTCAAGTTTTCGGTCCACAAAATCACTACTCAACTCCATTTAATTCAAGTCCCAATCCCATTTCCAGCAAGTCATTTTTCCGACAGAAATTCTCCTTTCCCCTTTTCTCTCTCTTAGGATCACACAAAGTCCCCCCCAACTCCCCCTTTTTAGTCCCCAAAAAATTAAAGTCTAGCATCCCCTTCTCCTCTGTTAATTTCTGTTCCTTATCTTTCCTTATACATTTCAGCCCCCAAGAGCAGGCATTCAACCCCTTTTTGCTTCATCTTTTGTTTCCCCACTTTTCCTTCCAGACACCCGACCTCAACAGGGAAAATTCAGTTGCCTTTTTGCATCCGTTTTGCTCCCATTTCAGCCTCTTTTTCACCAGCAAGATCATATTTTCTTTCTCCCTTTTCCCTTCTATTTTAGTCACTCAAACCACACTACAACACACGAATTTTGTAAATCAAAAAGCAAGGGCACGGAGTTATTATTTTGAGGAAAGGTACATCCATTGTTCACATTTCAACTCAACCAAAAGCTACGAATTTACAAGGTAGTTTCTTATACTACTTAAATTATGTTTCACGAATTTTTACGTTGAGAAAATTATATGTAAATTATATGCCACGTTTAATGATAAAGATGGAACATTATGATAGTGATTGAAGGTAATCACTTGAATATGATTGTGATTGATGGTAATCACTAGTATGTCAGTGATTGAAGGTAATCACTTATGATTTTAATCGGTGCCCGTTACCAAAAAGATGTTGTTCCTATGTATATTTAAATGAATTGCATGTCACTTATTAATTTCGTATGATTTTCTCTTGTATTAGTATAATTTGTTATTGAGTGTTTCTTTTGAAATTCTCACCCCAAAATTATTAAATCTCCAAATTAATATGATTGGCGTTAGTACGACGGCGTAGAGTAGTGACCGTGAAGAAAATGGCATAGTTTTAGATTACTTATGTTTTGGGATCAATATGATCGAGTCATTTATGATGTAAAATTAAATACAATGCTGAATCTATTTTTCTTTAATATTTTAAAGTGGTAGAAGTGTTAAGTAGTTATTCAAAAATTTCCAGCTTTGTGCCCTTAAATTCATAACTTTTAATGTAATTTGAATTTTTTAGTCAATTTAGTGTCAGTTGATAGATATATAAGTTATCTGATAGTAGAAATTGGAATCACCCAAAAATCATATCATATGAATTTATTATGACTATTTTACCGAGCTGCGTCAGTGTACCCGGGAGAGTTTTTGAAGCAACTTTGACAATTTTTTCGCATATCAAACAACATGGATAAGGTCTTAAATTTTGATATCTTGTAGCATAAGGTTCCAATTATTTACGGTTCAATCTCATAATTTTTAGAGTACGTTTAAATGGTCAAATAATTTGTGGCAACACCTAATACAGTTTGGTAAAATCCTTAACGCTTTAGAAGTTAAATTCATTTTTCCTTGCGCGCCTGTTACTATTCTGCAATAGTTAAATTTTAAAACCATTCAAGGGCACGGAAAAATTTATTTGAAGTTTCCAAATATTATTTAAATATTTTTAAGTGACCCTCCAGGTTGAGAAAATCTAGGGCGTTATAATTGTACTCCAGTTGTGAGTCATGAGGAACAAATGTCTCTTGTAATACGATGTATGGATGATTCAGCAAACACTACGGTGATAGAAGAATATTGGGTACAATCTGGACTTTTTGCAATCTTGAGCTTGATGTTGATGATATAAGAGGTCAAGGGTATGACAACGGATCTAATATGAGAGAGAGGCACCAAGGTGTATAGAACATATTACATTAAATAAATTCCAAAGCTTTTTATACTCCATGTGGCTGTAGTCTTAATCTAGCATTATGTAATATGGAAAATTTGTCCTAAAGCTATGTCATTTCTTGGAGTGATACAATGCATCTATACATTGTTTTCTTCTTCTACTAAAATAATTTTTAAATAATGTTTGACGACTCCAAATAGGTTTCTCGTGCCCTTGAATGGTTTAAAATGTAACTATTGCAGAAAAATAACAAGCGCAAGGTAAAAGAAATTCACTTCTAAAATTGAAGGTTTTTACCTATAGCGCAATAGGTGTCGCCACAAATTATTTGACCACACAAACATGCTCCAAAAATTACAAAATTTCAACTATAAATACTTGGGCCCTTGGACTAGGCTATGTTAAAATTTCAGACCTTAGCTACGTCATTTGCTAGATGAAAAAGTTAGCCAAAGTTTCTAGAAAAACTATCCACTAAAACATTCATAATAAATTCGTACAATGGAATTTTTGAGTTATTCCAATTTCTGCTATTAGAAAACATATAAAGCTTTCCATATCCACTAATTTCACTCAAAAACTCCAAATACACAGAAAGTTGTGATTTTTCAAAGTATTGACACAAAGCTGAAATTTCATAATTTGAAACAAGGCAATTTCTACTTTAAAAATTGAACTGACAACTGAACCGACAACTCGTTTTTTCTCGTATTTCACATGATTAAATATTGTAAAACCAGTATCTAAATTATAGTATTAACACCATGATTGACTCGATCATCTTGATGCCAAAACGTAGTTTAAATACAATAAGTCCACTTCAAGATCGCTAGCCTACGCCATCGCACCAATGGCAACCATTTCAATCTGAAAATTTGTTTATTTTGGGGTGAGTTAAGAAACACTCAGTAGAAACATATACTAACGTGTGATAAAAATATATGAAATTAAATTGCGACATGCCAAACATTTAAAACGTACATAGGAACACATTCGGTAACCGGCGCCACATGAAACTTAAAAGTGATTACCTTCAATCACTAACATATGTACCTTCAATCAAAATCATAAAGTTCCGAGTTTGACATTAAGCATGGAAATCAATTTACATAATATATTCTCAATTTAAAAACATGGACTTAAATTCAGTAGTACAAGAAACTACCTTGCAACAAAAAGAATTTCTGTTGAGTTGATTTGTGGTTCAAAATGGCAGTTTCTTTTCTTCAAATTATGACTCTGTGATTGCCCTTTTTCGCTTCTAAAAATCTGAGGTTTGTAGTGTGATTTGAGTAATAAAAACAAATGAAGAAGAGGAAGGTAAAATCTGGTTCTTTGCTGGCCGAAAATGGAGACCTTTGGGCTGATTGATGACTGAAAATGGTACCTCAAAAAAAGGGGGATGTTGGACGAAAAAATAAAGAAAATCTTGGACGAAAGTGTCTGTGATCTTTGTGGCTGATTAAAGTGGGAGAATGGGGGACTAAAGGGATGAAATTGGAGACTGAATGGGCAGTTTTCTTCAGAGAGAAAGTGATTACTCACCTGGAGTTTGAAGTAAAACAAAGTGGCTGAAGTTAAGAGGGGAGAATGAACTGCTGTCTGTTTTATGTAAGGTGGGAAAAAGGGAAAACTGATTCCGTTGTTTGAGTGAGGGGAGAGGTTAATGGCTTAATGGAAGATGGGCACGTTGATTTAATTAAAATTGATCAAGGTGGGCAGTTTTTCTGATGCAGGGATGGTTTTGCTGATAATGGGGAGGGGGCTGTTTGGCTGAAGAAAACAAAAGACCATGTTGCTGGAAATTTACTTGGCTGATTTATGGAGTAACATAGTGACAGAAAATAGGGGATGATGGGGACTTCTTGCTGGCCAAAAATTGCAAGGAGAAGAAGGGATGACTTAAAGGCTGAAAAAGGAGGAAAGGTGTTGGAATAAATGGCAGTTTTAGGGAAGATCATGGGGCGTTTTTGGCATCAAGTGGAGTGGGTTCGGGGGTTCTTGGCATCAAGGTGGGTGGTTTCTTGGTTGAAAAGTGGGGTGGACAGGTGCTAGTTTGGGCCGGTTGTTAGAGCATCTCCAATAGACTCTCTATTTATAAAGAGCATATTTGACATTTTAGAGAACATCTATAAATTTAGAGAGTAAAATTTTTTAAGTGCTCCAATAATCTCTTTATCTTTAACACTTTATTTTACTTCTTCCAATAAGTATTTATTATTTTTTCATTTATTTTCTTTTAACACGCCTCTCTCCTAATTATTATATGATTTTATTCTATTTTTTCGATTTTATTTTGTATGCACTAATTAATTCAACCATTATTTGGAGTATTGAAAATTGAAACTGTTTGAATGCATTTAATTATAGAGAGTGAGTTTGACTCTCCAGATGTGGAGAGCCAAACCCACTCTCTATTTTGAAAAGTTAATTTAGAGAGTCCGTTGAACTATAATTTTAAAGTTTAGCTCTTTAAAATAGAGAGAATCTTATGTTTAAAGAGTCCATTGGAGATGCTCTTAGGAGACTTTTATGGCTAAACAATTGGGGTTTAGAAGTGGGAAAACAAAAGGGCTGCAATTAAGGTACAGCGGTTGAACCAAAAAATTTGGGGGGAAACGAAAATTTAAACCTTGTTGGTTTCTAAGTTAAACGGTCAGTCTAAAATTAAACCCGCAAATTTTAATCAAAAAATTTTTATCCCGATCAAGAAAACTTAATGGGTCTCGGTGATCAATAAAATTTCTTAAACGTCAAATAAGAGCCCGTTTGGTAGAGTTTATAAACCAGTTTATATGACCAAAAATGATTTATTTGACAAAAAAATTTGCCTTGGTAACCGTTATTTTTTACCATTCTTGGTCAAATAAACTAGTTTATAATCTTTACCAAACGGGCACTAAATATATAAGGCAAGTACGTGCAAGAAAATGTAACGCAATTAAAATATTTAAAACGTACTAGGAAGTTTGTAGCGACGCCGAAAGATAAAATTTATTTTTCTTGAAATTTTAAAAGCCAAAAAAAATGTCGGTCGTTACAGCCCTCCCCATTTAAAATAATTTCGTCTTCGAAATTTAACTTACATAGTTTACGAGATCCGGGTGCTTAGCTAAGACATCTTCTTCTCTTTCCCAAGTGTCCCCATCATCCTCATGTTTACCCCAGACTAAAGGGATATCCTAGTTTCTCAGAAAATGGACTTTTCTCTCTAGAACCACCGTAGGCGCTTCCTCATAAGTCATATCATTCCTTAAATCCAACTACTCATATTATACTGTATGTGTAGGATCATGCACGTACTTCTTTAATATCGAAATATGGAATACGTCATATACCACCGAGAGCTCAGGTGGCAATGCCAAACGATACGCCACATTTCCAATTTTCTCGTATTATGAAATACTCGCTTATGAGTACCTATAGAAAACCAACAACGATAATTACCAACTCAGCCAAAGAAATGTAGTATTTAAGACATTTCGGAAAAATTCTATAAGTTATAGAAGTACTGAATATAAGATAGTTTTAATTAAAAGATACAAGTACATACTTGAACCCAAATACTAAAGACGCTAATGTGAAGACCATTAAGGGTATTAATTGACTGAATAATAGTTTTAAGAACACTGCATTATTCTAGATATTTTTCCTTCTATATTTGCTCCTTCTTAAGTCTCTTATTGTGCGCGATATTGTGCCTTTTTTAAAATGAGGATAAATATATTTTTACCATGATTTGAGGCCTTTAAAAAAAAGATAAATTCAGGGCCGGTCACTGTTTTTGCACTTATAGGCTCTAAAGTCACATACTCAAAACTTAATTCAATTAAAGTCACATTTTAGAGCTAACAGACGAACATACCCTTAATTGTAAAAAAACGCTAATTGCAATACTGTTTTGTGGTGATACTGTTTTGTCGTGGATTAAAACAGTATCATGAATTAAAACGAAGACATTAAAATAGTATCATTGATTAAAACTAAGATATTCAAACAGTATCACAAGTTCAAACATTGTCATAATTAAATAGTATCAACGATCACATAGATTCAAACAGTATGACGGGATAAAAACAGTATCATGGATTAAAACGGTATCAAAATATACTAATGCAAATTACCTAAATAAAACAATATCATGGATTAAAACTAGCTACGACATTCAAATAGTATCACAGGTTCAAACCTTGTCATAATTAAACAGTATCAAAGATCACATAGATTCAAACAGTATCACAAGATAAAAACAGTATCATGAATTAAAATGGTATCAAAATATACTAATGTAAATTACCTAAATAAAACAATATCATGGATTAAAACTAAGACATTCAAATAGTATCACAGGTTCAAACCTTGCCATAATTAAACAGTATCAAAGATCACATAGATTCAAACAGTATCACTAGATTAAAACAGTATCATGGATTAAAACGGTATCAAAATATACTAATGCAAATTACCTAAACAAAACAGTATCATGGATTAAAACTAAGACATTCAAACAGTATCACATGTTCAAACTTTGCCATAATTAAACAATATCATGGATTAAAACAGTATCATAGGATTAAAACATGTTTCAAATGATAGTGAAATATTATGACAAAATTTCAACCTATGATACTGTTTCAATCTCTTAGTTTTATTTTTTATACTGTTTAATTATGACAATGTTTCAATCTATTAGTTTTGTCCATGATACTGTTTTATTTAAGTAATGTGCATTAGTATACTTTGATACTGTTTAATCCATGATACTGTTTTTATTTAGATAATGTACATTGGTAAACTTTAATCCATCAACATATGATACTGTTAGCTTAAGATAATATTTCAACTATGATATTAATATATCAAAGCGTTATATCCATTTGGATTCATAAAATTTTATTGGGTCTTTGTAAATTTTGCACTTGATTGTCTTTGTAAGTGACATTTATAATTTCGCATTTTGTTTCATTTCAATTCATTTTTGAGTATGTTTGGTTAAGCTTAAAAGCAGTTTATTTGTGTGTATTTGATCTGATTTAACCATCAGGACCGTGTTAATTCATTTCTAGTTCAATTCATTTCTTCGAGCAACGATTATGATGCACCAACCGCTTTGTTATACGTGATCTTTGTTTTAGATGATGTGTGATTCTGTTTTGACAAGAAAAATTAAAGATTGCCATTTTAAACTAAAGAAACAACTTCAAACGGATAAAATTCATCGTACGCAGTGGCAAAGTGACTGGTCTTAACCGTCTCGTCGAGACTATTCCGAAAACATATTATAATAAAAATTTTGAGCACATATATGAATTCTATGCCCATTTATATTGTGATACTATTTTTTGTGATACTATTTTGTATAATACAGTATCAAACAACACATGACTAATTAACAATACAAAGAAATAATCCAATAGCCAACTTAATACAGTATCAAGCTGTTATTCTATAATACAGTATCAAATTGTTTTTTATAATTCAATATGAAACTGCTATTTACAGATTTGTTTTCTATAAAATAATATTCTATGATACTGTTTTATTGGAAGGGTAAACATCAGCATTGCCATACTAATTTGTTGGAGGTTTCTCTTATAGGAAGCCAAACGAATAATAGTCATTCTGGTTCACATTGGGTTGAACATAGTCTGAGCTTTCCTTAGGAAGTCCTTCATGAAGATTAACCTTGCCTGCATGTTTTGAAGCAGAAACTAGAGCATCTTCAAGAAAATTTACCTTAGCCTTTTTGCCCCCGATCCTCCGAGCCTCAGTATCATAAGCTCTTGCAGCTTCCTTAACAGTGTTAAAAGTTCCAAGTCATTGAAATATAGAAAAATGATTCTGAATCTATAATAATTCTGGATCTATCAGTGTTTATATTGTAAGTAAACCATCAGGCAGATAGATAGGAAAATCAGTCCAGAGCTCTGGCCTTGATGAAATTTTGCTAACAAAATCCACAATCTCCTTAGTGATTCCCACTATACCATCATTCTCATCATCCAAATCTTCATCATCATCATCATCGGTATCGTTCATTTCTCTCGAAAACTGTAACAAATTGGAAGTGAATTTCAAGGAGAATAAAGAGAGGCCCGATTTAAAGGTACCCTGGATTTCCACCAAGTCATTCTTTATTCCGGTAATCATGTCCGCAGAAGGCTCCGACGACGAAGTCGTTTCAGTGGAGGAGGAATTGGGCGACGGCGGTGAAAGAAAGGCAGCAACACCGCGGAATAGGGTGGAAAGGTCTTCTTTAATGCCGGCGAAGGGATTTCTGAGGGAAGAGGATACGGGTGAAAGATTGTCATCGGAATTGAAAATTGACGGAAGCCAAGGTCAAGCACTCATCGGAGATTGATTACATGGTGATTTTGGAATTAATTTAGAATATTATTGAAAGTATGACTTAATCATAATTTAAAAAATATTTTGACCTAATTTGAAATAATTCTTGTAGAGGTGACTTATAGACAATTTTCCCTTAAAAAAAATATTGGTGATTAGGCCTTTAACCAAATCTCCCACTTAGGAATATTGGACTGGACAAAAAACCCGTCAAACTACAAACCAAATCGAATATGTGGATTTGAAACCGTTGGTTCGATTCTACATGGACCAGTCAACGTTTAAGTTTTAAACCAAACCGATTCAATTGAAAATAATTTGGTTTAGGTTTCAATGTTTAAAAAACTACTTAAAGTGAGCCGTACCGTTTTTAATTTTTTATAATTAAAAATAAATTAATTCTACTTACTTACACATTTATACAGTGAGCAAAGTACATATAATGCAATACTAAATTTATTTAATTTAGTTACTATTAGACCATTAGCTCATAACCCAAAAGTTTATTATTTGGCCTAGTTATTTACTATTTCTGTCAATTTTCTCTCCATTCTCATTTACTTCTACGATTGATGATAAATGATTTTTCTCCTCCTTTGAGCACGACGGCGACAGTGGTGGAGACCTGCAAAAGGTGGCGGGGCTTTTTTCCCTCGTGTCCACTCCGGCGTGATAACCAGTATATGATTAAAGTATTTGTGCTAAATAGCAATATGGAGTGTATAAGAATTGTGTGTTCTGTTTTTACCTGAGGGGTTGGCCTCTATTTATAGGGATGGCATGCAGTTATTGATGATGGGTGTCCCTTCATCTCCCTCGTTTGATAAGGGTATCCTTTCATCTTCTTCGTTTGATAACGGGTGTCCTTTCATCTCCCTCATTATTATGAGTTAATGAGGGATGTTTCGTATTCCCGATAACTGGTGGTAACTGTCATTCCATGGGTCGCCTGCCTAGTTAACCTGACGACATTTGGGTTGTTGCAGTCTATCTGTCAGAAACGTACTCATGAGACCAACAAGGCGGGCAAGCTGGTAAGGCAGGTGAATCGTTGAGGCGGGTGTGCCACCATAACCAAATAACATACAGTAATTGTCATTATTTATATCATCATAAGCCCCTCTACTTTCCATAGACCACTTTTCATAGACTGTTGTCAATGGGAAGTAGAAATAATCTACTACACCTGCTATTCTCTAACTTTTTCAGACAGAAGCTTATTGCCTCATTTTTCTGACAGAGGTTCATCACCTTGATTTTTAAACATAAGCTCATCGCCTTGTTTTTCTGACAGAGGCTCATCCCCTTGTTTTTCGGACAAAGGCTCATCGCTTTGATTTTTAAACATAGGCTCATCGCCTTGATTTTTAAACACAGGCTCATTGCCTTGATTTTCTGGCAGAGACTTATCGCCTTGATATTTAAACATGGGCTCATAGCCTTGTTTTTCTGTCAGAGGCTCATCGCCTTGTTTTTCAATGGTGGCTATCACCTTGATTTTTAAATAGTGGCTACTGTCTTGATTTTTAAATATAGGCTCATCGCCTTATTTTTCAATGGTGGCTATCACATTGATTTTTAAATATAGGCTCATCGCCTTATTTTTCAATGGTAGCTATCACATTGATTTTTAAACAGTGGCTACTGCCTTGATTTTTAAATATAGGCTCATCGCCTTATTTTTCAATGGTGGCTATCATCTTGATTTTTAAATAGTGACTACTGCCTTGATTTTTAAATATAGGCTTACCGCCTTGATTTTTGGATAGATGCTCATTGGCCTTGTTTTTTAGACAGTAGCAGTTGACCTTGTTTTTTAGACAGCAGCAGTTGTCCTTGTTTTTGGCCTTATAAGCCTCTCTACTTTTTATAGCCTATCGTTAATGAAAAGTAGAAGTAATCTAACGTACCTGCTCATCACAATTTTTTTTGTGAGGTCGCCCGCCTAGAGGTTACCTCACCTCGCCTCGCCTGGGTGACCTTGCCTTAAAAAAAAAAAAAAAAATTGTGAGGTCGCCCGCCTAGAGGTGAGCTCACCTCGCCTGGGTGACCTCGCCCACATCAAGTGACCTCGCCTTAATTTATTTTTTTTTTGTGAGGTCGCCCGCCTAGAGGTGAGCTCGCCATGTCTAAGTGACCTCGCCGGCCTCAAGTGACCTCGCTTAAATTTTTTTTTTTTTTTCGCCTCGGGGTGAGCTCACCGGCTTTGAGTGACCTCGCCCGCCTCGAGTGACCTCGCTTAAATATTTTTTTTTCAGTGAGTTTGCCCGCCTCGAGTGACCTCGCTTAAATTTTTTTTTTTTTTTTTTTTTTGTGTGAGGTCGCCCGCCTAGAGGTGAGCTCGCCTCACCTGGTCGCCCGCCCGCCTGCCCCTCTGCCTAGAGTGAACTCGCCTTAAAATATATTTTTTTATCTCGGCTCTCTGGGTGAGCTTGCCTGGTTGACTTGCCTCGGCTTGGGCGATGTTACCTTGTCTTGGGTGAGTTTGCCTCTATTATTTCGAGGTTCGGGTTCATCCTGAATCTTTCTTTTGTTAAACTCATGTTCATTTCAATCTTTCATACTTTTGGTAATGAGATAGGCTTCTTCAGCGTCCACATACTTATCTCCTCTATTGAGTAACTCATGCATCGTATTCGGCGAGTTTTTGGAGAGTGACATCTTGAAAGGGCGACTTCTAGTTCCACTCATCATGGCAGTGACTACAGCAGACATCTGCAGATCTTTTTTTCCCAACGTTACTCTATTGAACTGGGCAATAAAATCTTTTAGCAGTTCGTCATTGTCCTGTGTTAATTGTATCAGACTGGTGGCAGTTTTCTTAACACGTTTGCTGCTGGCAAAGTGTGTAGCAAACTTTTGGAAAACTCGTCAAATGTACGAATCGATTTTAGGAGAAGAGTGGCTACCCAGTCCCTGGCCTCACGCCTAAGCGTTGAAGGAAAAGCCCTGCACATAATCGTATTTGGGATGGCTTGTAACCTCATCAAATCAACAAAAGCCCTGAGGTGATCGACAGGATCAGAAGATTCGTCGTACTTCTTCATCTTTGGTTGTTTGAAGTCTCGTGGTAAGGGGACTGCCATTACTTCTAGGGAAAAAAGGTCTTCTTTAAACACCATGGATTGTTGCCTACTACTTTTATTGGACATAGCCTCAGCTATTTTGCGACCCATCATTTCTTCTAATCTCTGTTCCAGGCTTAACACTAGTGTCTCAACTAGCGTAGGCGTGGGCATTCATGACGGTTGCCCCCCGTATGGATTTGGGCCAGATGTCAATGAATGGAAGTTGGGTGTGGAAGGTGGAGCTAAAGAAACTAGAGCCTGCAGTGGAGCTGCCGTTGGCGGTGTTTCCATTGTTGGAAAGTTAGAAGTGCGGGAGGGAGCCCTAGCGGTGAGGGCTCTACTGGGTGGATGGCTAAGACCCGAGCCTCACGGTAATGAAGATCCCACCGTGAGAGGTTGGGACCCTGTGGTGGCGAGAAGCTGCAGCTGTTCCGATCTTGGAGTAGAGCCGTTAAAGCCGTCACCTGAGCTTGCAGTCTTTGCGAGTTGAGCGGCGAGAGGCAAATTTTTGTTGTGGGTGATTAGTGGCGGCGTTGGACTCGGTGCCTACACATCCTGACGAGTGGTGGTGGGCGGTTACATTCCTAGCTCTTCGGTTCGAGCCATAACTTCTTGTGCGGTTTCCCACAGACGGCGCCAATTGATGATAAATGATTTTTCTCCTCCTCCGAGCACGGTGGCGACAGTGGTGGAGACCTGCAAAAGGTGGCGAAGCTTTTTTCTCCGTGTCCACTCCGGCGTGATAATCAGTATATGATTAAAGTATTTGTGCTAAATAGCAATACGGAGTGTATAAGAATTGTGTGTTCTGTTTTTATCTGAGGGGTTGGCCTCTATTTATAGGATGCCCTCAGTTATTGATGATGGGTGTTCCTTCATCTCCCTCGTTTGATAAGGGTATCCTTTCATCTTCCTTGTTTGATAAAGAGTATCCTTTCATCTCTCTCATTATTATGAGTTAATGAGGGATGTTTCGTATTCCCGATAACTGGTGGTAACTGTCATTCCATGGGTTGCCTGCCTAGCTAACCTAACGACAGTTGGGTTGTTGCAATCTATCTGTCAGAAGCGTACTCATAAGACCAACAAGGCGGGCAAGCTAGTGAGGCAGGTGAATCGTTGAGGTGGGTGTGCCACAATAACTAAATAACATACAGTAATTGTCATTATTTATATCATCAACGACAAATAGTAATACAATGAAATTGAAAATATCTCATTTATGCTTTTATTGATAATTTTAGACCAATTTACTCATGTTTTAACTTGTTTTAAATGTGTTACTGTTATATCCATATGAACCCGTGGTTTAAAACACAACCGAACAGCAAAAAATTGTTTGGTTTGAAAAATGAAATAATTTGGTTTGGTTCCAAACCGTTTTAAATTATTTGGTTTGAAAATATGTCAAAAAACACCCAAACTAAATTGTGTTTACCCCTAAAGAATACATATAAATTAATAACAATTTTAGATATTCACTTAATCGTGACCTATCGGGTAGGGATAGTGGAAGAGAAAAGAGATCAAAGATTCCACATAGTACTAAATCTCTCTTATTTCTTTTCTCTTGCAATTTTTGGATTACTATATGATGATTTCTTTTTTCCTTTTTGATCATAAAAAATTTTCAATAAACTTTGATTACATTGAGAGAAATATTTGCTATTCAAAAAATGGAAAAAAAAATCTAAATTCTAAGTGAACAAAGAATAAGTCTATTTTTAAAAAAATTCTAACCATAAAGGTATTTGATTTTTTACAATAATTCTTGTCACTATACTCACTTAGCTACTCCAATATTAATATATATGAGTAATGTTCCCACAAAATAATTGAATTATTTATAAATGTAGATCTTGAATCTATAACATTGGATTTAATTGGTACAGTAATTCAATTGTTTACCAATAGAGTAATATACGATGATAGGAATTACCATTTCAATCAAAGAAATATTTGAAATGATCAACTCTGCTGAGGATGACAATTTGATCCCGCGACCCGCCCCCGTAATAATAAATTTTTTAAAAAAAAAAATCATAAAATCAAACTCAATTTGCTTGGAATGAGATTCGAACCCGGGTGTAAAGGGTAAAATTACAATGTTTAATCACAACACCAATCTTTCACTTTTTCGTTTTGTATGCTATTTGGTTGAATTTACAACAAAAAATTAAAAATAAATAGATAACCGGAATAGCCATCGTTGGCTTGTTATTTTGAATTCGCCTTTTAACGATTTTCAATCCAAAGGATGTCTTGCGAAATTTGTCGTGAATACTTCGTAACGGTATCAAAAACTTAACGAGTGAAGAACATATAGTCTGATAATAAACTGAAAGAAGTACCATCAAAACGAGTATTAGAAGATAAAAACCATCTTTGACTCGTTTTTTTGAACTCGTGGTTTAACTTTTTTCAATCTGAAATATGCGTTACACCATCAAAAAAATTTGACCCCCCAAAAAAAATCCTAACTCCACCACTGATTGTTGATTTAAATAGGGTCAGCATTTATTATAGTTTAGCGTTGTGAGTTGTGACACCCCATAATTTTCTATGCTAGATGATAAGATAATATATTCTTCAGCCAACATCTTTGAAACAAACCTCTCCACATGCGTTGCATTGGCTAAAGGAATTTCCAAACGCAGATTCAACTCTGAACATGAAGAACAACTCTTCATCTTCTCAAGAGAATTAAATCATTCTTGGGGCTTTCATTATATTACTGTTAGTTCCTATTTTCTATGTTCCAAGTGTTGTATTTATTGGAAACAAGATTGAAGGAATGAAGTACAGAAAAGAAAACTTTCAGCCTATGGTTTCTAGTTTCTGTTTTTCATTTAAAGATATATTTTTTTATAAATGTAACACAGAAATTGTAAATTATGAACAATTTACAACCAACATGATTTGCTACATGTAAACAATCATGGAGATTCAAGTAAACAGCCGCGTGAAAATTTCTCACTAACAAGTACAATAGTGTAATATGTGATCTTAATTTTGAAATAAATCTTACGGCTAAAAAACACGGGTACGTAGGTCTATACGAAAACTCCACCCTAAGGAAATTGAGACGGAACGGGTCTGGCTAAAGGGAAACTGATATGGTTCAGTTTCTTCTTGACAAATATGTAGGTTTTATGCATTGTTTCAAGCATAATTGTTATGAGGATGATTTCTTATATAGATAAAGAGATACAATGTATCTAGACATTTTTAAAAAATAACAAGAGATATATAAATCAAAACTAAACTCAGAAATATTTATCTTAATCTTTATTTTTAACTGTTAGTATTAATGCATGTGTTCACTGAAGTTGCATTTGGACAACACACTTTCTCCTCTTACACTTCTTTCAATTGCTGCCCTTTATCTGGACCGTTGGATCAAGTGAAACTTATCTCATCCGTTGATTGCACCTATACAAGGAGTCTCTCTTCAGATGATAGGATATGAGATACTGCTACAGAGAGGACCTTTTCGGCTGCCTTCTTGATTCATCTTCTTCTTCTTCTCTGTTTCTTTTCCATGTCATTCCCTGAGTGAAAATCTATGGTGAGGATGGTTTCTGTTCAGAGCTGTTGTGAACCGTAACGCTGCGTAAATCATTAGTGATATTGAGGGCGATCTTTAATAATTTCGCAAGTGCACGGATCGCTCAAGTAATAAAGTGGATTATGAATCCAAGTATCGTTCCCACGAAGATTTAGATAGTTCAGTTCAATTATACTAACCATAAACGAATCTAATGAACTTTGGATGATTTTGTTGTTTAAGAACTAATAAAAATTTGAACTAAAAACAATAAACTAATTATAAATCAAATAACTAAAAATTAGATCAATAAAGATTACTTTAAAATTGAGAAAGAAGAGTACTAGGATCCCGAATCCGTTTATAATCGTTAATTCCTCTATCTTAATTCTTGGTTTTGACAAAATACATCAGTTATGAAGATCAATATCCCTAGATTGTTTAACAGTTTCTCTCGAATAAAATTAAATCTATTCATATGCATGACTCGACTATATCTCTATGACGAATGCGAATACAAATGAAAGCATTAAATTTCTGTGGATACTTAAAGATCACCTAAAGCATAGCGGTATATTTCTATCCCCTATCGGACTTTAAGATAATTAAAATAGTGTCTAGCATGCTTTCGATCTTTCGATAGTAAAACACACAACAACGATCATACAATTATTGCGCATATAATTATAGATTCATATAAATCAAAATTAATTATTCAAAACTATAATGAAATAAATTGTCAAAAACCAAGTCTTAAGATGGAAGAATTTAGATTACAAGCTTCATCGTAATCCTAGCACAAAAGAAACTAGCCTAACATACTAATAATAAGAGAAGAAAGAGAGAAGAAAACATAGAGTTCATCACCGGATATGAAGAAACTTGAATAAGAAGAACTCTTGATCTTGATCTTCGTTCAATTCTTCAAAGGTTAGTTCTTGATCTTCGTTTCTTGTGTCCGTCTTGTGTTTTTCTCTCCAAAATCCCCCTCCTTTATTATGAGTTAACAACTCATATATATAATACCCTAATGGTGCCCCAAAAAATACCAAAAAGACCTAAAAACGTGGGCCAAAAGTTACCTAATCGGAGTCGAACTCAAAAAAGGAAAAAAATTCTCCCGCAGCCAAATTTTACACTGGGCGATCGCCCAGGCATGTTCTTTTGCATTCTGCCGTTGAAAAAGGGTGTTGGGCGATCGCCCAGCTTACAGTTTTTCCTCTGCGACGGCTGTTTTTCAAACGGCCATAACTTCTTGTAGGAAACTTCAAATTGAAATCCGTAAAAAGTGTTAGACTTGTAATTCCATTATCTTTCCAATGTAATTCTATATCAAATGTTGTGCTCGAATTTCCCCACATGTTGATGTAGGTAGTTTCTCAATTCGGTTCTTTAGCTTTCTGGTGTTTGATCCATTGATTCAACTCTTCATTGTCACTCCAAAACACCTTAAACTTATTGATTTTATCTTCTTCCTCATGCTCCAATATTTGGCTCTTAATATTCACTTCAAAAACTCCATTTACTTGTCGAATTCACCAAGTTGTTGCTCTTTCCATCCATTCTTCTCCAATTGCTATTAAACAGGTCCAAAACTGAAATATGAAGATTAAAACACAAAGTTAAGTAATAATTCAATAAAATGACGGAATAAAAGCTTAGTTTAAAGGTCCTAATAAGTGCACAAAATGCACTTATCAAACACCCCCAAACTAAACCTTTGTTCGTCCTCGAACAAAAATAAAAATAAACTAGAATTTTAAACTAAGCTAAAAGAATGAACAGGAATGTAGTTAATGTTAAGTTTCTTACTAAATGCCTCAAGTTTGAAAAATAAAGTAACACGTTTAGAAAAAGATCAAACAACACAAAATATTTTCACTTATCCAATGCTCGACCTTTAGTGAGTGTGTGATTAGCCAAAAGTTGAACTTACACATGTACTAGACCACGACCAATATTGTGTTGTTGATATTTTTACAACCTCGAACCCCTTGTAGTCATTTATTCCTTACACCTCTCGTAAATTACACACTTCTTATGCTTTTCTCTCAAATCCCGAGGTGTTCTAGCAAATTTGGTTCCTATTGATCAACACAACACTTTCTCAAATAAAGTGGTAAAAATTAGAACTTGTATTCTCAGAATTAAGATGGTGAGTGATTTCTAAATTCTCATCTTCAGTCTCTTAGGTTCTAATCTAGCAATCCTTACCGAGCACTTTAACTTCTTTTATTTTATTCAACCAATATAAATGATCTTACATCTTGTGCAATACTTCTCTCTCACTAGCTTTCTATGTGACCCTTGTAGCGAGTTTTGGGCCGATGACTTCCAAGTCAGATGACCATAGGGCACCAGGTTTTGAAAAATCCTAACAGACTTAATTGCTCGAGTTCCACAGGCTATAAGAGAAGTAAAGATGTAATATTTTTTTTTTGTGACTCATATAGCGAGCTTTGGGCCGATGACTCCCATGTCAGATGACTTTAGGGCATCAGGTTTTAAAATACCCTAACAGGCTTAATTGCTCGAGTTAGATATTTTATTTATTCTTTTATTTTTTTATTTTTTTTCAGCAGTGAGTAGTGCTCGATTCAGATTCCTTGACTACAACCTATTCAACCAAAGATGAGATCCAGAAAACCCAAACCATCAAAATTCCACAAAAATATGTACTAACTTTAACACCCCCAAACTATTCTCAAACAGTTTGGTTACTAGTCTAAAGATTTAGGAACGAGAATTTTTTTTTTTTTTATAATGATCTAAGTCAATAATATCAACACATACACTCAAGTCATGTTTCCAATAAGTGATAAGTCAGCAATGGCCACGTGCTTCAAATCTAGTCTAGCATGGATAAGTATTCAGATAAAAGCATGTGTTCAAGTGTTGTCCAATATTCTACTAAAAATGTACTCAACTTCAAACAAATCTCATCATTGGCAGCAAGATATTCAACAATAACTATGAAATTTATTTTTTTTTATAATAAAAATAAAAAAAAAAAACAAATTTTCCAAATTTTTTTTTTTTAAATTATCTAGACCCGAAAAAATAAGCAAATTCAAAATACTTAAGTATCTTGATACTTAACCCATCCCCAAATTAAAATATTACATTGTCCCCAATGTAATAACAAAATAAAGTACATAGATGAGGGAAAAGATCAGTTACTCCCCAGAGATAGATGTGGAGAAGATGGATCTGGCTGGTTGGAGGTCCAGTTGAAGTGGATTGAAGTGGGATAGGACTCATGTGCCTTGCAAAGAGGGACATCCTGTGATTGACATAGGGAGGCTTTATAAGGGGATTAAATAATAAATTGAAACTAATAAATTATTTAAACTAATTAAAATTACTATATAGAAAGCAAGTAAATAAAAGGGTTAGAAAATGGGTTGCCTCCCATTAAGCGCTTATTTATAGTCATTAGCTTGACTTATTGTCGATTGTCCTTCCTCTTCCATTTAATGACTCCAACACCGTACTTGAGGATGATCTCTTCAACTTCAACCTTATGTTCACTGTGGCGACTTCTTGCATCCGAACATTACATTTACCTTTGTCTTTCACCTTTTACGGTGGCTTTGTGTCCCAAAAATTTTTAAAGAAGTTGTTCTTGAATTTCTTTAAAGTCTCCACTTGATAACTTGTCCAATAAGAAAGAGGTGGTGGAGGTGTTGAATCTCTACCCAACATATAAAATACTTCCCATTCATGCTGAACTCTCAATGTCAATATGCCCCGTGAAACATCAATGAGAGCCTCTGAAGTAGCTAAGAAAGGACGTCCCAAGATGATAGGGATTTCAGCATCCTCAGGCATATCAAGAACAACAAAATCAATGGAAAATAATAACTTTCCCACTCTCATTACCACATCTTCCACTATTCCAAACGGTTTTTTAACAGATCGGTCTACCTTGTTGAAGATTAAATTTTGCGGGGTTTAACTTCTCCAATTCCTAATCGCTTTGAAAATAGAGAGGGGCATTAAATTGATACTTGCACCAAGATCACATAATACCTTGTCAATCACGAGGTTACCGATGGTAATTGGAATTATGAAGCTGCCTGGATCATGTCTTTTGTCTGGTAGTTGCCTCTCTATTATAGCATTTACTTCCCACCGTAAGTTGTACTATCCCCTTCTCGCCAATTTTTTCTTATTTGAAAGCGGTGTGTCATATACTTAGCATATATTTGGGCATTTGAGTCGGGGCCTCTACAAATGGTATGTTGATATGAAGCTTCCTTAGTTGATCTAGAAATTACGCACATTCTTGATCCTGCTTCTTTTTCTTTGGATTTAACCTTTGTGAATAAGGAATGGGCGGTTCATATGGTTTGATAGGAACGGCTGCCTTAGCACGTGGTGTGGCGAACTTTCTTCAATATCTGCTGCTTGCTCAGTCTGTTCCACGTGCTCCTCATCAGTGGAAGATACCTGTTCTTTTTCTGCAACTGGTCTTTTTATATGGATTTCTGGTAACTGAACCCCACTTCTGGTAGTTATTGCATGTACTTGTTTTCTAGGATTGACTTCGGTATTGCTTGGCAAGGTACCCTGTGGTCTACTGGATATAGCAACTGCCATCTGACCCATCTGTGTTTCTAAATTTTTAATTGAAGTGCCTTGATTATGAAGGTTAATTTCGATCTGTCTCATGGGCGATCGCTTTTTTTCTATGAATTTATCGAGTTCTCTCGATGAATTTACCGAGTGTATCTTCTAATGAAACTCTCTTTTCTAGTCTCTTTGAAACCGAGAATATTGTGGTCATTGTTATTACGATTATCCCTCCGGGAAAAATTTGGATGATTACGCCATCCGGATTAAATGTATTGGAGAATGGATTATTTTGTGGGTATTAACCACCTTGAACATATTCGACTTGCTCTCGGTTCTTTGTGAGAGAATAGAACATTACGATGTCTTTGTGATTGCCCCACACTCTTCACATGTTGATTTCTTTGTTTGCATCACAAATCTTGATTGTGACATGTTCTCCACTTTGTGTGCCAAAAGCGTCTATTTTTGCAGATAATGCCGAGACAATGACTATTTCATGTACCCCTACAGGTTTCTTGTGTATGACTCTATCTGATGCCCACATAGCAGTGGTGGTAGCTATTCTTTCAAACAACTCTAAAGCTTCAACAACGGTTTTGGTAGATAAGGAGCCGTTAGAGGAAGAGTCGATCATACTTTTACATGAAAGGAGTAGTCCAGCATAAAAGTACTGAATTTGTTGGCCCTTGCCAATGCCATGATGAGGACACTTCCTTAGCATGTTTTTGAACTGTTCTACTCTTCATCAAAGGGTTACATTTACATTGTTGAAATATAGAAATGTCATGCTTGACTTGAAACCTTTCTTTGGCGGGAAGAATTTTGTGCTTGAGAATTTTTGGGCTAGATCATTCCGGTGGTTATGCTATCAATTGGTAGTGAGTCCGACCACTCAAGAGCTTTGTCCCTAAGAGTATGTGGGAACAAACGTGATTTGGATGGCATCGTCGAGATTCCCTGATATTTGAAGTGTTGACACATTTCCAAGAATCTTGAAACATGTGTATGTGGATTCTCTTCAGCCCTGCCATAAAATTGATGACCATTTTGGAATAGATGAATGACGTTAGTCTTCAACTGAAAATTTGGCTGCCCAAAAGGTGGGTAGACAACGCTAGATTGGTTCTGGATAATCTGTGGAGTCAGAAAGTCTCCAACTAGCATATTGTCTTCATCAATCTCCTGTCTCGCCTGAGCAATTTCGTTGTTATTCATCTTGTCTTGCTGTTTTTTGTCTTTTTGGTGTGTCTTTCTTGTCTCTCTCTGCCTACGATGAAAAATGCGTTCAATCTCTGGATCAATTGGAATTAGAGACCCGTGTCTCACACTTCGCATGCAATGGCCTGAAAAGAAACAAAGCGAATAATTGAAATAACTAAAAATAATAATAATAATAATAAAAACAATTAAAGCAATTAAATAAGTTCGAATTAGTGTCAAAATAATTGAAAAGAACTAAAACTAAATCCCGGCAACGGCGCCAAAAACTTGTCAGCGATTTTGGATCTTTAATAATTCCGCAAGTGCACGGATCGCTCAAGTAATAAAGTGGATTATGAGTCCAAGTATCGTTCCCACGAAGATTTAGATAGTTCAGTTCAATTATACTAACCTTAACCGAATCTAATGAACTTTGGATGATTTTGTTGTTTAAGAACTAATAAAAATTTGAACTAAAAACAATAATCTAATTATAAATCAAATAACTAAAAATTAGATCAATAAAGATTACTTTAAAATTGAGAAAGAAGAGTACTAGGATCCCGAATCCGTTTATAATCGTTAATTCCTCTATCTTAATTCTTGGTTTTGACAAAATACATCGAGTTATGAAGATCAATATCCTAGATTGTTTAACAGTTTCTCTCGAATAAAATTAAATCTATTCATATGCATGACTCGACTATATCTCTATGACGAATCACGAATACAAATGAAAGCATTAAATTTCTGTGGATACTTAAAGATCACCTAAAGCATAGCGGTATATTTCTATCCCCTATCGGACTTTAAGATAATTAAAATAGTGTCTAGCATGCTTTCGATCTTTCGATAGTAAAACACACCACAACGATCATACAATTATTAGCATATAATTATAGATTCATATAAATCAAAATTAATTATTCAAAACTATAATGAAATAAATTGTCAAAAACCAAGTCTTAAAAGGAAGAATTTAGATTACAAGCTTCATCGTAATCACGGCACAAAAGAAACTAGCCTAACATACTAATAATAAGAGAAGAAATAGGAGAAGAAAACATAGAGTTCATCACCCGGATATGAAGAAACTTGAATAAGAAGAACTCTTGATCTTGATCTTCGTTCAATTCTTCAAAGGTTAGTTCTTGATCTTCGTTTCTTGTGTCCGTCTTGTGTTTTTCTCTCCAAAATCCCCCTCCTTTATTATGAGTTAACAACTCATATATATAATACCCTAATGGTGCCCCAAAAAATGCCAAAAAGACCTAAAAGCGTGGCCAAAAAAGTTACCTAATCGGAGTCGAACTCAAAAAGAAAAAAAAATTCTCCATGCAGCCAAATTTTACATCGGGCGATCGCCGATTGCAAACCCGGTCGATCGCCCGGGCATGTTCTTTTGCATTACGCCGTTGAAAAAGGGTGTTGGGCGATCGCCCATATTTAAGCCTGGGCGATCTCGACTTCTGATTTTTCCTCTGTGTGTGTTGTTTTCAAATGGCCATAACTTCTTGTGGGAAACTCCAAATTGAAATCTGTAAAAAGTGTTAGACTTGTAATTCCATTATCTTTCCAATGATATATCATTTGTATTTTGTAGATTTCTATATCAAAAGTTGTACTCGAATTTCCCCACATGTTGCTATAGGTAGTTTCTCAATTCGGTTCTTTAGCTTTCTGGTGTTTGATCCATTGATTCAACTCTTCATTGTCACTCCAAAACACCTTAAACTTATTGATTTTATCTTCTTCCTCATGCTCCAATGTTTGGCTCTTAATATTCACTTCAAAAACTCCATTTACTTGTCGAATTCACCAAGTTGTTGCTCTTTCAGTCCATTCTTCTCCAATTGCTATTAAACGGGTCCAAAAGCTGAAATATGAAGATTAAAACACAAAGTTAAGTAATAATTCAATAAAATGACGGAATAAAAGCTTAGTTTAAAGGTCTTAATAAGTGCACAAAATGCACTTATCAAACACCCAAACTAAACCTTTGTTAGGTCCTCGAACAAAAATAAAAATAAACTAGAACTTTAAACTAAGCTAAAAGAATGAGCAGGAATGTAGTTAATGTTAAGTTTCTTACTAAATGCCTCAAGTTTGAAAAATAAAGTAACACGTTTAGAAAAGATCAAACAACACAAAATATTTTCACTTATCCAATGATCGACCTTTAGTGAGTGTGTGATTAGCCAAAAGTTGAACTTACACATGTACTAGACCACGACCAATATTGTGTTGTTGATATTTTTACAACCTCGAACCCCTTGTAGTCATTTATTCCTTACACCTCTAAGTAAATTACACACTTCTTATGATTTTCTCTCAAATCCCGAGGTGTTCTAGCAAATTTGGTTCCTATTGATCAACACAATACTTTCTCAAATAAAGTGGTAAAAATTAGAACTTGTATTCTCAGAATTAAGATGGTGAGTGATTTCTAAATTCTCATCTTCAGTCTCTTAGGTTCTAATCTAGCAATCCTTACCGAGCACTTTAACTTCTTTTATTTTATTCAACCAATATAAATGATCTTACATCTTGTGCAATACTTCTCTCTCACTAGCTTTCTATGTGACCCTTGCCTTAGCGAGCTTTGGGCGATGACTCCCAAGTCGGATGACCATAGGGCACCGGTTTTGAAATATCCTAATGAGACTTAATTGCTCGAGTTCCATGTGCTATAAGAGAAGTAAAGATGTATTTTTTTTTTTTTTTTTGTGACTCATGTAGCGAGCTTTGGGCGATGACTCCCAAGTCGAGATGACTTTAGGGCATCGGGTTTTAAAATACCCTAACAGAGCTTAATTTCTCGAGTCGGATATTTTATTTATTCTTTTATTTTTTTATTTTTTTTTCAGCAGTGAGTAGTGCTCGATTCAGATTCCTTGACTACAACCTATTCAACCAAAGATGAGATCCAGAAAACCCAAGCCATCAAAATTCCACAAAAACATGTACTAACTTTAACACCCCAAACTATTCTCAAACAGTTTGGTTACTAGTCTAAAGATTTAGGAACGAGAATTTTTTTTTTTTTTTATAATGATCTAAGTCAATAATATCAACACATACACTCAAGTCATGTTTCCAATAAGTGATAAGTCAGCAGTGGCCACGTGCTTCAAATCTAGTTTAGCATGGATAAGTATTCAGATAAAAGCATGTGTTCAAGTGTTGTCCAATATTCTACTAAAAATGTACTCAACTTCAAACAAATCTCATCATTGGCAGCAAGATATTCAACAATAACTATGAAATTTATTTTTTTTTTTATAATAAAAATAAAATAAAAAAAACGAATTTTCCAAATTTTTTTTTAAATTATCTAGACCCGAAAAAATAAGCAAATTCAAAATACTTAAGTATCCTGATACTTAACCCATCTCCAAATTAAAATATTACATTATCCCCAATGTAATAACAAAATAAAATACATAGATGAGGGAAAAGATCAGTTACTCCCCAGAGATAGATGTGGAGAAGATGGATCTGGCTGGTTGGAGGTCCGGTTGAAGTGGATTGAAGTGGGATAGGACTCATGTGCCTTGCAAAGAGGGACATCCTGCGATTGACATAGGGAGGCTTTATAAGGGGATTAAATAATAAATAGAAACAAATAAATTATTTAAACTAATTAAAATTACTATATAGAAAGCAAGTAAATAAAGGGTTAGAAAATGGGTTGCCTCCCATTAAGCGCTTATTTATAGTCATTAGCTTGACTTATTGTCCGATTGTCCTTCCTCTTCTATTTAATGACTCCAACTTTGTACTTGAGGATGATCTCTTCAACTTCAACCTTATGTTCACCTGTGGCGACTTCTTGCATCCGAACATTTTGTTTACCTTTGTCTTTCACCTTTTACGGTGGCTTTGTGTCCCAAAATTTTTAAAAAGTTGTTCTTGAATTTCTTTAAAGTCTCCACTTGACAACTTTGTCCAATAAGAAAGAGGTGGTGGAGGTGTTGAATCTCTACCCAACATATAAAATACTTCTCATTTATCTTTGAACTCTCAATGTCAATATGCCCGTGAAACATCAATGAGAGCATCCGAAGTAGCTAAGAAGGGCGTCCCAAGATGATAGGGAATCCGGCATCCTCGGGCATATCAAGAACAACAAAATCAATGGGAAATAATAACTTTCCCACTCTCATTACCACATCTTCCACTATTTCAAAGCGGTTTTTAAATGATCGGTGCCTTGTTGAAGATTAAATTTTGCGGGTTTAACTTCTCCAATTCCTAATCCTTCGAAAATAGAGAGGGCATTAAATTGATACTTGCACCAAGATCACATAATGCCTTGTCAATCACGAGGTTACCGATGGTAATTGGAATTGTGAAGTTGCTGGATCATGTCTTTTGTCTGGTAGTTGCCTCTCCATTATACCATTTACTTCCCCTGTAAGTTGTACTATATCCCCTCCTGCCAATTTTTTCTTATTTGAAAGCAGCTGTCTCATATACTTGGCATAGTTGGGCATTTGAGTCAGGGCCTCTTCAAATGGTATGTTGATATGAAGCTTCCTTAGATGATCTAGAAATTCTGCACATTGCTGATCCTGCTTCTTCTTCTTTGGATTTAACCTTTGTGGATAAGGAATGGGCGGTTCATATGGTTTGATAGGAACGGCTGCCTTAGCTTTCTGGTGTAATGTGAACTTTCTTCAATATCTGCTTTGCTTTTCGATCATTCCACGTGCTCCTCATCGTGGAAGATACATTCTTTTTTCTCGCAACTGGTCTTTTTATATGAATTTTTGGTAATCGAACCCCACTTACGGTAGTTATTGCATGTACTTGCTCTCTAGGATTGACTTGGTGTTGCTTGGCAAGGTACCACGTGGTCTCTTGGATATAGCAGCGCCATCGACCCATCTATGTTTCTAAATTTTTAATTGAAGCGCCTTGATTACGAAGGTTAATTTTGGTACATCTCATGAAGCGATCAGTTTTTCTATGACTTTATCGGTTCTCTCGATGAATTTACCGAGTGTATCTTCTAATGAAACTCTCTTTTTAAATTGCTTTAAACCGAGAATATTGTGTCTGTTGTTATTCGATTATCCTCCGGGAAAAATTTGGATGATTACGCCATCTGGATTAAATGTATTGGAGAACGGATTATTTTGTGGGTATTGACCACCTTGAACATATTCGACTTGCTCACGGTTCTTTGTGAGAGAATAGGACATTCGATGTCTTTGTGATTTGCCCCCACACTCTTCACATGTTGATTTCTTTGTTTGTATCACAAATCTTTGATTGTGACATGTTCTCCACTTTGTGTGCCAAAGCGTCTATTTTTGCAGATAATGCCGAGACAATGTCTATTTCATGTACCCCTGCAGGTTTTTTGTGTATGACTCTATCTGATGCCCACATAGCAGTGGTGGTAGCTATTCTTTCAAACAACTCTAAAGCTTCAACAACGGTTTTGGTAGATAAGGAGCCGTTAGAGGAAGAGTCGATCATACTTTTACATGAAGGAGTAGTCCGGCATAAAAATCTTGAATTTGTTGGCCTTGCCAATGCCATGATGAGGACACTTCCTTAGCATGTTTTTGAACTGTTCACGCTTCATCAAAGGGTTACATTTACATTGTTGAAATATAGAAATGTCATGCTTGACTTGAAACCTTTGTTTTGGCGGGAAGAATTTTGTGTGAATTTTGGGGCTAGATCATTCCGGTGGTTATGCTATCAATTGGTAGTGAGTCCGACCACTCAAGAGCTTTGTCCCTAAGAGTATGTGGGAACAAAGCGAGGCTGGATGGCGCGTCGTCGAGATTCCACGATATTTGAAGTGTTGACACATTTCCAAGAATCTTGAAACATGTGTATGTGGATTCTCTTCAGCCCTGCCATAAAATTGATGACCATTCTGGAATAGATGAATGACGTTAGTCTTCAACTGAAAATTCGGCTGCCCAAAAGGTGGGTAGACAATGCTAGATTGGTTCTGGATAATCTGTGGAGTCAGAAAGTCTCCAACTAGCATATTGTCTTCATCAATCTCTGTCTCGGCCTGAGCAATTTCGTTGTTATTCATCTTGCCTTGCTTTTTTTTTGTCTTTTGGTGTGTCTTTCTTGTCTCTCTGCACTGCGATGAAAAGTGCGTTCAATCTACGGATCAATTGGAATTAGAGACCAGTGTCTCACACTTCTCATGCAATGGCCTGAAAAGAAACAAAGCAGACACTGAAATAACTAAAAATAATAATAATAATAATAAAAACACTTAAAGCAGTTAAATAAGTTCGAATTAGTGTCAAAATAATTGAAAAGAACTAAAACTAAATCCCCGGCAATGGCGCCAAAAACTTGTCAGCGATTTTGGATCTTTAATAATTCCGCAAGTGCACGGATCGCTCAAGTAATAAAGTGGATTATGAGTCCAAGTATCGTTCCCACGAAGATTTAGATAGTTCAGTTCAATTATACTAACCTTAACCGAATCTAATGAACTTTGGATGATTTTGTTGTTTAAGAACTAATAAGAATTTGAACTAAAAACAATAAACTAATTATAAATCAAATAACTAAAAATTAGATCAATAAAGATTACTTTAAAATTGAGAAAGAAGAGTACTAGGATCCCGAATCCGTTTATAATCGTTAATTCCTCTATCTTAATTCTTGGTTTTGACAAAATACATCAGTTATGAAGATCAATATCCCTAGATTGTTTAACAGTTTCTCTCGAATAAAATTAAACCTATTCATATGCATGACTCGACTATATCTCTATGACGAATCACGAATACAAATGAAAGCATTAAATTTACGTGGATACTTAAAGATCACCTAAAAAGCATAGCGGTATATTTCTATCCCATATCGGACTTTAAGATAATTAAAATAGTGTCTAGCATGCTTTCGATCTTTCGATAGTAAAACACACCACAACGATCATACAATTGTTGCGCATATAATTATAGATTCATATAAATCAAAATTAATTATTCAAAACTATAATGAAATAAATTGTCAAAAACCAAGTCTTAAGATGGAAGAATTTAGATTACAAGCTTCATCTTAATCCTAGTACAAAAGAAACTAGCCTAACATACTAATAATAAGAGAAGAAAGAGGAGAAGAAAACATAGAGTTCATCACCCGGATATGAAGAAACTTGAATAAGAAAAACTCTTGATCTTGATCTTCGTTCAATTCTTCAAAGGTTAGTTCTTGATCTTCGTTTCTTGTGTCCGTCTTGTGTTTTTCTCTCCAAAATCCCCCTCCTTTATTATGAGTTAACAACTCATATATATAATACCCTAATGGTGCCCCAAAAAATGCCAAAAAGACCTAAAAACGTGGGCCAAAAGTTACCTAATCGGAGTCGAACTCAAAAAAGGAAAAAAATTCTCCCGCAGCCGAATTTTACACTGGGCGATCTCCCAATGCAAATCCGGACGATCTCCCAGGCATGTTCTTTTGCATTCTACCGTTGAAAAAGGGTGTTGGGCGATCGCCCATATTTAAGCCTGGGCGATCGCCCAGTTTACAGTTTTTCCTCTGCGACGGCTGTTTATCAAATGGCCAAAACTTCTTGTAGGAAACTCCAAATTGAAATCCGTAAAAAGTGTTAGACTTATAATTCCATTATCTTTCCAATGATATATCATTTGTATTTTGTAGATTTCTATATCAAAAGTTGTGCTCGAATTTTCCCACATGTTGCTATAGGTAGTTTCTCAATTCGGTTCTTTAGCTTTCTGGTGTTTGATCCATTGATTCAACTCTTCATTGTCACTCCAAAACACCTTAAACTTATTGATTTTATCTTCTTCCTCATGCTCCAATGTTTGGCTTTTAATATTCACTTCAAAAACTCCATTTACTTGTCGAATTCACCAAGTTGTTGCTCTTTCCGTCCATTCTTCTCCAATTGCTATTAAACAGGTCCAAAACTGAAATATGAAGATTAAAACACAAAATTAAGTAATAATTCAATAAAATGACGAAATAAAAGTTTAGTTTAAAGGTCCTAATAAGTGCACAAAATGCACTTATCAAGGGCCTTGTTGTTTGTGGGTTAAAACCACAAGTTATGTATGATGGGTGAACTTCATTGTACATTGCTTATTGCTTCAGTACTTGTGTTCATTTCAGTGCACAGAGGTCGTAATCTCATTTGGGAGCATCAAAGGCAAAGTAGACAATTTCTTGTCGAACAGTCTGTCAAATAAGCAAACCAAATCTGGTGTTCTTGATCTTGTTTTTACATTCAACATTTATTCTTTTACCTTGAATGAAATGCATGAATAGATATGTGCATGAACTCCTAACACTAACTAATATTTATTAGAACTAATCTTTATCCTAGTTAATCTCGGTCAATATGTAGAATCGGATTCTCCTCTAATGTCCCCCCTCAAAGTTGGCGTGGGAGAGAGAAGAAACATACACAACTTGGCAAGAACCAAGAGATATTGCAACTTGGCAACCCCTTTTAGTCAAAACATTTGTTAGCTGAAGGTGAGAGGGAACAAAACCAAGACTAAGAACCAGGTCAGCAACAAGCTCCCGAACAAAATGATAATAGATGGCAATTTGCTTGGAGCATGATTTAGTGACCGGATTGGTGGCATCGGCAACAACAAATGCTAGGGCATGGTACTTGGCCTCACACTAGAGTGTGCTACAGTGGTTTGCTTTATAGAACACCACGAAATTAAATTGTGTCCAAAATAAACAGCAAAACCAGTAGTAGACCGTCGAGTATCAGGGCAACCTGCCCTATCGCCATCAGAGTAACCGAGCAAAGTGAACGAAAAATCTCGTGAGAGTTGAAGACCATAATGATACCTTTAATATATCATAACATACGCTTTAAGGCATGAAAATGATTGGTAGTAAGAGCATGCATATATTGACATATAGAATTAACACTATATAATAAACCTGGTTTATATATTATTTGGGGAAATCAATTGGCATTATTGAGAGACTTCATATGCTCAGCTATATTTAACATCTATAGATGCATGACCGATCGAATCCGAAAGTTGGAAATTACAGTTAGAGCCCGGGATTTTAGATTGCGGAATTTTAACTTATTAAAGTGTTTTTATTGCTTTTAGTTAGGATTATATGTTTGAAACATTAAAAATTAGAATTTCATTTTTTATTTATTATTTTTTTTTTTTAAACCTGATGCTACAAATCTTTATTGACTGTCACCGAAGGGACGATGTTACGAATTCTTGAAGTTATGAAATATATTCAGTTTTTGTTAAAGATGCATGTTTATGTGGGTAACATGATTTTTAGGTAAAATCCCACTAAAAGTGTCATTTTAGGGGTCTAACAGCACTTCACAGTTTTTGGGAAAATTTCAGGGTGCAGCTCAGAAAGATCTTTTGCGTGGATGTAAAGAACGTTGTAAACGGAGTTTTGTACAGCTCTGTGCAAATTTAAAAGATTGCTACCTCAAGCACCTTGCGACCCTAATAGGGAGGCTTATGCTTAACCAAATTTCATGAAATTGATAGGTAGCACGCACCTAAACGATAATCGAACTCAAAGTTACAAATTTTTAAAGTTTAGGAAGCTTTTACTCGGACGAATTGTAAAGAGTAGCAATTTTTTTTATTTCTTAAAGGGTCTTGCCGATCTCATAATTGAAGAAACTTTACGCGGACGTTTTCCTATATGTTTTTTAATTTGTGTAAAAACTTGGTGAAGTTTTTACACCATTTTAATTAATGATAGAAAATTTCTGTGATAGACTGTCAAATTGAGAACTATGAAGTTGAGATATTTGATTTCATAATAGTTAGATCCAGGGTTTTAACTTGGAGCCCTAACGGAGCTTAAAACTAAGGGCTCCGATATTTTGACTATTATAAACTGGTTTATTTGACCAATTTAGTCAAAAATGTCATGCTACAGGGTCATTCAAAATTTAGTCAAATAAACCAGTTTATAATCCACACCAAACGGGCCCTAAAGTTAGAAGGATATTTTGAATGACCTTCGAAGCCCTAGGTCTCCGGACATCACAAGAAGTTCCGTGCTCATCTAGTGAATTAATGTTTAATGCTAACAAAATGAAAAATCGCAAAATTCACACCAAAATAACGTCTGTCAATACCTTCGATGGCCAGGTAACACTCGACCCTCACTCATTTGCAAAATTCTTCGTGGTCAGGTAGCACGCCAGTCACAAAAGGTCTAGTGGCCAGATAAGAGCCTACCTGGCCACAAGAGGCCTGGAAGCCAAGTAACACGCTAGTCGTCAAAGCTAGCCGAGTAGGATCCTACCTGGCCACAGAAGGCCTAGAAGTCGGGTAGCACGCTACCAGTAAAACCGGTCAGGTAGGATCCTACCTGGCCACAAAAGGCCGCAAGGCTAGGTACCATACTACACGTCCTCCAATGGGCTGATGGCCAGGTAAGATCCTACCTGACCACATAAGGCTATCCGGAATCAAAAGTCTTGGTGACTAGGTTCCCACTCGGTCATGATCCCCCCCACACCCCCACTCCCGAGTCTAACTCAACTACTCATGCTTAGAGATGATCTCTTTGTTTTCCAAACCTTTTCTTCATGGATCTTTAAAACTCTAGATCAATACTGGCCAACCCTAAATCCAATCCTCAAAGACTAGACAATGGTCACTCGATCCTGACGTCATAGCACTAATGAAGGCAATCCCTAGATCTAACGTTCGAGAACACGACACGTGTTCAGAGATCCTTGCTCCACCTCTTCCACATCACCTCCTATATAAAGGTGATGATCCCAAGGCATTCAAGTTAAGTTATTTTATATTCTTTTACCAGATTGTATACTTGAAGTATTTCTCTTTCTATAAAGAAACTAATTCTCACACCGGAGGAACAATGGGAAGAGTACCCGGCCTCTTTTTCAGGCTAATAGAGCATTGTAGACGCATTTTCAGTCCTCTGAGTAATACTCGAGTGACCCCATTTCAAAGGTACGACCATTGGCGCCGTATGTGGGAAACTTGATTGAAAAGGTTTTGGTGTGCCGATAGGAGTTTATTTTTTATTTTTCTTCTAATAAGTTACAAAACTAATAATGTGTAGATAACTTAGAATATCTTGTTATTTATAATATTACCAAGATATTAGTTATTTTATTCTCGAAGGGATTCATCATTATGGAAAACCCTATGGTAAAATCCAATAGTTATAATCCCCAAAAAAATAAAAATAAAAATAAAAATGTGGATTTAAAGAAAAAATTCAAATTGAGACTGATAAAATGGTTTTGTACCTGAAGGTCTTGGCTTCGTTCTTGAGTGAATTCGTCTATAGATCATAATATCACTTTAATCTTCATCATGGGTTCATCCTCTCACGTTTAAAAAATCACATTAATCTTCCATATTGCTAGTTTTAAGTATCATATTCACCCTTTAACTAAATTTTTTGAGCAATATGTCATTTAAAATGAAGTTGACACCTAATATACTCTTGTGAACTAAAAAATGAACTTTTCTAGATTAGTTGTAGTTAATTTGTTCAAAGTAAACAATAAGAATATAAATTGAGTTTGTTTGACATAGTTTAAATTTTGATCATATAAATTTATAAGTCGTATTATTTTTCTAAATATATATGTTTAGATCAATGATATACATAAATAATATTTAGTTTAACAAATATCAAATGACCTTTTGCCAAGTATATATATATATGACCAAAAGGGATATTGTGATTAATATATTAGATTAATTTATCATTCTATCATATAAAACAGTCATTTAATAATAACTTTTGAGCATTTGCAATTTAATGAACTAACATATAATATTTTTTAGCAAAATATACTTAAATTGTAAAGACAAATCTTGTTTTAGTTTATAAATTTATAAATATATAATTTTATTGATAAGTTAGCATTTGTTTATATTTAAATTATGTAAACGTAATGTATAATTAATTAAAAAATTTAAATCATTGATTACCAAATTCTTGAACAAATTTTAATTTAAAATTTCTCCTAGTATGCATATTCAAAGAATTGTGTGTGTACAAAGTCTTTAAGTATTAACTTATACTAAAGGGAATAAATTAAGTTGTAACTAATTGTTTTCACATTTTTTTCATAATGTCATTTTAAGAATATCGACTTCATTTTAGACGAGATATGTCTCAAATTCATATTATAAATTTTACAACACACAATTCTTGTTGCTCAAAATTCTCGCGGTGAAGCACACGATGAAGGTGAAAGTGATATTGTGCTTCACGGATGAATTCACTCGAGAACGAAGCCAAGATCTTCAGGTACACAACCATTATCTCCATTTCAATTTCATTTTTTTTTCTTAACCAAATGATTGGATTTTTTGTTTTTAATCTGTTGTTCTCGCATATAAATAGGGAAGACGAAGATTTCCCACATGCAACAATTTTGCCGCAACTTGGAAGGCCTACTAACATTTTTGTAATAGTTATCGCGGAGGATGGAAAGTACGGTGATGTATTCGGTTGTTTTAAAAAATAGTAAAGTTATTATATAGGACGATGGGACTGTTGTCAAAATTGACGGGAACAATCGAGAAAAATAGAAACACTGAAATGTAGAAATGAGATGAAGCGAGGTATGCCGAAGTAAATCTTTTTAAGACAGATTTCGTCCCCTGTAGAGGTGCAAATAGGATCAAATGACTTCTGTCTCTCAAAATACAACGCTTCTTCCAAAGTTAGTATTGTACTTATATCAACCTTGCTGGTCGAACCAAAGAATAACTCTTCTCTTCTCAAAAAGAAAGAACTACGATCTTAGAAAAACTTCATAAATTATTTAAGCAAAATTTTGGAAAGAAAGACAAAATTTAAAATCAATTAATTCAGAATTGTTTGGTGTGAAAAATTTTAATTTAGGGAGTCCCTATTTATAACTTTTAAAATATCTTTTTGAATGGGTGCGTGCCTCTTCATTAATAGGTGCACCATATGGTCTAATTAATCTGAGCCCTTAGATCGCACCATTTCATATATTTATATGATCTAATGGTTCAGAATCTTGAATGAATATGTCCATTCGTCATACATATTCACCAATAATAAATGATTGAATATGTTCATTCGTCATATCCATTCACCATTTACGTACTTTTTATTTGAGACTTTTTCAATTCAACCAAATATAATTGTAATTGCACACATCATTAAAATATATTTAATAATTCAACCCGATAAAATTCAATCAATACCAACAAGGGCTTGCCTATATATAGTAATATTTGTGTCCGGTTTGAATTTTGATCATTAATACAAGTAGGATGTCTTAGTTTGATTATTAACAAGCAAACACGAATTGAAAATGATGTAATTGTTGGATTTTAATTATTCGACCCAATTGTTTATTTTAATTAAATGGGTCCAGTTCATAAGAATTAAATAGTTTTGAATCCAAGTAAAATTTTAATTAAAAATCTAAGGACTAAGGTTGCAATTATTGATCCCAAGAATTCTAATTTGATTAGAATTTGGTTTTCATGTACATAACGTATATACATACGCATGGCATCCGCTGTTTCAGTTTTTTTGGTGAACACAAAAATATACAAATAGCAGAGAAGAAAAAGTACAGAGAAATTAAAAAAATGAGGAAAAAAGGATTGTTTGGAAAGAAAATTTTAGGCACAAATTTGGGCTTTCTTCTTCATCTCTCGTATTCTACCATTGATTGTTTATTGAGGTATTTCTCTCTTTTTATTGGCGTTATATTTTCTAGAGTTCCATCTATTGTGTTAGATGATGGTTATTGTTCGGTGAAATCCCGCAAGCGTACGGAATCGTTGACAAGTAATAGTAAAAGTGAGTAAAAGAGTATTGTTCTCACGAGGACTATGATTTGTATTAGTCAAGAGTAAATTAATTCTAGCTTAAATTGAATACACACAATAGATTTTGGAATGTTTTGATTTTATTGAAAACTAGACTAATTTAGATAATTGAAGAGAGATAAGTTGTGATTTTGAAGAAAAAAATAATTAAACAAATTATGCTAGGAATCCGACTCCACCATTTATATTCCTTTTAATCCATGAACCCTTACATCCCAATCCAATTTATGCTCAAATTGACAATCGATAATCCTAAATTATCTAATAATCTCTGTCGAGTAGAATTAAACATATTTTCATATAAGTTCCAAAATATTCCTATTTTGAATACGAATATATAAAAACGTATTTAAAAACAAGATTATCTAAATTGATTGCACCGAGCATAGGAAATTATTTCTAATCTCTATTGGACTTGGTGTTTAAAACCATAAGGAGCTAATTTATTTCGAACCTTTCAGAAACTAAAATAAATCACAAACACGCTCGAACGGTGATCAATCATTCAAACTGACTTTTAAATCGTGGTATAAATCAATCAAACATAAGTTTGGATTAAGATTGAGAATTCAAGAATTAAATAAATATAAAAGGTTTAGATTTTCATCTATATCATAAATAGTAATAGCCTAACATACTAAGACAAAGATAACAAAAAGAAAAGTAAAACATAGAAGCGATCACCCGGATTGAAATAAAACTCGAAAGAGACGATCTTGATCTTTGTCTTGATCTTCGTTTCTCGCTTCTTCTCTTGTTTCTCTCCCAATTTCAGCTCTAAAATTCGGCTCCCTTGATATGAGTTAATAACTCCTATTTTATACTACCCTAATTGTGCCCCAAAAAATCCTCAAAAAATCCTTAAAATCGTGAGCCAAAAGTTACCTAATCGGAGTCGAACTGAAAAAGGAAAAAAATCTCCCCTAGCCAAAAAAATAGCCTGGGCGATCGCCCAGGAGACCACTTTTGCTCTCTGCTTTCTGCGCATGTTGCTGGGCGCTCGCCCAGCTTGGACCTTTTAATCATCACAGTTTGGTCCCTTCAGTTTTGTGTCTTGATCATCTTGGTCCTCCAACTTTTTCTTCTGTCTGATTTAGTCCTTCTTCTTTTCATAACATCCCAATTGGTCCTTCAACTTTCTACAATCTCCAGTTTGGTCCTTCAACTTTCAATTGAGTGTAATTGGATCCTTATACTTTCGAAATATTTTCTAATTTATTGCTCTTTGCATCCATTCTTCTCCAATTCCTTACAAACGGGTCAAACACTGCAATAGAAGCAAAAATACACTAAACTAAGTGTAAAATTAATAAAATAACGAGATAAAAGCTTAGTTTAAAGGCTCAAATAAGTGCACAAAATACACTTATCAAACACCCCCAAACTAAACATTTGTTCGTCTTCGAACAAAAATAAAAATAAATTACAAATTTAAACTAAGCTAAAAGAATTAACAGGAAATGAATTAATGTTAAATTTCTTACCATATGCCTCAAGTTTGAAAAATAAAGTAACACGTTTAGAAAGATATTAAACAACACAAAGTATTTTCACTTATCCAATGCTCGACCTTTAGTGAGTGTGTGATTAGCCAAAAATTGAACTTACACATGTATTAGACCACGACCAATATTGTGTTGTTGATATTTTTACAATCTCGAATCCTTTGTAGTCATTTATTCCTTACACCTCTCATAAATTACACACTTCTAATGCTCTTCTTTCCAATTCCGAGGTGTTCTAGCAAAATTGGTTCCTACTGATCAACACAATGCTTTTTCAAATAAAGTGGTAAAATTTAGACTTGTATTTTTAGAACTAGGATGGTTAGTGATTTCTAAATTCTCATCTTCAGTCTCTGAGGTCATAACCTAGCAATCCTTACCGAACACTTTTACTCTTTTTTTAAAAAAAATAAACAGTCTTACATCCTGTGCAATACTTCTCTCTCACAAGCTTTCTATGTGACCCTTGTAGCGAGCTTTGGGCCGATGACTCCCAAGTCAGATGATCATAGGGCACCAGGTTTTGAAATACCCTAACAGACTTAATTGCTCAAGTCCACATGCTATAAGAAAAGTAAAGATGTAAAACTTTTTTTTTTAACTGACCCATATAGCGAGCTTTGGGCTGATGACTCCCAAGTCAGATGACCATAGGGCACCAGGTTTTGAAATACCCTAACAGGCTTAATTGCTCGAGTCAAATATTTTCTTTTATTATTATTATTTTTTTTTTTTTTTCAGTAAGAAGTGTTCGGTTTAGATTCCTTAACTACAACTTATTCAACCAAAGATGAGACCCATAAATCTAAACCATTAAAATTCTATAAACATATATACTAATTTTAAAACCCCCAAACTGTTCTCAAATAGTTTGGTTACTAGTCTAAGGATTCAGGAATGGAATTTTTCACAATAATATCAATCAAAAACACTCAAGGCCTGTTTCTATATCAGTGATAAGTCAATAGTGACTATGTGCTTTAAATATAGTCTAAACATGGATAAGTATTCAGGTAAAAACATGAGTTAAAGTGTTGTCTAATATTCTAACTAAAAACATACTTAAATTCAAACAAATATCATCATTAGCGACAAGATATTCAACAATAACTAGAAATTTTTTTTAAAAAAATGAAATTTCCAGTTATATAGACCTGAATAATAAGCAAATTCAAAATAATTAAGTATCCTGATACTTAACCCACCTCTAAACTAAAACAATACATTGTCCCTAAAATAAAATAAAGCAAATAAAGGAAGGAAAAGATCAGGTACTCCCCAGATATAGATGTGGAGAAGATAGATCTGACTGGTTGAAGATCCTGTTGAAGTGGACTGAAGTAGGATGGGGCTCATGTGCCTTACAAAGTGGGATATTCTGCGATTGACATGGTGAGGCTTAATAAGTGTATTAAACAATAAATAAAATAAAAACTAATGAATTCTTTAAACTACCTTAAACTATTAGCCATATAAAGCAAGTAAATAAAAGGGTTATAAAATGAGTTGCCTCTCATTAAGCGCTTATTTATAGTCATTAGCTTGACTTTTCGTAAATATCACTTATGGAGGCTTGAATTGGGCTTTGGAAGTCTTGCATTGCTTGCAGTCCTTTGTCTCTGGCTTTTTCACATGAATATCTGACAGTTGTACTCCGCTCCTTGTAGAGACTGTATTTACCTGTTCTTTTGGATTTGTCACTGTATTGCTAGTCAAAGTGCCTGGTGTCCTCCTAGATAAAGCCACTGTTATCTGTCCAATCTGAGTTTCCAAATTTTTAAAAGAAGTTTGTTGGTGCTGTAGAGTATTATCAGTTTTTGTAATGTAATGATACATTAAATCTTCCAAAGAAGGCTTTTTGTCGTACTGCTGTTGGAATCCAGGTTGATGAAATCTAGCTGATTTTCTTTGATTTTGATTTCCCTGATTCTGATTATTACTCCAAGAAAAATTTGGGTGATTTCTCCATCCCAGATTATAAGTGTTTGAGTAAGGGTTGTTCTGTTGATGTGAGAAATTCTGAACATAGTTAACTTCTTCAGGATTTGATGTGAACAAAGTTGTCAGGGGACAAGCTGAAGTCTAATGATTTGCCCCCACAGCTTTCACAAATCGGATTAGAACTGTGTATCATGTTGACTGAATGTGTGATGAGATCCATTTTTCTTGTGAGAGCATCCATTTGAGCCGATAGTACTGATATGGCATCAACATTATGAAGACCTGCTGTTTTTTTCAGTGTTTCTCTTTCTGATGGCCACATAGCACTAGTGTTAGCCATTCGTTCAAATAGTTCATGAGCTTCCCGAACATTTTTTGTTGTAATCGATCCATTTGATGATGAATCTACTGCAGATCTGCTTGCTGCAATTAACCTGCCATAAAAATACTGGACTTGGCATCCCTTTTGTATGTCGTGATTTGGGCATTTACGCAGTAGATCTTTGAACATTTCCCAAGCTTCATTGAAGCTTTCTAAATCAAGTTGCCTGAAGATGGTTATATCATGTTTTAACTGGGCAACTTTAGCTGGCGGAAAGTACTTGGTGGTGAATTTTTGAACGAGATCGTTCCACGAAGTAATATTGGAGGCAGGATTAGAGTCCAACCACTCTCTTGCCATATCTCTTAGCGTATGTGGGAATAGTCTCATTCTAATAGCATCATTGTTCACCCCTTGGTAGGAGAAGTTGTAACAAAGCTCCAGCAAACGTGAAACATGGCCATGTGGATTCTCATTTGATTTTCCATAGAATTGTAAGTTGTTCTGGAATAGATTTATCACATATAGGCGTAGTTGAAAATTTGGCTATCCATATGGCGGGTATGCTATGCTGGATTGATTCTGAATCATTGATGGGGTCATGAATTCCCCTACCAGCATTTCATCTTCATCAATCACCACTGGTTGCAGAAGTTGAAAATGGGCTTCTGCCATTGTAACCTCGTGCTCTTTATTCTACTTATTCTTTTGTTCTCTTCTGCGTTGCCTGAAAGTCCTCTCGATCTCGGGTTCAAATGGAGCAAGATCGAAATCTTCTAAGTTTTGCATAAACCAACAGCAAACGCCTGAAAATATCAAAATGAGTGAGGTAGAGTAGTCACGAAAAAACTAAAGGAGTAAAAAAAAATTCAACTTCAAACCAAAATTAACAAAACTTAAGCTAAAATAAATCTAAAGTCCCCGGCAACGGTGCCAAAAACTTGTTCGGTAAAATCCCACAAGCGTACGGGATTGTTGACAAATAATAGTAAAAGTGAGTAAAAGAGTATCGTTCCCACGAGAACTATGATTTGTATTAGCCAAAAGTAAATTAATTCTAGCTTAAATTGAATACACACAATAGATTTTGGAATGTTTTGATTTTATTGAAAACTAGACTAATTTAGATAATTGAAGAAAAGATAAGTTGTGATTTTGAAGAAAAAAACAATTAAACAAATTATGCTAGGAATCCGACTCCACCATTTATATTTCTTTTAATCCATGAACCCTTACATCCCAATCCAATTTATGCTCAAATTGACAATCAATAGTCCTAAATTATCTAATAATCTCTGTCGAGTAGAATTAAACATATTTTCATATAAGTTCCAAAATATTCCTATTTTGAATACGAATATATAAAAATGTATTTAAAAACAAGATTATCTAAATTGATTGCACCGAGCAAAAGAAATTATTTCTAATCTATATTGGACTTGGTGTTTAAAACCATAAGGACCTAATTTATTTCGAACATTTCAGAAACTAAAATAAATCACAAACACGCTCGAACGGTGATCAATCATTCAAACGGACTTTTAAATTATGGTATAAATCAATCAAACATAAATTTAGATTAAGATTGAGAATTCAAGAATTAAACAAATATAAAATGTTTACATCTTCATTCATAGCATAAATAGTTTTAGCCTAATATACTAAGACAAAGAAAACAAAAAGAAAAGTAAAATATAGAAGCCATCACCCGGATTGAAATAAAACTTGAAAGAAATGATCTTGATCTTTGTCTTGATCTTCGTTTCTCGCTTCTTCTCTTGTTTCTCTCCCAATTTTGGCTCTAAAATTCCACCAAACGGCCCCCTTGATATGAGTTAATAACTCCTATTTTATACTACCCTAATTGTGCCCCAAAAGATCCTCAAAAAATTCTTAAAATCGTGGTTGAAAAGTTACTTAATCGGAGTCAAACTGAAAAAGGCAAAAAATCTCCCGCAGCCAAAAAATAGCATGGGCGATCGCCCAGGCAAATCCCAGGCGATCGCCTAGGAGACCACTTTTTCTCTCTGCTTTCTGCGCATGTTGCTGGGCGCTCGCCCAGCTTGGACCTTTTAATCATCACAGTTTGGTCCCTTCAGTTTTGTGTCTTGATCATCTTGGTCCTCCAACTTTTTCTTCTGTCTGATTTAGTCCTCTTTCTTTTCATAACATTCGAATTGGTCCTTCAACTTTCCACAATCTCCAGCTTGGTCCTTCAACTTTCAATTGAGTGTAATTGGATCCTCATATTTTTGAAATATTTTCCAATTTATTGCTCTTTGCATCCATTCTTCTCCAATTCCTTACAAACGGGTCCAACACTGCAATAGAAGAAAAAATACACTAAACCGCAAAAACACACTAAACTAAGTGTAATATTAATAAAATGACGAGATAAAAGCTTAGTTTAAAGGCCCAAATAAGTGTACAAAATGTACTTATTGTAGTGAGCCAATAAGGTATTGTTGATTTAGTGTGTTGGATTACCTATTGATTTAGGGCACAAATTTAGAGAAGAAACATTGTAATATTTATTCAGTTGATAGTAGATTACTGTCGGTTTGCCCCGTCGATTTTTCTTTTATCTTAAAGGGTTTTACGACGTTAAAGAATAATTTTGAGGTTGTTTAGCTTTATTCATTATTCTGATATTTATATTGCTTGGGTTAAGTTGATAACATTCATTTTAATTGCACGGTAAAAAAGAGAAAAATCCATTGTTACATTTATATATCAACTATTTTTTTTCCTAACAGTGGTATCAAAGCCCGGGTTGGGTTGTATGGATTAAAATAGAGGAACCGGTTGGTAGTGCTATGATTAGACTGACCAATTATAATTGGGTAACTTGGAAGCCTAGAATAGAGGATATCCTTTATTGTAAGGATTTGCATGATTATAATTGGATAACTTGGAAGCCTAGAGGATATCCTTTATTGTAAAGATTTGCATGAACCTATTGAGAGTGACAAGGCTAAACCAGTTGACATGACAGATGAGCAATGGTATACTCAGAATAGAAAAGCTATTGGGACTATCAGATAGTGGGTAGATAATAGTGTATTTCATCGTGTGGCACAAGAGACTAATGCTCATAAATTATGGTCAAAATTGGAGTCTATGTTTGAAAAGAAAACTGCATCTAAGAAGTCCTTTTTAATTAAAGACTTGATCAACGTGAAATATAAAGAAGGTATAAGTATGACAGAGCATTTGAACAATTTTCAAAATATCATAAATCAATTAGATACTATGGATATGATTCTTGAAGAGGAATTGCAGGCTTTGCTGATTTTGAGTTCTTTGTCAGATAGTTAGGAGACATTTGTTGTGACTGTCAGTAACTCTGGTGCTGATGGTGTTTTGACTATGGACTCTATAAAAGACAGTATGCAGAATGAAGAAACAAGAAGAAAATCTGCAGGTATACGTACGGGTTCAGATCATGTACAGATCATGCACAGACTCTTGTTACAGAGGATAGAAGAAAGAATAAGAATAGATGGCAACGAAGTTATAGCAAGTCAAGAGGTAGATCAAAATCAAAAGACAAAAAAGTTGTTTGTTACCGTTGTGGCAGAGAGTGTCATATTAAAAGAAATTTTCGAGTTTGGTTGAGAGAACAAAAGGAAGGTAGCAATCAGAAAAAAGAAGATGACAAGAACACTACAACTGTTGTATCTAATGATGATGATATACTCTCTTGTGGAGAGCAGGAGTGCCTACACATAGGTGATCCTAGTATTGAATAGATTGTTGATAGCGATGCTTCTTACCATGTTTCTTCAAACATAAATTTGTTTGCTAATTACACAGTGGGTGATTTTGGTATAATGAAGATGGAAAATACTAGTCAATCTAAGATTGTAGGGATTGGCAACATTCACTTGCAAACAGATGTCGGATGTTCCTTGATGTTGAACGATGTGAGGCACATTCTTGATATGCGCTTTAATCTAATTTCAGTTAATGCTCTTGATCGGCAGGGTTATCACAACAGCTTCGATAAATTGAAATGGAAATTGTCAAAAGGCTATTTGGTTATTGCTAGAGGGAAAGCTTGTTGCACGCTATACAAGACTTATGGAAAAGCTTGTAAAAATAGGTTGAATGCAGTTGAAGACTCTTCTCCCAAACTTTGGCACAAGAGGCTCGACATATGAGTGAAAAGGGGGTTGCAGGTTCTGGCTAAGAAGACAGTCATTCCCTTAGCCAATGGTATGTTTCTAAACCAATGTGGTCATTGTTTATATGGTAAGCAACATAGAGTTTCTTTTAGTGGCTCTTTTAGAAGAAAATAAGATATTTTAGAACTAGTACATTCTGATGTGTGCTCTCCTAGTGATGTGGCTTCTTTGGGTGGAAACAAATATTTTGTTACCTTTGTTAACGATGCTTCTAGGAAACTATGGGTATATCTTCTGAAATCTAAAGACCAAGTGTTTCAGTGTTTCCAGCAGTTTCATACTATGGTAGAAAGGGAAACAGAGAAGCCTTTGAAAGGCCTCAGAATGGATAATAGTGGAGAATACACTTCACATGAGTTCATGGAGTATTACTTAAAATTTGGGATTCGACATGAGTTCACAGAATCTAGTACTCCTCAACGTGGTGTGGCAGAAAAAATTAGCCGTACCATTCTTGATAGAGTCAAATGCATGTTGAAGACAACTAAGCTACCTAAAAGTTTTTGGGGTGAAGCAGTTCAAATTGCTTGTTACTTGATCAATAGATCTCCTTCTGTTCCTTTAGATTTTGATATTCCAGAAAGAGTGTGGAGTGATAAAGATATATCCTACTCTCGTTTGAAGGTGTTTGGGTACAAAGCATTTGTGCACGTGCCTAAGGAACATAGGTCAAAGCTTGATGATAGAGGTACTCCTTGTATTTTTTTGGCTATGGTGATGAATAGTTTGGTTACAAATTTTGGGATCCAAAGAAAAAGAAGACTGTGAGAAGTAGAGATGTGATTTTTCATGAAGACTAGACGATTGATGACTTTAATAAAGTTAATCAACCTAAGAGAGTGACTGTCAGTTATTCTTGATCTCATGTCTCCAACACCACAGCCTATTGTTGTAGATAATATAGTTCCTACTGATGATGATGTTGATGACATTGCTCATGGTGATATGCATGTTGATGAGATTGCTAATAAGGGATAGTAGATTCTAGATGAAGAATCACATGTTAGGAGGTCTACTAGAGAGCACAGACCATCTTCTAAGTATCCTACTTCTGACTACATTTTGCTTACCACTGATGGAGAGCCGGAGAGTCTTTTAAAGGCACAAATTCACAGTGATAGAGTCCATTGGATGAAATCAATAACAGAAGAGTTGAATTCTTTGAGAAAGAATGACACATATGAGTTAGTGAATCTTCCTAAGGGTAGAAAAGTATTGAGGAACAAATAGGTATATAAAATCAAACGAGACGAGCAATGGTGATATGATGAAGTACAAGGCTCGATTGGTTGTTAAAGGATTTGGGCAGAAATATGGTGTTGATTATGATGAGATCTTTTCTCCTGTTGTGAAAATGACATCTATCAGAGTTGTTTTGAGTTTAGTAGCTAGTCAAGATTTGAAAATGGAACAACTTGATGTGAAGACTACCTTCCTACATGGTGACTTAGAAGAAGAGATTTATATGTTGCAACCGGAAGGTTTTGAACAAAAGGGGAAAGAATACCTTGTGTGCAAATTGAAGAAGAGTTTGTACGGGCTCAAGCAAGTGCCAAGACAGTGGTACAAAAAGTTTGATGCTCTTATGGCGAGTCAAGAGTACATGATGACTACTTCAGATTCTTGTGTTTACATCAGATCTTTTCCAGGTGACAAGTTCATTATTTTACTGCTTTATGTCGATGACATGCTTATAGTTAGCCAGCATGCAGGGTTGATTAAGAAATTGAAAGAAGACTTGCATAAGTCATTTGATATGAAGGATTTGGGAATGGCTAAACAAATCTTGTGCATGGAGATAGTTCGAGACAGAAAGTCTAAGAGGTTGTAGCTATCATAGGAAAAATATATTGAGCGGGTACTTGAAAAGTTCAGTATGAAAGGCACTAAGTCAGTTAGCTCAACTCTTGGTGGTCATCTCAAACCCACCAAAAGATCATGTCCTTCGACTAGTGAAGAAAAGAAGAAAATTGAAGTAGTTTCCTACTCTTCAGCAGTTGGTAGTTTGATGTATGCCATGGTATGTACTCGACCAGATATTGCACATGCAGTTGGTGTGGTAAGTAGATTTTTGTCTAATCCAAGCAAACATCATTGGAAAGCAGTAAAATGGTTCATGCGGTATCTTAGAGGGACTTCTACTTTATGTTTTGGTTTTGAGAGAGCTCAGCCATTTTTGACAGGATATACAGATGCAGATATGGTCGGAGATCTTGATAGCAGAAAATCTACATCTTGGTACTTGTTTACTTTTGTAGGAAGAGTTGTTTGTTGGCAGTCAAAATTGTAAAAATTTGTAGCTTTATCCACTATCGAGGCTGAGTACGTAACAGTGACTAAAGCAGGAAAAGAGATTATATGGATGAAAAGATTTCTTGAAGAGCTCAATGTGAAGCAAAGTGAGTACATCATTTATTGTGACAGTCAGAGCGCTCTTGAGTTGAGCAAGAATTCCATATTCTCGCACCAAACACATTGATGTGAGATATCATTGGATCCGTAGAGCACTTGAAAAAAAATATTTACAGTTGGAAAAGATTCACACTGATGAAAATATTTCTGATATGTTGACCAAGGTTGTTACCAAGTAAAAACTTATGTTTTGTGCCGAGCAGGCAGGGATGAACTCCAAGTTATTGACTGGAGTTTTATGGTGTATCTCCCTCATGGACTGGAGGGGGAGATTGTTGGGTTTTAATTATTCGACTCAATTGTTTATTTTAATTAAATGGGTCCAGCCTATGAGAATTAAATAGTTTTGGATTCAAGTGAAATTCTAATTAAAAATCTAAGGACTCAGGTTGCAATTATTGATCCCAAGAATTATAATTTGATTACAATTTGGTTTTATGGTACAAAGAACATATATACACACGCATGGTAGCCGCTGTTTCAGTTTTTTTGGTGAACACAAAAATATACAATTAGCAGAGAAGAAAACGCACAAAGAAATTAAAAAAAATGAGGAAAAAAGGATTGATTAGCAAGAAAAATTTAGGCACAAATTTGGGCTTTCTTCTTAATCTCTCGTATTCCACCATTGATTGTTTGGTGAGGTATTTCTCTCTTTTTATTGTCCTTATATGTTTTGGAGTTCCATCTATTGTGTTAGATAATGGTTATTGTAGTGAGACAATAAGGTGTTGTTGATTTGGTGTGTTGGATTACCTCTTGATTTTTGGCATAAATCAGGAGAAGAAACATTGTAATATTTATTCAATTGATAGTGGATTACTGTCGGTTTGTCCCGTCGATTTTTTTTTATCTTAAAGGGTTTTACGACATTAAAAAATAATTCTGGTGTTGTTTAGCTTTATTCATTATTCCGATATTTATATTGCTTCGGTTGAGTTGATAACATTCATTTTAATTGTACGGCAAAAAAGAGAAAAATATATTGTTACATTTGTACATCAACTAGTTTTTTCCTAACAGTAATAATATAGGATTAGAGGAAATCGACAAATTGTGAGGGGATTAGCTAGCTCCTTTTAAAAGTTGGATTAATTTGATATTTGTACAATATTTTGGGGGACCAATAATTCAATTTTCCTAAACTTATAAATTTTTGTTCCCTACTTATAGTAACTTTTTCAATATAAAAAATTTCAATATTTCAAGGTTTTCATCAATTGAAGAAATCAATAGATAGATTCTATTAGGATTAGAGTAATAAATAAAAGACGAAAAAATAAAGAACACAAAGATTTATACAAGTTCGCCTCAATTTGAGATTATATTCTGTTTTCAGCCGCTGCAGTATTTTTCACTATAATGAATAATGATTTTTTTTTTACAAGATATCAGTCTTATATATAACAACCCAATAAAGATTCTCTAGCAATAATAAAATTTTAAGGCAATCAAATAAAGATTTCCTAGTTATAATGAATTCTAGTACAACCTAATTACAAAAGCAAAATATCGAAAATACCCTTAAGCAAATACAAATATTGTGGACGTTGTTGGATCATCATTCATGAAGCAAATACAAATACCCTTATAACGATTTGTCTAAGGGATGTAAAAGAGGGCTTTCTTTATGTAATGGTCCTTGGATAAGCTGCAGGTCCTCCATTTTCGTAGCTCTTGGATACTAAAGAGCTTCTGTTGTTGCATGTATGTTGATTGAAATTCAGCCCGTCAATAAACCATTTGAATACCAGGAAAGATGATTTGGCTTTTATTTTAAGTCTCTGATCTTGCCAGGGAGAAGGGCATCCAATAGATAGAGTGATGCTTCTGTCATATATTATGACATGATAGTCTATTATTTCATCTCCCCGCTTTCTATTTATAGGCCAGTTCGGGTCATTAACAAACTATGGATGTCCTGTCGCGAGAAGAAAAAGTGCTCAAAGGCAATCTCAAGAGTTTTATTTTGGCTAAGATGAGGGCAGGAGAAATCAGAAATTCCCAAGCTACCTTGCTATCAACTGTTAATCACTTAACCGAAACCGGGTGAAAGAGAAGAAGGAAGATTACTATGAGTTCTTGCCTAAGAAACGAAAAATTCCGCAAATCCTGAAACAGAACCCCTCCCTGCAAAGCGAGCCTTGTGAAGAAATTGATCTTGTACCCCAGAGTTTGGTACACTGAACAGTAACCCAATCCCTTACTTGACCCAGGTGAAGGAAAAACGAAATGATGGTGTCCATTGGTAAGAGCGGGATGATTGGCTACGCAAAAGGGTCTCATGTCTAGAAGCTCAGCTCGCAAAGCATCCTCTTACGCTCTCCCCAGCTTAAGGTCGAAGATCAAGCCACCAACTTAGACCCGAGTTCGTAGCATTTGTTCTTGATTGCCGCAATCAAGCATACCACCTGAAGTCACTAGAGGCATTCTATTTCCCATTTCTTTTACCATCTAGCCTACGGCACCTAAGCATCTGAGACTTTTTTTTCTTTTTGGGATCAGATGTGGCATCTATTTGATTCAGTTTCATCGGCCTTTCTATAAAGAACTTAGCAAGAGCCGATTTAGATTCAATTGTTTGGTTCGAACGAGATATTTAAGTTACTGACATAATATTTCATCAATAATTGTTTACAAAAAAAAAAAAAAAAAAATATTGTTTACGTGATACCAACAACTTCTCTATCAGCGATCTACAACCGTAGCACCATCAATGATTGCAAACTAAATCATCGACGGTAATTGCTGAGAGAGGTGCATTGGTGATAACCTGTTATATTAGTGTCGGCAATTCCTTTTGAAATCACCGACATATGTTGACTTCTGTAAGTTGAAAATCATTAACAGAATTTTTTTCGGTGATCATTTGCTTCATTTTATTTTTTAAATGTGTGTTTTATTTTGATTAAAATCATATTTTTTATAAAAATTGATAAAATGTGTGTTTGAAAAGTTGTAAAAGTTATAAGTCTTATAAAATTAATGTGTAGTTAAAATTAATTGTTGATTTTGACTGCACCTTTTTAACAAAATTTAAATTGAATATTATTATTTTGAAAAGGATCCCTCCAAATTTTTTTTTTCAAAAAGCCTCTTAATTGCTCATGTATGTGGACTCGTGTTGTATCGCGTTGTGAGTCTTGTGACCAACTCTATAATGTTCTAAAAGTGAAATTGGATATGCAGATTCAACGTACAAAAATCTATCTCATTAAAATTTATTTATTCCCTTTTTTGGCATCATTTTTTCTACTTATTCATGAATAAACACGTTTGTTCTTTGATCCATTGTATATAAAACAAAGTTGAAATGATTGTTTTTTGGAATGCGATTTATCGAGATGCTAGGTTACATTTATTAGTCAGGTAGGGGATTCATGTGTATAACTTTGAGTGAGAAAATGGTATTTAATATATATCTAGGCGAGACCTTCAATTTCTATTTAATTTGTTTAAACAAATATATTCTCAACTTTTCATTTGTGTACTGAGTGTTCAAACTTGAATTTGATATAATTGAATCCTTCACACGAATATTACATGTTATCAAATATTATAACTTTGTTTGACTAAATAAAAAATTATTGTTTTCCTTTTTTTTTTAATTTGTTAAAAAAAAAATATTAGTGCTCTCAACTTATTTTTTGATGAAAAGAAGACAATGGGGCACTCTAATTCAAATAAACAAGAAAAAGAAACAAAAAAACTTGGGGGGAAAAAAAGAATGTTCTTCTTCCCCCTCACGAGATAGGTCTCCACCCCTTATAACAATCTCGAAATCATTTTTATTTTTAGAATAATTAAGTAGTAAATCCAAATTCTCCCAAGAAAATAAAAAATATTAATATGTAGGTGTAACGGTAAAAAAAAAAAAAAAATCAAATTGAGATTAAAAAAATGGTTACGTACCTAGAGATCTTAGCTCCGTTCTCGAGTGAGTTCATTTGTAGAAGGTGATATCACTTTTCCTTTATTATTTGTACTTTTGTGCCATCATTTTGAGTACAAGAGGGATGTTTGTGCTATGATTTTGAGAATGAAGATAGTGTTGAGATTGAAAACAATTACAAAGTATTATAATCTCGTTTGAATGTTGAAAAATACAAGAAAAACTCTAATTAGTTGTTCATTTGTTCTTGGTTAAACTTGTAGGCTCAGATTCTTGCCACAAAGAACACTGCAATGCAACCAAGGGAACGGCAATCGGATTGTTCACCAACTAACCCACCGGAGATGACCAAGACTTTTAAACACTCAGTCCAATCTCACTTTTTGAGAACAGAATGAAAGACAGCTCCTCACTTTTCTTCACTCTAGTTCTAATCTAGAAAATAAGAAGACCTAGAATATATATAATCCTAGAAAGATCTCACCTATCTATTTTATCTAACGGTCCACACTCAATAAACCAACTTGTCCAATGAACATGTGCCAAGTAGATTTAGTGACCCACATATTCTCACAAACTTCACCTTGGATCACAAATCCACTACCAAGTTCTCTGGCTACAAGTGCTATCCTTTTATGGTCTTATTTCATCATCATCGCCCACTCCAGCCCGGTACCTGCTTCACCAATCCTCCACTGCAGCAAGTATTTGTCACATAAGTTAACTCGTATCAATATTTAACATTGATATGAACTTATTAAACTTAGTGAGCCAGAAGTACTTTGGTTCCAACATCCTGCGGGGTTATCATCGATTACAATTTTAAGTAGTTTAAATTCACCGAAGCTAACTTCTCCCTAATGAAATGGTATTTCACCTCAATATGCTTAGATCTTTCATGATACATGTGATTTTTACATAGCATTAAAGTACTTTGACTATTAGTAAAAATCATGGCATTTTCATTCAAGAAGTTCAATTCACATAAAAGGCCTTTTCACCACATGCATTCTTTAAAGGCTTCGATTAGTGCAACATATTCAACTTCGGTCTTTAGAGAGTGTAACTAAAGGTTGCAACTGTGATTTCCAAGTGATACAATTATCACCTAACGTGAAGAAGTAAGAAGTGGTAGATTTCCTCTGATCTTTATCCCCTACAAAGTCAGAATCTACGTAACCCTTAAGCTCAAGCTTATCACTCCTCATTTCGAACACTAACCCCCTTTTAACTGTCCCAGCTAGGCATCTCAATAGCCATTTAAGAGCAATCCAATGATGTTTACCTGGGTTAGACATAAACCTACTCAAGAAACTAACTGCATAAGCTAGGTCAGGTCTAGTGGTAATCATGTGTGCAGCTAATGGTATATTGACAGACTTAGTAAATTTTATACCAAATTTGGTTATTACATTTTTCAAATAAGACTCTTGATTAATAGTCAACCTATTTTCTGCCCTATTCCTTTTAATAACCATACCAAGAATTTTTCTTGCACATCCTAAGTCTTTCATGTCAAATTCAAATTTTAAAAGATTTTTTATTTTTATGATATCAGCTTTACTACTACTAGCAAGCAACATGTCATCAACATATAACAACAAATAAACATCACAAATTTATCTTAGTGTTATTATAATATAAGCATGCATCAAATTCACTCATTTTGAAACCAATTTTAAGCACATAAGCATCAAAACGTTTATACCATTGCCTAGGACTCTGCTTAAGACCATACAAGGATTTGTTAAGCAAGCACACAAGCTCAAACTTCCCTTTCACCTCAAAGCCTTGAGGTTGAGACATGTAAATGACATCATCTAACTTTCCATGAAGAAAAGCAGTCTTAACATCTAGTTGCTCTAATTCCCAATTGAATTGGACAACTAAGGCCAATACTAACCTGATAGTCTTATACTTAATCACCGAGAAAAATATCTCATTATAATCAATCCCCTCTCTCTAAGTAAATCCATTAGCTACCAACCTAGCTTTGTATCTTAAAGGGTCATTTGGTTCTACTCCTTCCTTCAACTTGTAGATCCATTTACAATGGACTACCTTTTGATTCTTTGGTCTTTCAACCAACTTCCAAGTATCATTCTTGCCTAAGAAATGAATCTCCTCTCTCATAGCCTTCTTCCAATTTTCAGAATTTTTACAATTAACCGCTTCTTCATAAGAAACAGGTTCAACTGACTCTAAGGCTTCACCTGAAACTAGGACAAACTCCATCAAATTTGAAGAAGTGTACTTCAAATTTGGTCTTACCTGTCTTCTCTCCATAGCTCTCACTAATTGATAATCTCTCAAATTAGTATCTTCAAGTTGTTCTTGATTAGGGATCATAGTTTCAGGAATTTCTAGTCCAGGTTGTTCTAAGACTTCTTCTTGTTCAGTCTCAACTTGAGGATCAATTTGTTCAGGTTCTCTAACCTCTAGATTAACATCTAATCTCTTCACCTCAGTCTGAATCATCTTCCCACTAGAAGATTCCCCTTCTCCACTTTGTTTAACCTGATTGTCTAGAGTTTTTAGGCAAGGTATATCAAGCTCATTAAACTTCACATCTCTACTGTTAATTATCTTAATACCCTTAACACCTAAAACTCACAATCTATACCCCTTGACACCCTCTAGGTATCCTAACATGACACACTTAGTAGTCCTAGGGTCTAACTTACCCTCAACCTGATGTGCATAAGCAGCACACCCAAACACTCTAATGTATGACAAATCTGGAGATTTTTCAGACCACAACTCCTGGGACGTTTTGAAGTTAACAGAACTAGAAGGTGACCTATTTATCAAATAAGCCGCAATACATAAGGCTTCAGCCCAAAAACCTTTGGACAATCCTGAACTAATCAACATACATCTGACTTTATTCATTAAAGTCTGATTCATCCTCTCAGCCACCCCATTTTGTTAAGTGGTATTTCTCACAGTTCTATGCCTCGTGATACCCCTCTCTTTGCAAAACTCATCAAATTCAAAGTTGCAAAACTCTAAACCATTGTCTGTCCTAAGAGTTTTTACACATTTTTCCACTTGATTTTTGACTAAGGTATGCCAGGACTTAAACTTGCTAAAAGTTTCAGATTTTGACTTAAGTGGAAAAACCCAAACTTTTCTAGAGTAGTCATCAACAATAGATAGGAAAAACCTGTTCCCACCATGAGTAGGGTGTTTTTCTGGACCCTACAAATCTGCATGAATGTAATCTAATGGTCTCTTAGTGCTGTGTTGACCTATCTCAAAGTTGACTTTGTGTGACTTTCCTAGAACACACGTCTCGCAAAAGCTTAAAGGTGCAACAATGTCTTTACCTAGTAAATCCTGGTCACTAAGATATTTTAGCCCCTTGTTCCCAATGTGTCCCATCCTCCTATGCCATAGATATGATCTATCATCATTGATTGAAACCAATCCTGAATCTTTGGCATGTAAAGCTTTACCTTGAAAGTAATACAACACATTCCTCTTGGGCCCTTTCATAACTACTAGAGAATCTTTAAGAATCTTTAAAGTACCAAAATCAGATTTGAACATATAGCCCTCATCTTCAAGAACGCCTAAGGAAACTAGATTTTTCTTAAGGTTTGGGACATACTTAACACCAAGAAGGGGTCGGACAATGCCATCATGCATCCTAATAGCAATGTCACATATTCCTTCAACTGTTTGAGAATTGTTGCCCCCCATGTATACTTTCCTAGGTTCAATTTCTCTATAATTATAAAACCAAGACCTCACGGGACACAAATGAAAGGTGGCACCTGAGTCTAATATCCACTCATGGTCAATCTCACCATCAGACACAATCATAACATGTAAACCATCTAAGGCATCCCCAACAGCAGCAACATTTTAATCTTCATTTTGCTGTTGCTTCGATTTTCTCTTAAGCTCATAGCAATTTTTCTTGAAATGTCCTAACTTCCCACAATAGTAACATTTATTATTGTCTTTATCCCTAGACTTAGACCTACCCTTAGATTTTCCTCTACCCTTCTTACCCTGGTAATTGTTCTCTCCTCTTATTTCATTTCTCCATCTAATAAACAAACTCTCCTCCCTAGTGCTTCCCCTAGACTCCTTTTTGACTTCTAAGTCCTTTGATCTCAAAGCATCTATCACAATAGCTTGAGTCAAAACATCTCTAGCATACTTAATCGCATTCCTAACATCTCTATAAGAATCAGGAAGAGAATTCAAAAGTATAACAGCTAGATCTTCATCGTCAAATTTCTTATCATTGTGGGCCAAGAGTTTGACAATTTTGCTAAAATCACTCAGGTTGGATTCAAGATCCTTACCCGAGTCTATTTTAAAACTGAAAAGTTTTTCTAGCAAATAAATCCTATTTGGCAAAGTTTTTGTCAAAAATAACTTGTCAAGAGCTTTCCACAATTCTCTAGCAGTCTTAGCATCATCAATTTGTCTAACAATATTATCAGATAAGTGCAATATTATAGAACTGTATGCAATTTCATTCATCTCCTCAATTTGATCAGGTTTAGCTTTTAATGCATCAGAAAAAATTTCTAGATCATCAAGGGCTTTAGAAATCCTTTGTTGAACCAGAATAGCTCTCATTTTTTGTTTCTAAATTGAATAATCACCATTTCCATCGAATTGTGATAATTCAACCCTTGAACCCATGGATGGAAAATCATCCATGAATGAGAATTTTTGAAATAGTTTTATAAAAAACTTACTCACACATATGCAAACACAAAACACAACCTTGTTTCAAATTACTAACTAAGATGACATGTAAACACAGTTTATTAACACACAAGACAATAAAACAAATTACACGAGGATATGTAGGCTCTAGCCACCTAGTTTGTTTTCACCTGAAATTCAATTAAAATTGAAAAAATATAAAATTAACTAAGAGGGTTCAAGAAAATGTAAACTCAGCGGACAAATATGATGTCCGTATTTATAGGAGAGACGAAACGAATTTCTTCGCGTTCCAAGGCATCGCTTGAACAACCAATAAGCTGCACCGTTGCTCCACCAACAAAGTAATACCACTAGAAGGTCAGAAATAGGCGATAAACAATGCGCTCCAACACACGATCCACCGAAAAATGATGAACGAGCGCTCACGCACCTCCTGAAGTCTCTGTACGCGCCGCCGCCGAAGTCCACTCGCAACCAATGGACCACCAGGTTGTGCATCTCAGCCAGGGAAGTCTTCTACCGTAAACAATGCTCGGTAAAGAGCTGTCACGCGACCACACGCACCGGAAGAAGCATTTGCCGCCTGAATTTTCGCGCCACATTTGAGACCGTGACGCAATAGATGGGCTTTGCTCGCCTCTCCGTCGTGAACCCAGATATGGTCTCAGATTTCCTGGACGATGAGTGGTTTGGCCAGAATCTTGATTTGAAGTCTCGGGTGAATTGACTCTTCACTGATCCGGTTCCAACTTTCGACCTACCAACTTTTCTTGATTTTTAACACCTCTAGATCAATGTTCTAGGCTCTGATACCATTTGTTAAGATTGAAAACAATTACAAAGTATTACAATCTCGTTTGAATGTTGAAAAATACAAAAAAAAAAAAAAAAACTCTAATTAGTTACTCCTTTGTTCTTGGTTAAATTTGTGGGCTCAGATTCTTGCCACAAAGAATACTGCAATGCAACCAAGGGAACGACAATCAGATTGTTCACCAACTAACCCACCGGAGATGACCAAGATTTTTAAACACTTAGTCCAATCTCACTTTTTGAGAAAAACAGAATGAAAGACGGCTCCTCACTTTTCTTCACTCTAGTTCTGACCTAGAAAATAAGAAGACCTAGAATATATATAATCCTAGAAAGTTCTCACCCATCTATTTTATTTAACGGTCCACACTCAATAAACCAACTTGTCCAATGGACATATGCCAAGTGAATTTAGTGACCTACATATTCTCACAGATAGAGGTCTGCGTCTTCTATGTACGCAGAGAAAAGTCTAGAGATCGACAAAGGGGAGGAGTGTACGAGTTTTAGCGCATGCCATCCAAACATGCTCTTATACAAAACTTGAATTTTATCAAAGGTTGGCCCAATTTTGTGAAATAAAATAAAAAGGAGACTACACCAGAGGCACTTTTGAGTTTTATGACAATATCAAAGATATTCTCTTACGTTAAAAAAATCATACTAACCTTCTATAATGCTAGGTTGAACATCATATTCACCCCCTAACCACTTTTTTTTAGTCAATCTCATCTAAAATAAGCTTGATATACCTAATATACCCTTGTGAACTAAAAATAAAATTTTTTACTATTAGTTGTAGTTAATTTGCATAAAGTAAACAATAAGAATATAAATTGACACATTATATAAAGAATTTAATAAATATAAATTTACTTATATTTACAAGTGATATTATTTTTCTAAATATATATGCTTAGATAAATGATACACATATATATATGGTATTTAATTTAATAAATATCAAATGACCAAAAAAGTAAAAATAATAAATCAAATGACCAAAAGGGATACTTTGATTAATATGTTACATTAACTTAACATTCTATCATGTTAAACAATCATCATTTAACTTAACGTATACTATTCTTAAGCAAAATTTTACTTCAATTATAAAGGATATATCTTGCTGCGGACGAGCCTAGTCCCAAGTGGAAAAAGCTTGCAAAAGCACGTCTCCAAAGATGGAAAGACTTGCTGCAGAAGAGCCTAGTCCCAAGTGAGAGAGGCTTGATAGCAAAAGCGCATCTCCAAAGATGGAGAGGCTTGCTACGGAAGAACCTAATCACAAGTAGTAGAGGCTTGCTGCGGACGAGCCTAGTCCCAAGTGGGAAAGGCTTGGGAGCAGAAGTGCGTCTCCAAAGATAGAGAGGCTTGCTGCAGAAGAGCCTTGTCCCAAGTGGGAGAGGCTTGGCAGCAAAAGAGCCTAGTGCCATGCTTTCATGAAGAGGTTTGGCCCTTGTGTGGGGATGAAGAGACTCTTCCAATATTAGACGAGGCTTGATATTAGACTTTGCCCAACTGGTACCATGCCTTCAGGAAGAGCATTGGCCCTTTTGTGGAGAATGAAGAGGCTTTTCAAATATCAGATGAGACTTGATATTGGGCTTTGCCCAGCTGGTTATATGCCTTCATGAAGAGGCTTGGCCCTTATGTTGAGATAAAGAAGCTCTTCCAATATCAGATGAGACTTGATATTAGACTTTGCCTAGCTGGTGCCATGCTTTCAAGAAGAGGCTTAGCCCTTTTGTGGGGATGAAGAGGCTTTTCCAATATCAGACGGGGCTTGATATTGGACTTTTCACAGCTGATGCTATACCTTCATGAAAAGGTTTGGCCCTTGTGTGGAGATGATGAGGCTCTTCTAATATCATTCGAGACTTGATATTGGACTTTGCCCAACAGGTGTCAAGCCTTCATGAAGAGGCTTGGCCCTTGTGTGGAGATGATGAGGCTCTTCCAATATTAGACGAGACTTGATATTAGGCTTTGCCCGCTGGTGCCATGTCTTCATGAAGAGGCTTGATCCTTTTGTGGAGATGAAGAAGCTCTTCCAATATCAGACGAGGCTTGATATTGGACTTTTTTCAGTTGGTGCCATGCCTTCATGAAGAGGCTTGGCCTTTTGTGAGGATGAAAAGGCTCTTCCAATATCAGACGAGACTTGATATTGGACTTTGCCCAGTTGGTGCCATGCATTCAAGAAGAGGCTTGGCCCTTTTGTAGGGATAAAGAGGCTCTTCTAATATCAGACGAGGCTTGATATTGAATTTTTCTCAGCTGGTGACATGCCTTCATGAAGAGGCTCTTCCAATATCAGACAAGACTTGATATTGGACTTTTCCTAGCTGGTTCCATGCCTTCATGAAGAGGCTTGACCTTTTGTGTGGATGAAGAGGCTCTTCCAATATCAGACGAGGCTTGATATTGGACTTTTTCCAGCTGGTGCCATGCCTTCATAAAGAGGCTTGGCCCTTATGTGGGCATGGCGCTTCTGCAAAAACTATGTCCCAATTGAGGGATGAGCTTTCCCTTGTTGAGAAAGGGCTTGTTTGCAGAGGCCCTTCCAATAAGTCACGAGTACCTCTTTGCAGAGGCATACAAGAAGATTTTACTCCCTTCTAATAAGTCGCGAGTACCTCTTTGCAGAGGCATACAAGAAGATTTTACTCCAAACTTGATTAGGTACTAGTGCCTCTTTTTAGAGGTTGTGTTCTCAAATCAAATGATTGAACGATAGACGTGGCACTTCTATAATGCCAGTGCCCCTTCTTAGAAACCTCAAACAAGCAAACAATCGAAACTTGATTTATAAATAATCAAATGCTAGTGCCTCTTCTCAGAGGTGTCACCTAGGCTCCAACGTGATACATACAATGCCTTAGGAATGTTAAACCATTAATCAAGTTAAATAAGCTCGTATGTATAGTTTTCATGTGCCTCTTCTTCGAAGGACCTACACTAGCCTCAATTAGTACTTGCGTAGCGTTCCTTCTTCAAGAAAACTCCTTTGTTCAAGGAGGTTTAGGCTTTTTATCACATTTCACTCGTGGTTGAATGTGTGGTTTCCTACAGATGGCGTCAATCTGTTGACCTCCAAAATGGCTGCCAATAGGAACCACACGCCTCCTCTTTCTCCGTGTATTTCTCCTCTTACTTGGACTGCCATGTAGTTTATTCAACTAGGTAGACATGCCTACAACCAGGTTGGTAGGTAACAAAAGATAAGGAGAAACATACTATGGTAGAGGTAATAGCTTAAGGGCCCCTAACTAACAATTTTCCAGGTGGTTATAACACTTGAAGAATAATTAGTATAGAGGACTTGATATTTCTAGTGAGAGTAATGATTTTAACATCCTCTTCTTATGGAAATAGGTTTGGTATTTATAGGCAAACTATAACTGACTCTCCCCTTTCGATGTGCGACATGTGGTTAAATCTGGAGAGTCCTTGCGTCACATCATGAGTGTCACATCATTGGCTTTAATGAAGACGTCCCTTTCAGTTGCACACTAGGAGGCTACAACTGTGACAAGCCGCCTTGGCAGGTTGTCCAATCAATCTTTTCGGGTCTGACTTATAGTGTGTCAGGGAGGATTTCTAAACACGCAATCAAGAACAACCTCGATTTCCCAACCTCCTCGGCAAAAAGAACAACCTCGGTTGACCAACCGTCTCGGCATAAACAGCCTCGTTTATATAACCTCCTCGACACAGACAGCCTCGAAAATAGGGTTGAGTCAAAGCAGATTGACTTTAACCACGCCCATGTGGAGACCAAGCAGGATTGACCTGCCCGTGTGGAGTCCAAGTGGGATAGTCCTACCCACGTGGAACGCTAGGTGGGATTGAGACGTAACAGAAGCATTTCTCGATTCCATTATCGTATTTTTGTGCATGTCTGAGATGTTAGATTCATGCACAAGAAACTGATAAGCACTACTGTTATGTGCATAGCCAATAAAAATGCAATCAACAGTTTTTGGACCTATTTTCACCTTTTTAGGTATAGGTCCTTTCCATAACTTGTATGGTGTCTTATTTTCTTTCTTTCGGGGTATCTTATTTATAAAGTAATTAGTTGATAAAACAGTTTCCCCCACATGTTCTAAGGTAACCCAGAATTTAATAGCATTGCATTCATTATTTTTTTAAGGTACGGTTTTTCCGTTCAGCAACACCATTTTGTTGAGGTGAATAAAGTGTTGTGGTTTCATGTGTGATTCCGCTTTATGCACATAATTCAGCAAATGGTGATTCATATTCACCACCTATGTCACTTCTCAACACCTTAATTTTCTTGTTTTGTTGATTCTCAACTTCATTATTATAAATAACAAATTTCTCTATAGATTCGTTCTTACTTTTAAGTAGATACACATAAAAATATTTTGTGCTATCATCAACAAAAAAAATGAAGTACTTGTTGCCACTCATTGTTTGTACAGATTTTAAATCACACGTCAGTGTGAATTAGATCAAGTGGTTCTGTTCTTCTTTCAATAGTTTGAAATGATGACCTTGTTAGTTTTGCCTCAATACAAATCTCGCACTTATGATTAGAATTAATATGTAATGTAGATATACAATTCAAGTTAATTAATCTACACAGTGTATCATAATTAACATATCTAGTCTACTATGCCACAAATTGGAGGACTCAAGCAAGTAAGCAGAAAAGTTATTCATTTTTTTCATCTTTGGCTTAATTGTCATTACATTGAGCTTAAAAAGTCCATCAGATACATAATCCTTTCTGACAAACATTCTACTTTTAGACAAAAACACTTTATCTTACTCAAACACCATGTGAAAACCATGCTAGTTCAGCAACGACCCAGACACCAAGTTCTTGCGAATCTCTGGCACATATAGGACATTGTTCAAATCATCTCTTTCCCAAAAGTCATCTTCAGAATCACATTTCCTTGACCTTTGATTTTAGAGGTAGCTGAATTTCCCACATACAGCTTCTCCCCATTCTCCGTTGCCTCAAAACAATTGAACATCTCCTTGTCTGAGCAAATATAACGGGTAGCACTAGTGTTGATCCACCATTCTCTCGGGTTTGAACATATCAGATTAACTTTAGAAATGACAGTTACAATGCTCATTTCAGACATATCGTTTGCAATGTCATCAACCACATTGTCTTCTTTCTTGTTGTTCCTCTTCAGCAACCTGCACTCTGAGGATCATGTTCAACTTTGTCACAATTGTAGCATTTTTCAAGAAATTTCTTCTTGGACACACCTTCTTTCGGTCCCATCTTAGGCTCTTTTGCAAACTTATTTTTGTTACCTTTGGAACTTTGACCATGCTCTACCACATTTACTTTGGTTACAACAAAATTGAACATCTTCCTTTCAGAACCTTTGTTGTCTTCTTCAATACGAAGTCTAACAATTAATTCTTCAATATTCATCTCATTTCACTTGTGTTTGAGATAAGTTTAGAAATCTTTCCAAGTTGGAGATAGCTTTTCAATAATAGCTACCACTTGGAAAGTTTTACTCAAACTCATTCCCTCGGCGTAAATCTCATGCAAGATCACTTGAAATTCTTGTACTTGACTGATCACGAATTTTGAGTCTACCATTTTATAAACGAGGAAGCGGCCAACAATGAATTTTGTAGTCCCTGTATCCTCAGTTTTATATTTGCGGTCTAGATACTCTCACAATTCTTTAGCCGTTTCATTGAACTATACACATTGTATAGTGAATCTGTCAAACTATTCATTACATAGTTACGACACAGAAAATCATAATGCTTCCAAGCTTCAATTTTACTGAAGGCTTGGATATCTCCCTCACCCTCACCCTCACCCTCACCCTCACCCTCACCCTCATTGAGTTTAGAAACATCATCAGTCAAGAATCTCGCAAGATTTAAGGTGGTCAAATAAAACAGCATTTTTTACTGCCATCTTTTGAAATTCAACCTATTGAATTTCTCCAATTGTTCTCCATGATTAATCGAAACATTCACAGTCGGGACAGTGGTTTGAGTCACATGGGAGCTGGACACATTAGTCAGCGTTTCTTTTCTAGTAGCCACAACTTCAGTAATCGAACCAGTTGCCCCTTTCTCAAATAAGAATAAAATTTCAGTTCGACTTTTAAATAAAAATAAACAGTATAAATAATAATGTTTATGAAAACCTTATTACCAGTTTATACAATGTGCATGAAATTTTTTTTAATAATACTATTTTAGACAGTATAAACAAACTGCTAGAAAAAAAACTGTTTTAAACACTGTTTTTCTTTTAATATAATCTGCATGTTAAAATCTGTTTTAAGATCGTTATCTCACCTAAAAACGATGAATTGCATATTATAATAAAATGAAAAGGAAACAAATTAAACAGTGTAACAACATAATACAATTTAAACAAAGAAACAGTAGACAAGTCCAGAAACTGCAAACTGAGGCTTGTGCAAGCACGATTTCTTTAAAAAAGATTCGCTCCCTACCGTATGTTCGTCTAGATAATGAACAATTGATTTCCATGATACAACGTAAGAACTGGTAGCATGAAGCTGATATACCAGCGAACTGAGCTAGTGCCAGAATAGTATCACTAGGAGGACGCTTGGATATTTTGAAGCAGAAAGTGTTTGTTTGTGGAAGTTCAGACCCCATTCACAGGCTCCCAAATGACCTCCTCCTCCATCAACAACAACCTTTAGTAACAATAAACATTCAGGTGCTGCCTTTAGGAATTCAGGAGTTTAAGGTAGCTGAAAAGATTAGAATTTTAATTCTGTAATTAAATCGAAAAAAAAATTGTAAAATATAGGCTTAACTATGTGACCAATTTTGGTTTGACATTCGTGTACGCAGGTCTCACTCGCACATGAATTCAATGGCCCGATGTGTTAATCAATCTGTGATTTCCTCCTCATCCTCTCCTCCCCCCCCAGCCCCGGTGGACGGGCGCGCGCGCAGAGAGGGCCTCTATGCTACACATGATTACACCTTTCAAAAAGCGTGGCCATATATATACAAGTCCAAGTTTTTCTATTTTTCTGATGTGAGATAAAACTAATTTCTTTTCCTTCAATCATTTCCAACTCCATCTTTGAGCCTCAATTTTCCATTCACCCCATCATTTTGACAAGTAAATACATGATTTCGATGTTCTCATGAAGGAAAACACGAATCAACTTTTGTTTTTATAAAATAAAAAACAGGTCCCATGCAAAATCATGTTCAAACATGGCACAATTTTCTAATTTTTCTAACACAAAATACATAATATCAAAGTACAACAAAATATTTGTTCTTTATTTCAAAACATGCTAGCAAAGTTTTGGATGAAAGCTCTCTTATGTACTAATTATATATATATATATATATATATATATATATATATATATATATATATATATATAATATATATAAATTTTGACCCTTATATAAAAGATTAAAAAATATGTAATAATGATGATAATAACAACTTGACTGTCACATATTGTGTTTTTAAATAAACAAAAAATGTAAATATCAAAGTACAACAAAATATTTGTTCTTTCTAGTAAATATTATTTGGATAAAGGCATTGAATACTGTATGTGTTAATTATATAATATTAAGGAAAAAAATGTAATAAAGAAATTTAAAAATATATTGAGGGAAAATTGCATAGATGTCCTCAAAATGAAAATACACCCAAAGATTGCCACTTTTTCATAACACTTGCAAAAATGTCAATTTTGTAGTGCAAAAAAGTCGATTTTACCCTTTTCATTAATTTTTCAATTCGTTTAATGCCAAGATATGAAAGGCACAATTTCGTAGATTATGTGGTGTCTTGTTGGAGATGCTAAAATATAATTGATGGTATTACATAATGTATAATAGCTAAATTAACAAAAAAAAAAATTAATTAATTATTTTCACAACTTTTCTTGAACAATAACAACTTGTTATTTTAGAAATAAAATTCAGTACTACACGTTCTCATCAATTACATGTTGTAATTCTTGACAGTTTTAGAGCATTTTCAAGTTTGGTTGTGTCACTTTCTCGATGACGGTTCAAATGTCTATCTCGATAGTTAGTTGTGTAATTCTTGACAGTCTAGGACATTTTCAAGTTTGGTTTTTGAATTTTTGAGTTACTTTACCCATATTCAACGATATTGACACATTCTCGACAGGTCAAATATCTGTCTCAACATTTAGTTGTTGTAATTTTTGACAGTTTGTAGGAATATTCAAATTTGGTTCCTGGATCTTCAAGTTACTTAACCCGTATTCATCAATATTGTTGTTATGAGACATTGACATAAACAAAAATTACGACATTCAAATCTCACCTTAGACTTAAAAGAAAAAAAGGATAAAATTACATATGCACCACTAAGCGTGTAGTACTTGTTACCCTACACAACGAGAGCTAGTAACGCATATCATAAATTAGTGATATCTACATAAAAAGGATTCACAGTTGCTAACAAATACAAAAAAGTTCACGTCCTAGTTTGGATAATGAAGTTCATATAACTTATCTCATTGAAACAAAAACCGATCACGAAAAAATATTCCACAATAAGCCATCCAAAAAACATTTGTGGCCTTTTTACTCGGTTGCATGCGCTTTTCGTGTAGGGAGTCCTAGTCACAGCTGTTGGAATCTCGATGCACATTGGGCAGGTTTGGATAGCTTTCAACACCGTCTGAGTGTCTCTGGTATCTTTCTCAAGCAATATACGCTCCCCATCCGTACTCTCCTTTCCCCCATAGCCATGACACCACCTTTTTCACGCAAAACTTGTTGTACTTCAACACCAATTTTCTCAGTGACATTCAAGGATGTGTCCTTGTCGAAGTGCATATCATCAACCTCCGTCCCATCGGGATGTAATTGTGCTATGTTGTCCAACTCCTTGATAACTTTGCTATTCAACTCACCGTGTAATCCGTTTCGTTGCATGTCGGCAATGGATACACCAATGGTATCATTCAACAATTTTATCAAATCTACAAGCTATGTTTCATGGAGTGCTCGCATTTTACATTTTTATGCTTCCGCAAACTCGGACAACAATTTTTGCATATCCAACCGTTGAGCTATGGTGTCACTGTCAAACTTACCACAAATGTCGTCCAAGTATGACTGAAGTATGTCGAACTTTCCATCCAGGCGTCTCTACCCATTGCATCGTTCGTCCACCCATTTCCAGCCTCTTCAATATTGTATCTGTGGCTTGCTTAATTCGGCCGTATAATACCCTGCCTTGCTCACTGAACATAGCAAATATGTCTTACCCCGTCAGATGCATCACATAACAACTAGGATCAGTACAAGAAAACGATGGGACATCATACTCAGGTGAACATAAATTTTCACGTGGTGCCTGGCCGAGGTCCGCTCCGTCATCTAATCAAGTTTGATCTTGGTGTGTTGCTGGATTTTCTGTTTCTTTTCTACTATTTCTTTTCCGACTGCCCTCTGCATTCCTACAACACCTTTGTCGTTAGCCCAGGATTCGGAGCTTCTCTTATCATCGGATGAACTTCCGCATGTATCAATCTTGGCAGAGCTTTCACTCCTCTCAAACTCGACTAATCTTGCATTATTGTTGTCTTCCTCTTGTTCTGGACGAGAATTTTAAGCATCAAGTACATCGCTTGTAATGACATCCAACTGCGGAACTTCTCTATCCTCTGAAGGGACAAATGTGGCAATGTGCGGTTGTTGATTCTCTTCCTCGGTCGGTCGAATTGTAGCGTATACATGAAGCTGTGGATCGAATAGAAGTGAAATAATGTAAGTAAGTGTGCATACTCCAAAAATCTAAAATCAACTACAAGAGTTCAAAGTTATCTCTTTTTCTTTGAAAAACTAAATGTACGTTCGATCTTGTGACTGTTTGGTTAATTTCCAATTTAACATCCTTGAAATGTTGCAACACCGAAGCATGAACCCGGTATTCCTCGAAAATTTGATACCCGAAGTCCATCTGCACCAACAATGCCACTAAATTTACATGTGAACAACAAGTTTAAAAAGTTCAATACTGTAACTGTACATAATTCTAGACAGTTCACACAACATCACGTGAGCTGTCGAGAATTCCAGTGCTAAACTGTCGAGACTGACAAGTCAACTATCGAGACTGAAAAGTAAAACAACATTAAACCACCCAAAAAAAGACAAGAAGAAATAGGAAAAAAGTTTGGGCCAAATGTAAAAATTTATGCTACACAGAAACAACAACAAAATGCGATGTATATTTACACGAAACAAGATTACACCACCACACAGGACTTCACAAAGCACAACTCGAAAATAAATAAAAATTAGAAGGGAAATGCTTTTTCTTTAAAGGAAAATTTGAATCAATTATATAAGTGTATTTGAAGATATGGATTTCATTATTTCTAGTTTGATCACAGGTTTACTTTAACATTCTTATTTTTTCACACTTCTTGAATATCCAACATTCTATATGATATAGCATTATGGTTCTAACTAAAAATGCTATAAAAATCTCCACGTTAGGATGACATTTTTGTGTACTTTATGGCCTAAAAAATGACGCAAATCTTAAAATAGATAAAGTTAAACGATGACACAGGCTTGTGGTAGCCCTGAAAATATTTTACAACAAAACCTTTCTAAACAAGGTTTAAGAACGTCTATTCTCAATTGCAAATTTTCTTGTTTCTCACCAATAACGTCTCATACATGATCACAGAATTGTTTCATCTTTTGCTGAAATAGAAATAGAAAATAGAGAGAGATAAGATAAACTAGGAACTCTTACCATAAAATGTTTTAACCCTTATGTAAAATTCCTAAAAGATCCACCTGATTCATGTAGGCTAGCTTCTTACAGAAACAAAGGGTAACCCTGAGTTCTTGTCATCTAAGTGGAAGGTGACAACTGCAACACAAAACTTGACTCGCAGTGTCACAGGCTAGATGCATGTATTTATGTACAGATAAGGAGAAAATTGAACCTAATCCTTTAGGAGGCAGATTATATCACATTTCTTATGCAACCTACAAACCCTCTAAGTTTGTCTTTCCTACTCATCCGTCGATTTACATTGCTTGATAAGTTGATGATATACCTCCGTATTTCCTTTTCCATAGGCAAATTCAAATTGCACTCAAACAGTAACAAATAAGGCCTTAAGTTTAACAATAAAAATTTATAAAACTGAATAACAATAATACAACCAATTAAACATGTCATAAGGAAGATGTCAAAAATCCAAGACTTTTCAAATTTCATGTTGCATTAAAAATTGCAGGAAAGGAAAGGAAAGGGTTGACAACATAAAAATCCTAGAATGACATAGCCATATTACTTGGGAGTTTTGATTGTACAACCTTGAGTAGTTTTGACTGAGAACAATATTATAAATATAGACATTATTAAACATAGCATAATCTCAATACAAACAGAAAATGCATACATGCTGAAATCCCCAAAAATCAATTTGCTAAAGAAATAGAAATGCATATAATTTTTCTATGTACAACCACATAAATTCATGTGGAAAAAAAAAATAGCAAGGTTAAACCTCAAATACTTAACCTACACTTATACATTTGTAAACACCATAAAATGAATAATTAAAGTTCAAATTTACAACCTATTTTCAAATCTCCACCATTTCTAAGAACTTCAACGCAACTTTTTTTTTTCCAAATTTCTTGAAATTAAAGCATAAATCTATGCTAAATACATCGCAAAATACAATGTAAATTGGTTAAATCAATGTTTAAATCTAAAAGTTGAAAACCCTATTCAGGTTCTTTTGAAAAAAGATATCAAGTATATACCTTACTTATTTGAGAAAAAACTTGGGAGGACTACCGAGCAAGACCGCAATATGAGATCAAAGCCAAACCAAACGCTAATGGAGCCACAAATCACACAACATAGACGATAGTGTGAAAGGGTAAGAGGAGGGAAGAGAAAATGATTGCCTAAGCATATATTATACGCAAGACATAGGAACAAGGAAAACAAAATGGGTTAATTTCACCAACCGTCACTGAAGTTACCTTCAAATTATAAAATGGTCACTGAAGTTCAAAAGTTTCAGTGGTGGTCAATGGAGTTAGAAATCCTTTCACTAATGGTCACTCCATTAAATTTCTAATTTAAAATGGTGATGTGGCATGATGATGTGACATTTATTTATTGCATGGAGTTTATGTACTTTATATAATATTCACTTTAGTCCCTATATTTCAATTAAGTCATTCACAAATTGCATCTTAGTTCCTTAATCTTTTACATATTTACACTTTGGTCCTCAAATTTTTAATTATCTTTCAATTAAGTCCTCTAAAAATTGCATCTTAGGTCATTCAACTTTTTATACCTTTACACTTTGGTCGCCAAAATTTTAATTATCTTTCAATTAAGTCCTCTAAAATTACATCTTAAGTCCTTCAACTTTATACATCTTCAAACTTTGGTCTTCCAAATCTTTGATTTTAATGGCCAAAATAAGTGTAATTTTAGTAGTCAAAATAAGTGTACTTTCAATTAAATTCTTGACTTTACACTCGAATTTTCACCTAAACGAACAAAATAATATAATTAAATAATAAACTATTTAGTGGTCAAAATAAGTGTAAAATTTACATTTATCACTTAGAATTGACCACTAAAAGTAGACATTTTAGTGGTCATACCCTATAATATTATTTTGTTCATTTAGGTAAAAATTCAAGTGTAAAGTCAAAGATTTAATTGAAAATGCAGACCACTAAAATTACACTTATTTTGGCCACTAAAATCAAGGATTTCAGAGACCTAAGTTTGAAGATGTATAAAGTTGAAGGACCTAAGATACAATTTTTAGAGGATTTAATTGAAAGATAATTGAAAACTGGAGACCAAAGTGTAAATATGTAAAAAGTTGAAAGACCTAAGATGCAATTTTTGGAAGACTTGACTGAAAGATAATTGAAAATTTGGAGACCAAAGTGTAAAGATATAAAAAGTTGAAGGACCTAAGATACAATTTTTGAAGGACTTAACTAAAGATAATTGAAAATTTAGGGATCAAAGTCTAAAGATGTATAAGATTAAGGACCTAAGATGTAATTTTTAAATGACTTAATTGAAATATATGAACTAAAATAAATATTATATAAAGTATATGGAATACCATACAATAACTAAATGTGACATCATTATGCCACGTCACCCTTTTAAATTAGAAATTTAATGGAGTAACCATTAGTGAAAGGATTTCTAACTTCAGTGACCACCACTAAAACTTTTGAACTTCAGTGACTATTTTGTAATTTGAAGATAATTTTATAATTTGAAGGTAAATTAACCCAAAAAAATTGAAAAATGTTATTTTCGTTTAAAATTTTAAAAAATAGATAATTTTATTAATATTTTTTACTTTGGATATTTTTACAAATAAGTTTGTAAGTGAAGATATCTAGTACAATTTTCTCATATGTTGCAACAATAAGTAAAAATTGAAAACTAAATGCAATTAAAATGTAGTCCTAAAAGGGCGTATAGCAATATCACCACCAAACAAATAATCATACTTTTGTGTTTTAAAAGAACGTTCATCTAATTATTGAAAGGAAATTGGCTCAAATGGTCACTAAAATTTGTTCTCGGTGCGGAAATAGTCTTTAACATTTGTTTTTTTGCACATAAGTTCTTAATCTATGTACTTTTTGGTGCACAATTGGTCATTATTTGATAAAAAAGACAAATATCTCCTTAATTTTAATTAGAGAAAATTGTAATTGAATTCTTAACATTTGTAAAATGTGTAAATGGATCAGTACATGTATTAAATAATATTTAATTTAGCATATTAAATATATTGCTATAATCGTGTCAATTAAATTTTTTATAAGAGAAAAATATAAAATTATTGCATTTTAAGTATATATAATTGCTATATACGTAATGATTTATGGATCATTATGTACATAATTTTATGACATTAAACCAATTTTATTATTTTTTTAACATAAAAATAATAATAATAAAAATTAATTTACACATTATTTGTTCTTTATTTTTGAACGATAATAAAACGATAAATTGAAATATTAAGAATACAAAGGAATTTGGCACAAATGAATAGTCCCTAACATTTGCCATCAATACGAAAATAGTTCGTAACATTCATTTTTTTACACAAAAGTTACTAACATATGTGTTTTGGTACGCAATTGGTCCTTATTTGATAAAAAAAAATACAAATATACACATATTTTTAATTAGAAATAATTGCGTTTTAATTTCTAACATTTACAAAATATGTAAATAAGTCATGTACATTTATTAAATGATATTTAATTTTGCATTTTATCATTATAGTTGTGTGAATTAAAATTTCATAAAAGAAAAATATAAAATTATTGTACTTTAAATATATGTTATTGCTATGTGATGTGAAAAACTTGAATAAAATTAAGTTAAATAAATAATGAAACGACGTATATAATTTTATGGCATTGAACAAATCTTATTATATTTTTATTTAAAATAAAAATACTAAATATTAATAGAATATAATTTACACATTATGTGTTTTTTATTTTTGAACGATAATAAAACTATAAAGTAAAATATGAATAATAGAATTAGATTTCTAATATTTGTAGTTAATAAACATATAACTCAATTAAATAAAAGTATTTGAGCATCAAATTTATGACAAAGTTATTTTTTTCAAATAAAATTTTAAATTTTAAATAATGTAATTACTTAATAATAAAAATAATAATTTTATTTGACATGTTTATTAATAATTATGAGCTTAAATTTTAGTTATTTTATAATAGTTCGTAAAATAAGCAGGAAAAATTAGTATATTATTAATTTGGGTCAATAAAGTGTTAATAAAAAAAGATTTAGTTAGTTTTGTTTAATTTTTTTATAAAACATAAAAATATCAAACATATTTGTACTTTTTGCAAATGTTAGCAACTCAACTACAATTTATTTTTATTAAAATTAAATGTATATTAGTCTTTGTCATCATTCAATGACTAATTACGTACCAAAACACATAGGTTGGAGACTTTTGTGCCAAAAAATAAATGTTATGACCATTTTTACACTAAGACTAAAGGTTAGGGACTATATGCGCTAAAATTCTAGAACACAATTTAAGCTATAATATATTTGTAATTAATAAACAAATAGATTAATTAAATAAAAGTAAGCATCAAATTTGTGACAAATTTTTTTTTTAACGATAAAATAAAAGTTTAAATTTTAAATAATATAATTACTTAATAATAAAAAATAATTTTAATAAACATATTTGTTAATAATTATAAATTTAAATTTCAGTTATTTTATAATAGTTTGTAAAATATATTAAAAAATTGGGTTAATTTCACCAACGGTCACTGAAGTTACCTTAAAATTATAAAATTGTCAGCTGAAGTTCAAAAGTTTCAGTGGTGGTCACTGAAATTAAAAATCTTTTTACTAATGGTCACTCTACTAAATTTCTAATTTAAAATAGTGATGTGGTATTTATTTATTGCATAGTAGTCTATGTACTTTATATAATATTCACTTTCGTCCCTATATTTCAATTAAGTCTTTCAAAAATTGCATTTTAAGTCCTTAATCTTTTACATCTTTACACTTTGGTCCTCAAAATTTCAATTATCTTTCAGTTAAGTCGTTCAAAAATTACATCTTAGATCCTTACTCTTTTACATCTTTACAATTTGGTCCTCAAAATTTTATTATCTTTCAGTAAAGTTGTCCAAAAATTACATCATAGGTCCTTCAACCTTTTACATCTTTACACTTTGGTCTCCAAATTTTTAATTATCTTTCGATTAAGTCCTCTAAAAAAATTGCATCTTAGGTCTTTCAACTTTATACATCTTCAAACTTTGGTCCCCAAAATCATTGATTTTAGTGGCCAAAATAAGTACAATTTTAATGGTCAAAATAAGCGTACTTTCAATTAAATCATTGACTTTACACTCGAATTTCCACCTAAACGAACAAAATAATATTATAGGGTCTAACCACTAAAATGTCTACTTTTAGTGGTCAATTCTAAGTGATAAGTATGAATTTTATATTTATTTTGACCACTAAATAGTTTATTATTTAATTATATTATTTTGTTCGTTTAGGTGAAAATTCGAGTGTAAAGTCAAGAATTTAATTAAAATACACTTATTTTAACTACTAAAATTGCACTTATTTTAGCCACTAAAATCAAGAATTTGGGAGACCAAAGTTTGAAGATGTATAAAGTTGAAGGACCTAAGATGTAATTTTTTAGAAGACTTAACTGAAAGATAATTGAAAATTTGGAGACCAAATTGTAAAAATGAAAAAGATTAAGGACCTAAGATACAATTTTTGAAAGACTTAATTGAAATATAGAGACTAAAGTGAATATTTTATAAAGTATATGGACTACCATGCAATAAATAAATGCCACATCACCATTTTAAATTAGAAATTTAATGGGTGATTAATTAGTGAAAAGATTTTAACTTGGTGACCACCATCGAAACTTTTGAACTTCGGTGACAATTTTGTAATTTTATGGTAACTTTCATTGTGGTTGGTGAAATTAACCCAAAAAATTTATTATACGTTTAATTTTCGGTGATGGCGAAGTTACCTTCAAATTATAAAATGGTCACTGAAGTTCAAAAGTTTCAGTGTTGGTCACTTAAATTAGAAATCCTTTCACTAATGGTCACTCCATTAAACTTCTAATTTAAAACGGTGATGTAGTATTTATTTATTGCATAGTAGTCTATGTACTTCATATAATATTCACTTTAGTCCCTATATTTCAAGTAAACCCTTCAAAAATTGCATCGTAGGTTCTTAATTTTTACATCTTTACACTTTGGTCCCCAAATTTTAAATTATCTTTCAGTTAAGTCCTTCAAAGATTACATCTTAGGTCCTTCAACTTTTTACATCTTTACACTTTGGTCTCCAAACTAAATACAATTAAAATGTAGTGCTAAAAGGGCGTATAGCAATATCACCACCAAACAAATAATCATACTTCTTTGTTTTATAAGAACGTTCATCTAATTATTGAAAGGAAATTGGCTCAAATGGTCACTAACATTTGTTCTCGGTGCGGAAATAGTCTTTAACATTTGTTTTTTGGCACATAAGTTCTTAATCTATGTATTTTGGTGCGCAATTGGTCATTATTTGATAAAAAAGACAAATATCCCATTAATTTTAATTAGAGAAAATTACAATTGAATTCTTAACATTTGTAAAAGGTGTAAATGGATCAGTACATGTATTAAATAATATTTAATTTAGCATATTAAGTATATGTTATTGCTATATACGTAATGATTTATAGATCATTATGTACGTAATATTATAACATTAAACCAATTTTATTATTTTTTTAATATAAAAATAATAATAAAAATTAATTTACACATTATTTGTTCTTTATTTTTGAACGATAATAAAACGATAAATTGAAATATTAATAATACAATAGAATTTGTTCATTTAGGTGAAAATCCGAGTGTAAAGCCAAGGAATTAATTGAAAGTACATTTATTTTGACCAATAAAATTATACTTATTTTAGCCACTAAAATCAAGGATTTGAGAGACCAAAGTTTGAAGATGTATAAAGTTGAAGGACCTAAGATGCAATTTTTTAGAGGACTTATCTGAAAGATAATTAAAAATTTGAGGACCAAAGTACAAAGATGTAAAAGTTGAAGGACTTAATATGCAATTTTTGAAGGACTTAACTAAAATAAAATTGAAAATTTGAAGACCAAAATATAAAAATGTAAAAGATTAAAGACATAAGATGCAATTTTTGAATGAAAATATAGAGATTGAAGTGAATATTATATAAAATAGATGGACTATCATGCACAATAAATAAATACCACATCATCATGCCACATCACTATTATAAATTAGAAATTTAATGGAGTAATTAGTAAAATGATTTCTAATTTCAGTGACCACCACTAAAACTTTTGAATTTCATTAACTATTTTATAATTTTAAGATAACTTCAATGACCGTTGGTGAAATTAACCCATTTATTATATTATCAATTTAGTAAATAAAGTGTTAATTAAAAGAGGATAAATAATTCTCAGTGTCTCGAATCTTAGAACCATGTGACAATGGGATCCCGAATCTTTGAACACGATGGGTCCCGAACCTTCAATATCTAGCACCCGGGTTCTTAACCTTTAAAAAACATGCGAGCAAAATACTTGTGTTAAAAAAAATTGTTAGTTTGACCGTTAAATTCTTAAATTTTCCTTAAAATAACAAAATTACCTTTTTCAAATTAAAACCAAAAACAAAATTCTAATTTTGGAGGAAGAGCTAGAGAAGAGGGAGCAGACCCCAACTTACCGGTGCCAGCAACAGAGGCGCTGGGAGACTTGCGAAGAGATTCAACCGCCTTCCTAGCTGGAGCAAGAGCAGGCAGCTTGAAAATCATCTACTTATCCATCTGCAGACAAAGGCAACAGAAGATTGCGTGCTGGAGAAGGGTGGAAATTAGGAAGAAGTAGACAAGGCTGTAGGCGGGAAACCCAAGAAAATGACTTTTGGCCAGCACTTTTGCAGAAATTTTGAAATTCTAATATGCAAACCTTAAAAAAAATCCGAATATACAGCAGAAGAAATGCTACAATGTAAACAAGATAACACGGCAAGGGATTTGAAAATCCAGATCTTCATGGCAGAAAGTTGAAAATCGAACAAGAAGAAGCTGGATCAAGGAGCCGCCTGACGAAACGGAGAAAAGAAGAGATGGGCGGCGCCTGAGTTTTTGCAACTTTGATTTCTGTGTGTGAGGGAGAGTGAGAATTAAAGCAAATTATACTCTTCAAATCCTCACAATCCACCAAACTCTTGGAAAATTAGACAAATAATAAATACAATTTAATTTCACTGCATGGCATCATCCAAGAAACCGCCGGCAGAAACCGACAGCGCACCGGCTGCGACCCTCCATCAACCAGCTTCCCCACGCATCCCTTCCAGTACACCCACTGCTGGCTTGGGAGCGTCAGTGATTACTGCGTGCATCATTGCGTATGCCCTGTGGTCGTGGTGAGGTGTCCGAATGAGAAAGATGGAGTCTCTACTAATACTGGTAGTGATGGTGAGGGTTCAACCAAGGCAAGAAAGGAATTTTTTTAGTGGATTTTTTGTTTTAATACGAAAAGGACAGTCTTGTCATTTGAAAAAAAAAAATTGACCACTTAATGGTCAAAATAATGATTTTTTTAACAGAAAAATTTTGTTCACACGATTTTAAAGATTAAGAATTCCGAGTGCTGGGCATTAAAGGTTCGAGAGTCCATTGTCACAAGGTTCAAAGTTCGGAACCTCAGTGCTATTTATTCATTAAAAAAAACTCATTAATATTTTTTTATTTTTATAAAAAATTACTATTTCGCACTTTTTTTGCTAAGAATTTAATTACAATTTTTTCTAATTAAAATTAAAAGCGTATTTGTCATTCTCGTCAAATAAGTAACAAGTACGCACCAAAACACATAAATTAAAGATTTTTGTGTAAAAAATAAACATTAGAGACTCTTTTCATACCAAGGAAAAAGGTTAAGGATCATTTACGCCAATTTCCCAATTGTTGAATAAGCTGAGATGTCAGGTAAATTCAACTGAATTGAGTTTTTACTTAATTACTGAACTTTAAAAAGTATCTCAATGGCTACCTAATTTTCAATTGGTTTCTATTTAGCTATCAAACTTTAAAAGGTATATCAATAGCCACTCAACTTTCAACTAAGTTTCTCATATATCACCCATTACACATTCGCTTGCAATATCTAATGAAATATCCTACGTGGCAAACGATCTTTGACATAATGTAGTAATAATGTTATCAACAAAAATACAGAACTCAAACATGCCTAATTCGCATGTTGAAAAAAACTAAAAGTATTTTTAATTTCTTTGAAATATGGCGTATTTGAGTAGAGCACTTTTACTAATTGAGAGAGATTTAATAATAATATTATGCTATATTGAAGAAATATGGCGTATTTGAGTAGTGCATTTTTACTGATTGAGGAAAATTTAATAATATTACTATGCTATATTGATAGAGTTTTTGCCACGTAGGATATTTTTCACGTGATTAAACGAATGAAGAATGAGTGATATATGAGAAATTTAGTTGAAAGTTGTTAAGTTGGGTGGTCATTGAGATATCTTTTAAAGTTTGGTGGCTAAGTAAAAACTAATTGAAAGTTAGGTAGCTATTAAAATAATTTTTAAAGTTTAGTGGTGATTAAGTCCAAACTCAATTAAAGTTGCATTGGTTGAATTTACCCCAGAGATGTCAGGGTATAATCGCCTTCTAACGTTCAGAAAGAACCAGTCCTCATTCAGCGTGTAAAGTGTGGGATTGTGTGTTTCTTTCCAGCAGCATCAATGGCGCCAAGGGGAAGAGCCCGAAAGGTCTTTTCTCTTGTTTCTTTGACTTCTTTCGCCTGCTTCTTGTATTTTATGCTTTCAACTTTTCCCTTTGTTTTCTCTCGTTTTTAATCCCTTTTTTTTTTTTTTTTCAAATTTTGATATTTAGCGCCGGCTAACGAGAATGGATGCTGCTATTGACGCCATGACTCCATTCGGGTTCTCGGAAAAGCTTGTAAGGAAGATAGCAAGAGAACTTCTTAAGGTACACTTAGAAATTATAATACTTTATTTCTTAGTTTTATATTATTTTGCTCTTATTCCTACTTTACTGAGAAAGCTGAAGGAAAATAAGTGAATTCTGTTTGGTTTTACAAAATTGTGGGTTTTATTTGATTTGTTGAGTTTCAAAATTTCTTGAAAAGATAACGGATTAGGGTTTCGTTTGATTGGCGTTCTTTTCAGAATTTAAAGCAATAAGAAAAGGGAAATAAAATGAGAATGGAGCTTGTTCTCCTCGTTTTTGCTAAAATAAATTTCTCGGGTATTAATCCAAATACATTGGGAGTAAATGGAGAATCAATGATATAGAAACAAAGTATCAATTTATTGTATTCGTTTCACTCTATTTCCCCTTTTTCCCAAGATAAAGAAAGTTAATTAAAAGCATTTTCTTCTCACTTTTTTTTTTTTTTCCTTTCCACATCTTTCGAGTCCTATAACAGTATGTGTGGCGCATGCTGCAGGAATGAATGTGACTTTGATGTACAGAATGGCCCTATTTAGCGTCCGTTATGTGTGTGTCTCTCTTGCATGAGTGTCTATTTGTTTATGTGGATGTGTGATGCTCATGTAGAGTAAGTGTGATTTACAAAATGATTTTAAATGATTAATGATTTACTTAATTTTTTCTTAATAAGGAATACGGGGGAGATGAAGGATGGTTTTTCCTTGAGCAAGACTCGTACGAAGTATTACGTGAGGCACTTCTTCGCGATGTAGAAGAAAATGATCAAGAGAAAAATGCACAAGATGAAAACCATAAGGAGGTATCGATTAATAGCACTTTCTTATTTCTTCACCTAATTATGGTTTCACTTGGTGCATTGAAATTTTCTGATGATGGTGAGATTGAATGCACGAGAGTGATATCACCGGATTGGAATGCCGTTTTGACATGAGCTCCAACACCAATCACTCAATGTTTTCAGTTTAGATGCTCGTGTAATGAAAGTTATGAGGATTGCTTGTTCCTAAATTCAACAAAATATAGAAAGTTAACAACATTTATTGAGCTCAAAACATGAGCTCCAACACCAATCACTCAATGTTTTCAGTTTAGATGCTCATGTAGTGGAAGTTATGAGGATTACTTGTTCCTAAATTCAACAAAATATAGAAAGTTAACAACATTTATTGAGCGACACAGAAATTGTTATTAAGACTTTGCTCTCAGCTTGAGTTATATGTTATGACCCAAGGCTTGCATTTTTTGGTGGCAAAAATTATCTAATTGATTAGAAAAACGTCACTGTTAGTGTTATGCAATGAGTAGTGAGCATGAAAAATTGCATTTGCAATTTAGATTGAATAATAGAATGGCCTTAAAGCCCCAAGATTTTATTTTTTCCCCTTGGTCCCATATGCTTATGATTTCTTAAACAGAACTAGTTTAGACTTTCATGGGGACTTTAACGCCATAATTTACTTTTTCTTGATCAATGCTTTGTCAAAACCTTCTTCCTTTGTCGTTTCGTTGATCTTCCAACAATAACAACAAACTAAATCTTGTTTTCAATAAATTTGGGGTCATTTACCTTAATCCTTTTTCCTCATTTTGTTGTTTTATTGCTCCATTTACCATAAGAATTCTATTGATCTTCTATCAAGAGATATTCAGACAAAGAATTCATTACTCCGATTACCTGTTATAAAGAGGAGAACAATAACCAGATTTACGTAAAAGGAAGGATTGGAAAGTGTTCAGTGATTATTTGTTATAAAGAGGAGAACAATAACCAGATTTACGTAAAAGGAAGGATTGGAAAGTGCTCAGTGATTAATGCATTCCCAGAACGAGTTGCCTCATAAGAGAGATGACCTGCGAGAACTCACTCCCCTTTTGGGTTATTGTTCAAAAATAAGTTTCTCATTGTCAAGTATTTAAACTCTGAAATCTTTCATCATTTTGGGGATCTTGGTTAAAGGAGTCTTGGGAATGGGGGTGGAAAAATGTTTCTCATTATGTGCTAAATGGAACATACTTTTGACCATATTTGACAGATTGAGGGGCGAGAATTTCATTGACAACTATTGTAAGGTGAGATAAGGCTTATCTGGTCAGCGTAGAAATCATTAGACAATCTAGCCGTTCAACATCATATAAAGCCATCACTGCATCGAGAACATATCATATTAGTATCAGGGATCTAGGTCACACTTAGAAACTGGCATGATGTTCGAAGAAGACAAGTGACCCAGCAACTTACCTCTCGGTTCCTATGGGTACCACACCAATGATGACACTATAGAATCAAGCTCTGCCCATATTGTTTGACAATGCCAACTGATGGAGCAGGGGAGAATAGTTAAATCTCGAAGGATTCATCGCTGCAAGCAACGTTCAGACTGATCTACCATATTTCATATTTTGCATTCTCCCAATTTGTTTCTGTAAACAAATCATTGGCGAGCCAAGTGTTCATCACTCATGGCTGTGACTACAACTACTGATGGCTATCTAGCGGGCCTTGCAAAAAGTAACAAAGTAGCGATCAGGTGTTTAATACACCAAAAGTTGGAAGGCACCTTAATTCAAGTTGTTTGGATCTTCTTTACATAGACCCTGATAATCTTTAGTCTATCTCTACAGACAATTCGTAGGATGATAAGGACCATGAGGTTGCACTTTTGATCTCATCTTCTTTTGATAGGGATTATAATTTAGCCATGACAACATTTCCTAGCAGTCATTTGTTTTCTTCTTTGAGTTCTGTACCAAGTATTGGGAGATGTCCTTTGTTTTATCTTTCACTAAGAAAATTCCTTTGTTTTATCTGTCACTAAGAAATGCGGTATTTTGTTTAGAGACGAAAAAATTTGAAAGAGATGGACGGTCAAGGTGGAGTCAAAAGTAATGGATTGATATCCTTTTCTTTGTTTTATTTGGGCAGAAAGCAGGGAGAAAAAATACTTCATAAATTCCTCCCAACTTCTCTCAGATTTCTTCGTTACAACAGTATCGAACCCTGGATATTTGTCTTTTCTTGATTTCCGTTTATCCTCTAATTTAAAAGGTAAAAGGAAATATTAATCCCACTTCTCCTTTTTGCTTTGTTTCATCACTCTATGTTTGGGCTCACGTGCAGTAACACATATGGAACTACATCCATCTATTTGTACAATATGAACCTTTATATAACTTGCATTTGTAGTTTCTTTTAGTAATTTCATTGACTTCCTGATATATATTTTGGAATACAAAGGTATAAATTGTTTCTCCGTAAACCTGTTATTATTATGTAGGATCTCATCTCAAAGCAAATAGACAGAAATAACTTGTAAAGTCTTGGGCCAAATTTTTACTAGCCTGTAATTTTTCTTCCATCATCCATGTAATTTATTTTGCAAAATACACCTATGGCCTCTTAATATTGCTAGATTCAGTTTCTTATAGAAAAAATAAAATAAAATTACACCGCTGCTAGAATCTGTTATTAATGGTCAGAATGATCTGAAATGCTAATTGTTAAAATGTAGGTTCAAATTTTCCACGTAATTTACATGACTTTGTTGAGATTGTATAAAATTGTTAAAATGTAGGTTTTGGAAGGTCTGGCATTTGTACGAGGCATATTTACATGTGAAATTTTGTTTCCAGAATGAGTCGAAGGATGGAACACCAGCTGGGGCTTCCAGTGTGGCGACAGACTCCCTACAGGATACTGAAATACCTGGCCATTCTCCTGTAGATGCTGTGGGGTCCTGTTCTTCTGTACCACTTACATGTGCTGAAGGTGTCGGTATTTCATCTTTGATCCCTGCAGGTACAAATAATATCTTTGCTTCCTATCCCTGATTATGCAGTGGTTTCTCTATTCTTGATATATGCCCTTGAGTATGCTGGGATAAATCATTCATTTTTAGTGAAATCATTACTAATTGAATAAAATAATTTGGGATCCTTCATTGTATCAACCTAGAAAATTGTTTATACACGAAGCAGACATGCTTACCTGGCATTAGGATGTTGAAATCTAGACAATTACTGATCTTTGTAAATAATCTTTTACCAGGTCAAGAAACTGGAAAGGGCTGGAAAGATATTGGTTTGGATAAAAAATCTACTCATAAGGAGAGTGATGTCCATGAGTGTGATCCCAGGACTGGAAAGAGTTCAATCCCTTCTTCACCATTAATGATTCCTTCCCCGACACCAATTCCCAGGCGTCGTGGACCTTGCTATGGTTGGCTTGAGAGTGACGAGGAAGATGACCCCAATGATATCATCTATTTACAGGTGCAATTAGAATCAACACCAAAAGTATTGCGTCCAGACATCTCAGTAAATTTCAGCATTGGGACTAATTCAAATGCCAAACGCAAGTCAAGATGGGACGAGAAACCTGATGATCCCTAAATGATTTTCCTATTTCTCGTGGCTGCAAATGTGCTCCGCTCCATGTAGGTACCATTTTAACTCTTCCCTGTCAAACTTGATCTGCTTCAAAGACTAACTACTAGTTTTTGGTTTTCCTCAGTACAAAAAGTATTGTATTTCCCTGGAATACTGTCTAGTGAGATGCAATTATATGTAGATCTTGACTTTCTTTCTAATAGTTTGTACATAGTGAAAGTGGGTTGCAAATCTTAGTTCTTGCTGATCATTACATCCTCTCTTTCTATTTGGTGAATTGTTTGTATAATAGTTGCACTTTTTTTCTTTTTTCTTTTCGTTTTCATGCGATGTTGGTGCCAAGTTTTTCGAGGAGATTCCCTTTTGATGAATTTGTTTGTGGACCAGAGTTGGAGAGCGAAATTTAAGAGTATGTTTGATTTTGATTAAAATCAGAATTTTTAAAAAAGTTGATAAAAGTTGATGAAATGTGTGGTTAAAAAGTTGTGGGTCCATCAAATGTATGGTTAAAATTAATTGTTGACTTTGACTTCGACTTCAGCTTTTTTAGCAAAATTTTAACTAAAAACAAACATGACCTTAAATTTTATGGTGTACAGTGTAATTTTCACATTAAAAAGATCATGATTTATAAATGATCTCATTGAAAAAATTTGCCATGCTATTTCTTTCTGAAGAACTTTGAGCATTCGGTCTAAGGGAGGGTGGGAAAATTTCAAGAGAAAATTGAGGCTCGGTTCATAAATCGTTTCAATTACATGAAAAACTATTTTAAAAAATCTTGAAAATGATGGTTTACTTGAAAGTGGTTTTTTGTACATTTCGCCTCAATCTTTTAAAAAAGTATGTTGATATATTCTTAGAGTATGTTTGGTGAAGGTTTTTGTAAATTATAAAAAGTGGATTTTACGAAATGTGTAGATAAAAAGTGGGTAAGTTGTGGGTCTTATGAAATGTATAGATAAAAATGATGTTTGACCAACCTATAATTGCTTATAAACATTGACAAACATACTCTTAGCATATGTTTGGTAGTGCTGAAATTATTTTTTTAATACTTATATTATAAGTTGTTGATGGGTGCATGAATAAAAAGTGAGTTGTAAGTTGTGGGTCTTATGAAATGTATGGATAAAAAGTATGTTTGACCAGTTTAACTAGATGAAATTATAATTTATACAATGACAAACATGTGCTTAACCAATTTTAATGGTACTATTCATCCCAATCTTTCATAAAATAGGCAAAGTTTGTCGTTACATCCATTTTGGTACAAATTTGCCTTCCCCTTTATATTGGAAAAGAAAGCGATTAAAAAAAAAAATTACAAAAAGATCAAAAATTCCATCTTCACCACAATCCACCCCACCCACGACCCATCACCCCCAACCTACATTGCACTACCCACGCCACCGTAGTCCCAACCCAAAATCACAATCTAAAATCCAACCCACCAACCCAAATTGCTCGCCACCCGAACATCACACAATCCCTAGCTAACACCAGCGACCAGAGGAAATAGTGAGGAAATAGTGCTAAATAGCTGGATAATCCAGCATTTTTATCTAAATGGCCATTGACCTATTTTTGCACGTAAATTACCAAATATATCCATGTCTTTTCTCCTCCATTTATTTTATTTCAAACGATTTCAAATTTCCTCTACTACTTATACATTGCTAGAAAGAAGATTTCAAATTCAATTATTTTACAACGAAATTAATATATCATTAATCTCAAAACAAGTTCAAACAAGTGTAAATAATTTTGTTTCAAGGTTAGAATTTGACCAGCCTAAATTCTTGCAAAATGTGTGGTTTTTTCTTCTTTTTTTAAAAATTTATGACATAAATTGTAGATTTTATAGTATAAATCAAGAAAATATGTATACATTTGAGTATGAATTGTGATTTCTTGCTTTAAATTTGTGTAAATTTGAGTTCATTTGGAGTGGGTTAATTGAAAAAACAGTTTAATAAATAAAAATAATGGGTCGGTAAGGTCGATTACTGACAAGGGTATTTAAGTCTTTTCTCTATAAAAGAGGCATTTACGTTTTAAATTTTATAAGTTAGACTCTTTTGCCATTCTTCATGTTTGACACGGCCTTTTAGCCAACGCGGCCCCAGCGACCACCATTGATCCTCACAACACCATATTTTCTGCCACCACTATTCATCCCTTGCGACCCCCAACATCTAGCAAAGCAATTGGAATATGAAATTTTTTATTGTGATTGACGATGTACCTTCTATAAAGGCTATTTAATCTTTACCTCGACCATTTGGATCTTGATACTCCGCATATTAGATTTTACCTCGACCCCAAAACTGTCGATGCCGATCATAACCAACGGATAGAAAAACATAAGTATTTTTCGAACAAAAACATCAATAAACAATTTAATGTTCATACAATTCCAAGCTCATGATTTCATATAAAAAAGTGGCAAGAGAACAGTAACCGTGATGTGCGGCCAACCCACCCCACATCACTTGACCTTCCCTTTTGTCTTCCAAGTAAAATCAAGAAGAAAACCCCCACTTTTTGTAATCTTTCTTGTAGCATTTTTATTTTTGATGATTAAATCTTTTTGGATTTGGTTTTGTGAAAGATTTTGTTACTACACGTCTCATATGGATGTCACGTCAGACTCAGAGGCCACATGTCATACATGACCATGTCACCAAGGAGACCAAACAATTATGTGAATCTCTATATTCCTCACCAGAATTGTTTCGATGAGGCAAAGTTGACAATCCATTTCAATCAATGAGTGAGGGTTCACGTATCAATGAACTACCTAGTTAGATGATAAATGGTGAACCTTAACATCGCCCTTTTCTAGGGGTAGGTTGAATGACAAACCTATTTGCCTTGTGGAGATCATCTAAGTCTCACATAAAGCTAAATGAGAGCTAACAAAATACAAAACGTGCAACTTCATATCTTTTGTCTCAAATAAAAGGAATAACAGAATATCATTTATGCCATTTGGCACGAGTCCCACTAGCACGTAAGCTAAAACTATTAAAAAGTGCAAACAAAATCAAACAAGAATCAGTTGATTATTAAAAGTTAGCCAATAAGAAAACAACACATGTCTAGGCAAGCTAAAAGGTACGAAATATCATTGATATTAGTTTCCTATATTTTTTCCGTGCATTGTGAAGAAAAATGTATAAAAATCAAATCCCTAGCCAGACCTCTATCTATTTTGTTTTTCTTGCATACTTCTCTTATTTTCTAGCATTGACTTGAACGTCGGATTGCAAATAGCCATTGGTCCACCTCTTTGGATGGTTGCCTTTGCAAGCTAATGGTGCTACGTTTGCAAGTTCAACAATAGGTGGATAGGGAAGTAGCAAGAATCTCTTGATATCTTAATCTTACAAGATTTTGAGGTCAATAGATTGGCACTTTCTTTAGGAATCAGATACGATAAACCACGAGTGAAAGCAAAGCACGGAAAAAAACCCAAAACACTGAAAATTGAGTGAAAACGAAATAAGTTTGAGTGAAAACCATGAGGATGGTGACGTTAATCCAAAAAGACATAGTAATGAGTAAACAAGCGTATAATATCAAACAGAGAATCATTGGAATTTTGCTGTAAAATAGCTAGAGGTTTTGAGAACTTTTGACAATGTGAGGAATGCAAGAGTTCTAAGTGAAGCCAAAATGGATTTTTTATCTATTTTTATCTGGACAACCCTGGACCGTTAGATCTCAAGAACGGATTTAAGTCGTTCCTCACTCTACCCAAGCACTTGAAGCTGAAAAGTACGCCAATGGTTGAATTGAAATAGAGGGCCCAAATTAATCAAATGTCTCGTGTGAACATGGAGGTCTTGTGGCAAGGAATATGGGGTCAATGAAGTGATGCCTGCAAGCTCTGCAATTATGGCAACGTTAGTTCACCTTCTTACACCTATAGCTGCAACCCCCATCTCTACTTACCATTTGCCTTATTTCACTAAAATCCAGTCTTTAACTTAATATAAATATTAGACTTGGACTTGGAAGACTATTACCATTGCTTCGCTATGCGAGGCATTAGAGTAGCATCAGAACGCCAAAAAAAAATTCCCATGTAGAGTAGCTTCGCCAGTCATACGAGGAATTGCCCAAGAAAGTAAGGAAACCATCATAGTCCTAGTGCAGCTATTAGACTTAAAACAATATAAGCTCACATAAGACGAAGTGTTGCCTAAAAAATCATGCAAACTTGAAAATGGCTTTAAGCCGTAAGCTTAACATGAATACTAGACTCGGACTTGGAAAACTATTGTTACTATCTCATCCTACTTGGATGCCACGTACGAGCCATGTGTCATATATGGACCATGTCACAAAGGAGACCCAAACATTTCTGCAAATATCTATATGCCTCGCCAGAATTGTTTCGACGAGACAATGCTAACAATCCGATTCGCCCAATGAGAAAAGGTTCACGTCTCAGCAAACCTCCTGGATAAGTGAAACAAGGCGAACCTTAACCTTGTCCTTCCCAATTCCTTCCCCAATTGCAGGTTGAACAATGATCCTATTTCCCTTGTGGAGATTATATAAGTATCACATGAAGCTAAATGAAATCTAGAGAATTACACAACATGTGACTTCATATCTTTTACCTCAAATAAAGGAACAACAGAATATCATTTATGTCATGTGACAAGAGATCCACTACCACATAAGTTGAAAATGTTAAAAAGTACAAATGGAATCAAACAAGAATTAGTTTATTGATAAAAACTTTACCATGAGAAAATGACGCGTAGCCAAACAAGCTAAGAGGTCTGAAATACCTTGATCTTAATTTTCTTATAAATATTCCATGCATTATGGAGAAAAAGGTATGAAAATCAAACTTCTAGCCAAATCTGCGTCTATTTTGTTTCTCTTGCATAATTGTCTCATTTTTTTTGGCATTGACTTGACGGTCGGAGTGCAAATGGCTATCGGCCCACTCCTTTGGACGGTTGTCTTTACAAGAAAACGGTGCTATGTGTGCAAGTTCAACAACAGGTGGAAGGTATGGTAACAACTTGTTGGCATCTTAATCCTACAAATTTTGAGGCCAACAGATTTGATTTTTGGAATTTAGAATAAAGAAATGGAAAAATGCAGAACATAGGATAAGGTGTGTAATGCAATTTTAGAGGATAAATTAATGGAAGTATCCTCAACATCAACGTCATAGGTTATAATATTTATTGAGGTGTTATGGGTCATGTAAAGATTTGTAGGAATTAATGATTTTTTAATGTAATTCGTAAAAAATTAGTAATAGTGGAAATGGATACCGGTGATGATGATCGATATTGGTGGCTTTAGGGCTTAGGTGTGCTGGTGCGGTGTTGGAGGTGGGAGAATGGCATTGGTTGGGAAAGATGAAAGTTTTTCTTCTTTTAGTTTATTTCCTTTTTCTAATTTTTTTAAGTAGGACCTTTGTACATTTTGAAACGTTTTGGGACTCTTTTCTTTATTTTTTTGTTTTATTTATTTATTTTGTTTTTTTTTTATTTAAAGAAAAGGGTAATTTTTATTTTATTTTATGTGATCTTAACAACCTAAATGGACGGAAATGATGATCTTTACCTATTTTTTAGAAAAGTTGAGGATGAATGGTACCAAAAAAATTGGTTAGGGACATGTTTATTAAGTCTTTATTAAAAAGTTGGAAACAAAATGTGCAAAAAAGACCCACTAGAAAACTAGGTGGATTGTAAAACTAGCTTTATTCTTCATTTTCTAAAATAAATAACTAAATATTTAGTTATTTAATTTCTTGACCACTGATTTGACCCACTGCTCGACTCGATTTTCGACCTTTTATCTTTAAAATATTAAAAAATATATATAAAGTAAAAAGTATCTATGTTTTCTCTCTGGAGAAACTTTTGTTCTCTTATTTAAATTGTTATTGTCTAGAGGGGGCAAAAACATTTTAGCCTTATATTTGTCTTTTTTCTTTCAAATGAAAATAACGAGGGTGGTAAACATTATTGATTTTTTTTTTCTTTTAATTTTGTTTCATACAATATAACTTGCATACAAATTACACTTTGAAGTTCTGTTTTTTAATATGTTATCAATAAGTAATTTGATAAAATAAATCTCCAAAACAGACTTCATACCATATAACTTGCATACAAATTGAAGTTTAAAGTTCTATTTTTTAATAGGGAAATTGGCGCAAATGTCCCTAACCTTTACACTTAGCGTAGAAATGGTCTCTAACCTTTATTTTTTGGCATAACAGTCTCTAACCTATGTATTTTAGTACATAATGGTCCTTATTCGATGAAAAAAAAAATACCCTTAGTTTTAATTAAAAAAATTGCAATTAGATTTCTAACAGTTACCAAATGTGCAAGTAGGTCCAATACATTTAATAAATAATATTTAATTTAGCATATTAAATATAGGGTTATTACACTAATGGTCTCCATTCTTTCAGGATTTGTAACGATTTTATCCCCACTTTTTTTTTAGCAGATATCATCCCCATTCTTCTATTTATTCTCACAGATGGTCTCCAAATCACTATTTTTCAATATTCTGACAATTCTATGGCAATTTTACCCTTTGACTTAAATAAATTAAAATGATAGAAATAAAAAATACAATGAAAGCATTTCAATTGGGCCTTTAACATTTTTAAAAGTGCAAATAAATCCTAAACAATTTTATTTTATTCAAATAAGTGTTCTTCCCAAACTCAAAAGAAATCATCTTTCTCCACCTCCACCTCCACCTCCACCTCCACCTCCACCTCCACCTCCACCTTCTCCTTCTCCTTCTCCTTCTCCTTCTCCTTCTCCTGTGTAGATGGCTCCGCCGCCATGTCTAAGCTCCTTTCCTCCTCTCTCCCACACCCTCCGGCTGGTCAGCCACTACCCACTTTTGCAAGCTGGATTGGCATCAAATGTGACATTACTAACCCCTTTTGTCACTTCTGCAGCTGGACGCCCGCGACCTCTTTTCACCCCAACACCAGCAGCAGGAGTAACCCCATTAACGGATCCAACAGAAACGTATACAGCCCCCGGCCCCAACGGCCATATTCGGTGGGCTCACCGGAACAGTGGCCATGGAATTTTGCATCCCATGAACAAAAACAGGTACAACATTTTGAACGGGCTCGAAAGCCGAGGCTTAGGAGGGACCTTTTGGATAGAATTGAGATCAAACGGAAATTAACAGTTACGTTGCGAATACGCATACGCGACGACATAGAAGCGAGATCTAGGAAGCTTGTAAAAGTGCTTGACCAAGACAATCGACCATTGTTTTTCAACCATTTCGGATCGTGAGTCAACAAGGCCGAGTAAGTTGGTGGCGAGGTTCGTGTCTCGAGTTTCTATGTACTTAGCTATAGCCCTTCTACTCGACCCATTCTTCTCCTTCAACCCGCTTATCATTTGCCGTTATCATCTCGCCTAAAATCAACAAAATAAAAAATAAACTTCCAAAATGGAAAAAATAAATTATGGGGTTTCTTTGTTTACACTTCACAATACCTCGAGAATAGAGTAGGTATTCGTGGGATGGTGCACGATTCGAGAGATGGGTTGGCGTCATGAGCTATGTGAATGGCAGGTAGTTTCGAGTTCGATGGCAATTTTACATGTAGATGCAATCATTGATATATATATATATATATATATATATATATATATCTATATATATGTGTAGAGAGATAAAGGAAAAGAGGTTTAAGAGAGAGAAGGCAAACAGGGGTTGGATGCAGGTGAAGCACCTTGGTACTGGGATGAAAATGTCAGGGTACTGGGTAGTGGAGTGGGGGTATCGTTTCAGAACAGTGTATGTTTGGAAGCTTTTTGTCTTACTTTTGATATGGTGTGTGTGCATGATTTGCAATATGAAGCGTGTGGAGGTAGGGGTGGGAGGAAAAGATAGATTCTTTTTTTGTTGGAGAAGAACACATATCTGTATAAAATAAAATAGTTTAGGATTTATTTGTACTTTTGAAAAGATTAAGGGCCTAATTGCAATGTTTTCACTGTATTTTTTTCTTATTATTTTAATTTATTTAAGTCAAAGGGTAAATTTGTCATAGAATTGTCAGAATAGTAAAAATAGTTATTTAGAGACTCTCTGTGAGAATAAATGGAAGAATGTGGATGATATGTGCTAAAAAAAAGAATTGAGATAAAATCGTTACAAACCTGAAAGAATAAGGACTATTAGTGTAATTAACCCTTAAATATATTACTATAGTCGTGTCAATTAAATTTTTTATAAAAAAAAATGTAAATTTATTGCGCTTTAGGTATATGTAATTGTTATGTCGTGTGAAAATATTGAATAAAAATTAAATTAAATAAATAACAAAATGACATATATAATTTTATAACATTGAACAAATCTTATTATGTTTTTTAATAAAAAAAGACTAACAAAAATTAATTTATACATTATGTGTTCTTTATTTTTGAACGATAATAAAATGATAAATTGAAACATAAAGAGTACAATTTCAGCTCTAATATTTGTAGTTAATAAACGATAGTTTAATTAAATAAAAATATTTCAGTATTAAAGTTTGTGACAAAGTTTTTTTTTTTAATTGTAACTCTAAAATTAAAGTTTACATTTTAAATAATATGATTACTATATAATAATAAAAATTATTAATTAATACGTTTGTTAACAATTATGAGCTTAAATTTTAGTTGTTTCATAATAGTTTGTAAAATATACAAAATAATTTAGTATATTATCAATTTGTTAGTTTCTTTTAATTTTTTATAAAAAATAAAAGTATCGGACTCATTTGCGCTTTTTACAAAGGATAGGAATCCAAATGGAAATTTCTCTAATTAAAAATGAGGACATATTTGTATTTTTCATCAAATAATGATCAATTGCGTATTAAAATATATAGGTTAGGGATTTCATTGTCAAAAAATAAAAGTTATAGACTATTTATGTACTGAGAGCAAAAGTTAAGGACCATTTGCACCAATTTCACTTTTTAATATGTTATCATAAGTAAATCTCCAAGACATACTGAAAATAGTAGCACCTCGGTAAATTAATATTTAATAAATTGATAATTAATTTAGATTAACTTATATGTTTGTCGGTCCTGAATATAGGAACTAGCTAAATTAATAGTTCAATAAATTTATAAGATATATATTTTAAAAAATTTATTGTAGTTTTGTACAGTACCCTGTTATGGGGATGAAAATTGAACAGAGCAGGAGTAGGACATGACTTCTCGTCATCTTACTGTCGGAGATTTTTGGGAGAAATGACAGGGATGAGTCGAGGCTGGGGCAGGGCTGGGATCCTGTTCCTCGTCCATGCTCCAATTCTCTAATGTAGGCGGGCGAATACGGAGTATTTTGTCATGTTTAGTGGAGTATATATATATACTAGTTTTCTACGTGAATGCACGTATGTAAAAATGCAGTGGAAAGTTTTAGAATTATTCATACAATCATTTTAAAATAAAAAATGAAAATGGGGTGGAATCATGTTCCTTGTCCATGCTCCAATTCTCGTTATCAATTTAAAATGTTTATTTGCGGATGAAAATTGAGCAGGCGGGAGTAGGGCATGACTTCGCCATCGTTCATCATCGTCTTCTTGGAGATTTTTGGGAGAAAAATGGGCAATCAATTGATTGGATGAGTCGAGGTCAAGTTGCTCGGCAATGGTGGGATCATGTTCCTCGTCCATGCTCCAATTCTCTAATCAATTTGCTTAAGATAAAATAAAAAGATTAATAAAAATTGAATGAAAAGGTGTAAAAAAAATAAATCTACTCAATTTGCCAGGGCGACTCCATCGGCAATAATTGTTGGCAAAAGCAAGAAGATTCTCGCCATTGAACAACGGAGTATTTTGTCATGTTTAGCGGTTACTAATTATATATATATATATATATATATATATATATGCACATAAATCCACATTATTAGAGGTGGCAAAACCATTGCCGAGAATTTTCGACAATTTACAACTATGTTAACAACTGTTAAATTGCTCGCAAGACCAAGATCTTGGGCTTTGGTTCTGAGCCCATATAATCCGAATTTTTTTGGGTACAGAGGGATTGCAAATTATATGATGCCCGGCCCAAACAAAATTGGGCCCATCTAGCTGAGAACATGCTTGAGAAACAATGGAATACTAATGAAATAAATTTTGCTTGATGGATTTTTTTTTTTTTTTGGCTTCTAACACTAATCACTCATTTTGTAAATATCCTTGTGTACATCTTCCCTGCTATTTCACTTTAATACATAATTCGAATAATATCAATTTAAAATGGCCTAAGCCCAAGTCTCCAACTTAAATTATCTTTTTTTGAAACATTAGTCCAAGAATCCCAAGCTCCAATATAAAATTATTTATATTTAATTAAAATTTATTTTAATTCAAGTTTCAATCCAAATTATGTTTGGTGTAAAAAGTAAATTATTTATTTTAAATTTATTTGTAAGTAAACTTTTTAATTTAAGTCAAACATGTTTATATCTCAAAACAATAAGATTAGCATGCTTTTACTATTTATATTTTTAAAAAATGTGTCAAGAAATAATTTACAATTAACCAATAAAATATTATTATTTTGAAAGAAAATTGATGTTTATATATTGACTAATACATGAGAGTCTCAATTCTATAAACTAATATCTTTTAAAATATCAAAATATATATTATCTAAGTTTATCTAAGATTGTATTTAATACAATGTATTAGATTGTATAAAAAATTTATTTAAAATAAATAAAAATAAAATTAGGATTGAGTTGGCCCAATGGACTGGGTTGGACGAACATATTTCTGGTTCGCACAAAACTGGGTTGGGCCAATCCAATCCGACCCATTTGCCAGCTCTACACATCATATATGTTTAGGATGCCTTTGTAAAATGGATTTTTCTACTTGTGCATTTCTACTTACATCCCCAGTTACACTTGCTTATATGGTAAATAATGATTTTGATCAAATATTTTACTCCAAAAGTGCATGTGTAATTGTAGATGTAAGTGAGAGTATACAAATAACAAGACCTTGTAAAATATGTATCTAATTTTGTTTGTTTATGCATAAAATTGATGTCAGACTTAAATTTCAAAGATCTTTTCGTGACGCGGAAAGAAATTTGGTGTGGTATTCTCGTATCAATGAGAAATCATTTAACGTCTTTGTCTCCTTGAGTACTTATGTGCGATGGCTCCTAATGGTCAATACTCAATAGATTTATCATCTTCAACTCCATCTTTTCTATTATTTCCACAACGCTCTCAAAAATTTGCTCTGCATTCGTTTGTTTAATATTCATTTTATATAATTTTTTAGAATTAATTACACTAATGGTCTTCATTCTTTCAAATTTGTTTATTTTTTTTTAGCAGATATCATCCATATTCTTTCATTTATTCTCACAGATAGTCTCCAAATCACTATCTTTTACTATTCTGACAATTCTTTGACAATTTTGTTCCTTGACTTAAATAAATTAAAATGATAGCAAAAAGAAAAAACAAGGAAAATTTTACAATTGGGACCCTAACTTTTTTAAAAGTACAAATGAATCCTAATTTTTTATTTATTTATTTTTTTTTTTACAGATTTTCACTTTGAAAAAAAGCAGGATCACCCCCCTCCCTCCCTCCCTCCCTACCCTACCCTACCCTAAGGAAACCGAATCAAAGAATCTGAACTACCCACAAAACATGCACACGCAGAGAACGGAGATAATGGAGATGGAGACAGAAATGGTAGCAGCATCACGAGAAGACTTAGTAACAACATTAGAGCAAGCAATCCTAATGGCGAAACAACTTTCAACCACCACAAATCCTCATTAAATCCTCCACATATACACCACTCTCCACTCTGTCCACCATGGCCTTTCTCTCCTCCGTCACCACCCATATCCACCAACCTTACCCCCGCCACCAGAAAACTCACTGTCTTCCACCATCGGGTTTTCCAGATGTTCGAAACGATGACAGTGAAAGGGTCAATAAATCGTTGTCGGTTTCTTTGAGATCTAGTTATACAGATTAGTGGAAACATTGGCAAAAACCAAGCTATGCAGAGATCAATTCAGTTGTACACATACAAGAAAGATCAGATCAATAGCTTAAATTCAGCTGTCTTCCTCCCGTCAGACAATAAAAAATTTCACACCAAATTGAGAATTCAACAAAACTATCTAAATCCCATCTTACCATCAGCCAACACAGTTCTTGGCGAAAGTTTCTTGGTCAGTGAAGAGTCTAGTAGTGTCCCAACCGTAGTCACCGAGAAAATCGCCAGTCAGGTAGCTTAGGAGTTCACCAGAGAATGGCCCCGAATACTTAACATGGACAGCCTCTCCGCTGGTGGGTTCCGGTCAATGATGTACACTTTAGACAAACTTAAGAATCCCAAACTCAACTGGTTTGAAAGCCACCCTTCGTCGCCGGTGGCCATCATTTCCGTCATGTTCTTGGGATGGAACCACCACCTTGTGGTTGAACTTGGAATTCGGAGGTATGTTTTCTGCCCTCCGAAGCCTTTACCGTGTCTATTTGAAATTAATTGATTCAAAGGAAGGGAGGGAGGGTGGGTGGGGGAAAGGTGTAAAAAAAAAAAAAAAAATAGGATTCATTTGTACTTTTGAAAAGGTTAAGGTCCCAATTGCAAAAATTTCCTTATTTTTTCTTTTTGTTATCATTTTAATTTATTTAAGTCAAAGAAAAAAATTATCAAAGAATTGTGAATAGTGAAAACTAGTGATTTGGGGACCATCTGTGAGAATAAATAGAAGAATGAGAATGATATCTGCTAAAAAAAGAATAAAGATGAAATCGCTACAAACCATAAAGAATGGGGACCATTAGTATAATTGACCCTATTTTTTATTTAGTTAGGAGCATTATCTCACGTAATTCTTTGAGTCCTAGCAAGTGGAGGGTTAAAAGAAAAAAGAACAAGAATTTTTGGATTTGTCTTAAAAAAAAATAAACAGTTCTTTCGAGTGATTATAAGATGCCAGAGGTTAGGGACGGAGGCGAGGGGGTCTTTGGAGACCTGGGTCCCCAAACTTTATGGAAACATTTTGTTTGTATTTATTTTTTTAATTTATTACCATGCAATTTAATCGTAGACATTTTGTCCCAATATTAATTTAATAGAAGACAATTAGATTTATTGACCCAATATTAATTTAATGGAAGATAATTGGACTCATTAGTCAAATAAAATTAATAATTACAAATGATTGACACATTCCTTAAATCCAGTGCATGTCCATTCATCTAAATTTTGAATCTCACATTTCTCCTCGTTTTGTACACTAAGGGTGTGTTTGATTCATGGATTTTCCATGGAAAATGTCTAATCCATGGAAAATAATGTCACATCGATGGAAAATATTTTCCATCTTTGTTGTACATTTGATTGCATGGAAAATGAAAATGATTTCTAAGGTACAATCACTTAAAGCATGGTTAAGAAGGAAAAGTTGGAAAATATTTTCTTACCTATTTGGTGGAATTTTTTTTCCACCTTACATGGAAAATCTTTTTTTTTCCATGGCAATGAATCAAACACACCCTAAATAAAGCAAAAGTTAGATTACAACATTCCAATATCTACAAATATCTCTTAAATCACTCAACAAATCACTCTTTATTAATTACCCCCAAATTTTTAAACACGATCTCTAAATTTTACTATAAAATCTTCAATTGCTATACCACCGAAAAATCAAGACAATGTACAACACTCTGAAGCATGTGACAAATTTCATGTTTGTCACACCACTGGCAAATTCTTTAAAGTAAAGAGAATTCTAAAAACAAGTCGTTTTTTTTTTATAAATAAAAATTAATTAAGGCACTTTGCCTGTGAATGCATATTGTGTTCAACTGATTTTTTTTCATTTTTTTTAAAGTTTGAGTGATATTTAATTTTATTTGTATATTGAGAGGATAAATTTGTAGAAGGCAACGTGAACAATAAGAATTTGATATTTGTTTCTTTTGTAATCTTATTTTAAACATTGCATTGTCTAAGTCATATGCTTAGAAAAACTCCACATATTAATGTAGAATTAGGTTCAAACAATGGTACGAGTGAGTTTGTTTGTCTGTTTGTATATAATATAGTGTATAACTAAAATAAATTATGAGAACTCGTAAGAAATGCATGCTATAAAGTATAAAAAAATTCATCACTATTACGTTGTTTCAAGAAATTTTTACTTGTTAATTTGAGGATCTCCAACTCAAAATGTCTGACTCTGCCAAATGTTACATTTATTTGAAAAGCCAAGATGATATGAGTGCAAGGCCAATTATTTATGTCTTATAAATGTTAGCAATAATGTTTAGTAAAATTATTAAATATCATTTATTTATTTAAAAATTATATGTTTTGTCAAATACAAATCATTTGTTTGTAACAAATAAAACCACAAATATGTGTTTTAGAATAATTTAGGAAAACTGTGAAATTAGTTTCCAAACTATAGTGCTTGGCATGTTTTAATTCTCAACCTTTCAATATCGTTACACTAGCAGTCCTTGTAATAACGCAAAATATTACATCAGCTTATTGGTAAAAAAAAATGCCAATTAGATTAAGCACAACGAAATAGAACCTATATTATATAAATGTGAGAAAATTTAAAAAACAAGCAAAATTTTGATGAAGGCTCTCTATTAATGCATACTAGCCACTCTAGATGCCCTTGCTAGGCTTGCTTGCCATCCAACACCCCAGCGGGACATAGACTTTAACTACACATTGTAATTAACTCTAAAATGCTTATTTTCCCCCTAAATCATGGTTACATAACAAAGATATCTCTTCCTTCTAGAATTTTAACAATTATTTTATGCATAGAACAAATGGCAATGAAAATGGTGCAAAAAAAAAATTCTCGATAATTGTGGCTGCGACAATGGTGGAGAGAGGAGGAAGACGAGGGTGGGCACGAGAAAGGGAGTGGTGGTAGAGGTAGAGGTAGAGGTAGAGGTAGAGGTAGGGGTGGGGTGGGGTAGGTGTAGGGAGTTGCTCTTTTTTTTTTTTTTTTGTTCTTTCAATTTCTTTTTTTTTTTTTTTTTTTTTGTGTAAAAAGATTAACTTAGTTATTTTACTCCTCGTTAAATTAGACGCATGCAAGTCACATGCTATTTTTAAAGTAAATTGGATTGTTTTCGTTTACAATAACTACTTCTACTATAAAATAGAAAGGTTGAGGATTAATATGTTTTGATTTAGAAGTGGAGGATGAACTTGCTATAAGTGCTGTAAATTGGGGACTAATGCTATAATTTTTTTAAATACTTTAATGAAGACATTTAAAGAAAAGAAAAAAAAAATTGTAATAAAACTAGAGAATAAGCTAAGAGAATTAAAATAGTCAAAACTTAAGTGTTTTAATTTATTATAATAATGACACACACATATATAGGGTTCTAATGAGAGTTACAAATTGTTTAAGATACATATTTCTAAAGAATATATTACTATTTTCTAGGTATCTTGATAAGATTAAATAGTTATCAATAATTGTCTATTATTTTACAATATCCCCCTTTGATGACTATTTACACAATAATGCATCGTTAAAAACTTTGTTTGACAAAAAATCAGTAAGACAAAAATATCAAACGAATAGAAAAATATTAAAGTTAACTGTTAAAATTTTGGAGTACTAAAATGCCGCCTCATTAAAACATTGTCAGGAAAATCCAATGGAACAAAACATGGATGAAGAAAAAAGAGTACATCTACTCCCTCTGATGATGCATTTATATCTCATATACCAATTTATTGAATGTAGATATCGGTAATGTTTTTGTGAATGAGTCAACCACATTATCACTCCAGCGAATTTGTTGAATATCAATACCACCATTCTTCTGAAACTCATATATATAGAATAATTTTGGAAAACTATGTTTTGTCATGTCCATTTTCTTATAGTCTCTTTAAGTTGTGCAATATAGACTACATTATCTTAGTACAATATTGTTTGGTTATCTACTTTTTAAACTAATATGTATGACGCTTGGATATGATAGATCATATTCTTCAACCATACACATTCTCGACTTGTTTCATGAATTAAAATAATTTCAGAATGATTTAAAGATGTTGATGTCAAAGTTTGCTTCACATATTTGAGATCTTCTTAATAGAGTTGTTCCTTCATGTGTAAACACATATCTTGCTTGTGGTCTAGGTTTATGTAGATCAAAGAGATAACCTGCATCTGCATAACCCATTAAAAAAGATATTAATTTTTGTGAATAAAATAATCTCGTGTCAATAATATTTCTCAAGTAATGAAAAATGTGTTTAACGCCACTTCAATGTCTTTGAACTGATACAGAACTATATCTTGCAAGAATATTTACAAAAAAACTATGTCTAGTCGAGTGTAAATTGCAAGATATGTTATACTCCAATTGCACCAAGAACATTTTTTCCCATCTCCAAGTAGGCGAAATGGATCAATTTTTCACATTAAGTAATCAAACGACCATAGGCAATGCCAGTAGATGTGCTTTATCTATATAAAAATATTTTAAGAATTTTTCTATATAAGAAGATTGATTAACAAATAATTCTTCTTAGAAATGTTGAATCTTACAGTATTTGATTTTTCCAATTTTTTCATACGAAATTCATTTTTCTCAAATAATATGTAGTTCTGTTGAACTCTTTATGAGTTTTTATAAGTTTTAAATCATCAACATAAACTACCAAAATTGCAAATCTATTATTTTTTTCTTTATGAAAAAACATTGTCAAACATCATCATTCTTATAATCATCTTTCTATAAATATTCGCTAAGACAATTATTCCACATACATCTAGATTGCTTTAATCCGTATAATGATATTTGCAATTTGATAGGAAAATAATTTTGTGGAATGAATCATTTGCTTCTAGCACTTTAAATTCTTCAAAGATTTTCATATATATGTTACTATTAAGTGAACTATATAAATATGCAACAATTACTTTTATCCTACATGAATTTTCATATATATGTAACTATCAAGTGAACCATTAAATATGCAACTACTATTTTTATCCGATAGGGATTACATTTCATATGTTCGAACTATAGGTATAAACAGTTTGCATTATTTCCTATATGGTTTCTCTTCATTTTTTGCCAATGATTTCTAAGTCAACATTTTTCAACGAATTTTAGTTCAATATCCTCGATTTTAATTAAAATAATAAACGCTATATTATTTTTTTCATATGTTTTCAACACATATTTTATTTCGATTCTCAAGAGCGACATAATATTATCAAGATCTATTTACTTTCATTAATTTCATGTACGTCTTAAGTTATTTGATTAGTTATGTCTTACTCTCTCTTTAAAGGTATCGTCCCTTTAATAGGGTCATCTTAATTATTTGCTTTTTTTTTTTTTTTGTGTTGAGATTTTTTATCTTTGGAATCAATTTTCCTAACATGCTTCCTTAAATATTGTACTTATGATTAACATTGCCTTGTAAGGATAACTACTATACATTTTGTAATTTCTTATCCAACTAATTAATATCTTTCCCTAATGTAAAATATCACCCATCAAGAGATTAAAATATTTTATATAGAATGAGAATTCAAACCCAACGTATACTCTTACGGTCCGTTTGGTACAGCTATTGTGATTAGAGCTTTTAGCAGTAGAGCTTTTAGCAGTAGAACTTTTAGCAGTATAACTTTTGTTAAAAAGTTATTACTTGTTTGTGTATGAATCCAAAAAGTGTTGTAAATATTAAATTGAATGTTTGGTTACATAACTTTAAAAGTACTTAACTTTATATTTATTTGATTAAACAATAAATAATTATTATATATCTCATATTATTTGTTTTAAAATAAATAAATTTTTTTTATATCTTATAATAATTATTAAAATGAATATATTAATTTAATTATTATAACATGATTATTTTTTATTTTACTAAAAATAATTAATTATTGTATAACTCATGTTATTTTTTTAAAAGAAATCATATATTTTTATATCCTATAATAACTATTAAAATTAATATATTAATTTAATTATAATATCATGACTATTTTAGTATATTTGATTAAACGTTAATTAATTATTTAAATCAAACATATTATGTATAATTTGTAATATATTATTTAACAAACCAATATATTTTTTTCCACTTTATATAAGTATATGAAGTGACAATTTGATATAAGTAATTAATGTAGTAAATAAATTAATATCTTTTTTTGATGTATTAATGGTAATTTTGTTAATTTTCAAGTTCATTAAATATTAATTACAATTTTCCGTAAAAGCTCAATTAGAGTTTTTTTAGAGAAACTCAAAATTTGAGCTTCTTTAAAAGAGTTTTTTAAACTATTTTTTAAGTCAAAAAGTACTTGTCGACTTTAACCAAACAACAATAAAAATAATCAAAATCACTTTTACTCTTTAGAAAGTGCCTTTAGACTTCAAAAAAGTCCTTCCAAACACACTATTAGTCTTCTTACCAAAAGTCAATTGTAGTGAAAACAACACGTGATAATACTTTGACATAATGCATACAAGTGCAGCTATAGTTAAAATAACACGTCACATAGTAGAAACATGAAACTTAGTTCTGATAGGTAATAGTCTAGCAATTAGTCTTACAAACATCATATTGCAAAAAAGTAGGCACACTTGTGATTATCTAGTAGATACATCTTTTAAAACCATAAAATATCTAGATAGTCCATCTTAAAATGATTCAATCCTCACTTTAGCTAATGGATGTCTACTAACCAGTACGCCATGAAAACAAGTAGAACATGAGAATTCATTTACATTGGATACTATTTTGTTCTTCAATAGATATTCTCGGTGAAAATTTACTTCATTTTTTACTCGGAATGATCTAATCGACCATGCCTAATGTAATATTTGTTTCACTTGTAGTGATATTTATGTATTACAAATTAAAAATTGAGTAACATAATATTATGTTTTCTAGAACTTGTTATAATATTATTTTAATTTTTATCGTATTTCTTTTCTCCTTCAATTCAGAGTGATAAGTCCAACTAGATATTTGATAGTAAATTTAATAGTTGTGCAAATATTATTTTAATCAAAAGAACTCATGTTTACATGTATATCGAATCACTTTACAAGATTAGATGTATACGGACTTGATCTATTGCCCCCGGTGGGCATTCTTATAATGCCTCGGGACAAGTGTAAAACACCATTGCTTGAGTGTAAAGTAGGGCCTTACACTCAAGCAATGGATGTTTTACACTTGTCCCGTGGGCATTATAAGAATGCCCACCGGGGCAATAGATCAACACCCTAGATGTATATGATATACTATGAGAATTCTCATGTGTGAAGTATAATAATATTAAAGTTTTGCATCATCGAAAGCATCGACATTATATTTTTCTAAATTATTGATATGCCTTTTTAAGAGCAACAATACAATATTATTCAAAAATGTGTATAATGTTTTCAAGAACAACAAACTCAATATTTTTCTAAAATATTGATATTTATAAAATTGCAAATTTTCAGAAATATTAAAAATATTATTATTCTAAGAATATTATATATTTATATCGTGTTTTTCAAGAACACCATATTCTTTAAAGATACTAGAATATTAATATGAATATTAATTTATGTTTTTTATTTTATTTTTATGTACATCAACACAGTATTCTTTTGCATATTAATATTTAGTTTATGCTTATTCACGAACAATATTTTCTAAAATATTGATATGAAAGTTATGCTTCTACATGAACACTAATACAATATTCTTCCACCATATTGATTATTTATAAAGTTGTACTTTTTTAGAGTAACAACAAATTAAATATTCTGCTAGATTATTAATATGTATAAAATTTTGATTTTCTCATGAATAAAAAAACATTTTCTTTTTTAGTATTTATATGTAGGTTGTATTTCTTCAAGAATATGAACACCATATTCTTCTAGAATAAATACAATTTTTAGTTATGCTTATTCAGAAGCATTAACGTAGTTAAATATTTATGTAATCTTACACGATTTGATATATAATATGATAAAAATAAAATTTAACGAATGAACTTACTTGTAGTAGAATGGGAGCAATTAAACTGAACTACATTTCAGATTTGATAGATGTATAAATATTCAAGTAATCTATAAATCTTAATAGCCCATATTCGTTTTGTTTCTTGTTTGTAAGATTTGATTCACGTTTCTCGCAACTAGATCTTTCGTGTTCATTGAATAGAAAGAAAAAATTAATTTTGTTAACTCAATTGGCTAGAACTACATATTGATAACTTGTTATAATACTAGAGAATAAGATAAGAGAATTGAGAAAATCAAAACTTACAACGCGCTAGTTTTATTCCACAAAGCACATTGCCTGTTGCCGTAGAGATCTAGTTTTTGGCAACATTGAAGGCCGCAACGTGTGCCTGAACGTTGCTAAAGCTCTATAGCAACGTTTTCCGCCCGTTGCAATAGACTCTTTTTCTTGTAGTGTTAAGTACGTCAATGTATTATAAGAATGACCCATATATAATCCAATTAGAGTTACAAACTGATGAAGATGCATATTTCTAATGTAAATATGAATATTTTTTAGGTATCTTGATAAGACTAAATAATCATCAACAATAATTTATTATTGTACAATACAAATCAAGTTTTAATAATTTATAGGATAAATTATACTATGGTTTCCAATTAATTTGTCTCAATTTCGTTCCATTCAATTTTAATAGCACGTATCATTTTCAACCTTTCAACAAATTCATGTAGATGGTCATTTCTGACAATTGTGCCCTTTAATTTATATAAACTAAAAATGCAAAAAAAAAAAAAAAAAAAAAAAAGAAAATTGCAATTAGGATCTCTAACTTTTTCAAAAGTTCAAATAGATCCTGGAGCTTTTATTTTTATTTTTTCACTTCAAAATATTAAAAAATAGAGAGAGAAAACTTGCAATTCTTGATAGTCTCGGCTGTGAAGGCAACATTTTTCTTCAATTTTGTTTCATTAATATTTAGTAAACAATTATTGCTAGTTTCTTTCCATGTGTAAATGTTTTGGAAAAAGGAAAACTTACAATTTTTGATGCATTAATGGTATGATCAAAATATATTTGCCTTTATTTAAATCATTTACCAACTGTTTTTATGAATAATTACACTCTAAATTAAACCAAAACTCATAATATTTAAAAGATAAATCATGACAATGATATGGGCTACATTTTGTTCTTATTGCATTTTTATTTTCCACGCTTTAGCTCGTATGAAAATATGAAAAGGAAGAAAGTGGTAGTTATTAATAAGACCATTTGTATTGCTTTTCATGTCAAACAATAATCTAACTTTGACATATGTCACGTGCAAGCAGTCCGATCTTGCTCAGAAAAAAAATCAATTTTTGAAGTGAAATTTTTTTTTTTCAATAGCAGCTTGATTTTCAAATGTAATTTATTTAAGGTAGTGTTTTCGCTCTAAAAATCTTGATTCTGCTCGTGATGACTCCAATTATTTCATCTCTCCTAACTGATGCACATTTCATGTAGTCTACAAAACCAAATCCCGATCTATATAAACCTTGCATAATTCATCTAGAATATGGATACTTATAATATCCATTACGAATACTTTGATTGTAAAAGTTATGATCGAAAATTTCAATATGTATTAATGGAAATGAAATGCATGACCATTAATAATAAATGAAAAACCAACAAAAATATCGTTGTATGCACCTTTTAGGTCGTGAGAGAAGTTTCACATCATATGAACATACATGGTGTAAATATAACATATTAAGGATAATTGTACAAATTCCCTGCATTATCGTGTAATTTTCACATGAATTAGGGTAATATCTTAAATAGAAATGAATGGGATACTGGGGTAATAGTGAAATATGGATGAGGTGAAGATTGACGGAAAGGTCTCAAGTTTTAAGGAAAAGAAGAAAGGGGTAGTTGGAGAGGTGAGGATAGAAGAGTAAATTCAACTGAATTTGATCTGTGTGTACATATAGTTGTAAGTATAAATTGTGACGTGGAAAAGGGGTTAGGCTTTGCCATGTTTCAAAATTGGAGACGTATTTTAGGTTATTAATATATATACCCATATATATTCGATAACTTACATTTTTACTTGAATTGAAAAAATAAATAAAATTGTTGGAAACTGGCATGAGAATTAGCCAAAAAATAAAAAAAATTTAATTCAATAAGATCAAGATTTTTGCTAGGTGTTCACGTGTTTATTATAATTAAATACTAATAGATTAGTATTATACCTGAATCGATATACGATTTTAGATCTTGATCTGATTCACGAACTTGCTGCTTTTGATTCACGAACTTGGTGCTCCCAACGTTTAAGCCTTCTATGGTATTCTCCAAGTATAGATTACACCGGCGTGTAGGCACCTTTTAATTGAATCAATAACTAATTTTTGGACTGATCAGATCTAGAAAACTAAGAAACTAAAATTCAAGTCAAACAAAGACTTCATAATTTTCTCTTCTTTTCTTAACTGTTCTAATTGATTTATGTCACAAGCAATGTGATATAAATACAGCAAGCGTTCTAACCGCAAACAACGACAAGAGTTCTAATTACATCCAAGTCCAATTAGTTTATGATTGATTTAATTACGCATGTAATCCTTGAACTTATATCATAATTACAGTCAAATTCAAAACTTTCATAGTAACTATGATTAAGCCCAAGATTTTATAGAGCTACCACAGGACCTGTCTGCACATATATTTTTCAAGCTTTAATAATTAGACTGTCTAGTCGACCCTAGACTGCTCGATCTAATTATTAGTCTTTTGCTTTTTCCACTAAAGACAAAAGACTACACTCTCAGAATATATAAGATTACAGAAGTTGCTTTCCTCTGACCTACCGTATATATATTTCATCTCTGTCTGAGATCCGATAATTAGGTATGAGCATAAATAACCATTTTGCCCTTCTAATTATTCTCACTAACTTTAAGTTACATTTTTTTCAACGGTCCTGTGAACTAATTCACAGATGTCGAAGTTTAGTTGTCGCTAAACACTGAGCTCAGATTTATAACCGTTCAACAGAAAATACTTAAGTGGTCACTCGACCTATTTTTCAGGGCGGTAGTTCCCGACACGAATTCATGTTCTCTACTTCACTCATTCTCAAGCTTCCAACTCACCGAGATATTTGATCAACTAAATTAATCTCACACATTGGTGAATCAAAGAACCATCAAACTAACAAAAAGATATACACAATTCTGTCAAGGGATTTAGATGAAATACCCGGTGATCAAGTTGAATGTAATTATTCGCACGGTCATGCTATATAATTAAATTCGACATGTGGTCCATTCAATACACTCCAAGTGTACTAGTGTCACCATTAATCCATTTATGCGATAAGGACAAATCGCAAACCCGAATGATTAAATAGTCAACACTACAACCTTCTGGTACAAGGCGCCAACCCTTATACATTAGTTGTGAACAATTTTATTGATGATCAAAATATAAGTTGTGTCAGACTATACTTCTCAACGCAATCATCCAACTTATATTATCACAAGTGATCATTGGCACTTTATTTACATGCTCAATAATAAACAAATGCAATAATAATAAATGAATACAAACCAAAGTTTTATTCAACATAAATTGTCATTTCATTACAGCAAAATTATACTATTTGGACATACAAACTAACAAAAATAACACTAATTAGAAAATTAAAATAATAGAAATACTGGATATTAACTGTAGCAATCAATTCTCATCCGTTTTATTTCGATGGTTTCCGTTACATCCGTTTTTAAAGGACGGTTATCATCCCTTAATGATCTCTAAATTTTGAAATTCAAAAAACATATTGCTAGTCGTCTTCAACACGGTGGAGTTACACAATCGGGTATCTGCTTTATACGAGTGCAATTCAATAGATTAATCCTAAATTTTATTCCTCCCAAGATCATATTTCTGACATTTCTTCAATTTCTAGGTATTATATTAACTTCTGTTGAAATGTTAACCAGATTTCAAACATGATGTTGAAACTGGTAATTAATAAGCATCTAAAAATGCATCATAGACATATCATTTACAAGGCATTATATATTTCAATTTTGTTAATTCTCTCATTTTAATATAGAATATCTATTCTCTTGTCATAAAATCAATACGTATAAATTCTTTGCCAAAAGTTTAATTAATAGAAGTATGTATGTCAAGAAAAATTAGCATGATATTATGCACAAGTTGGCATGATATTATACACAAATTGACATGTACTTGATTAAGAGTATTTATGTGTTGTATTTTTAATGGATAGAAGCGGAGAGAACATGAAGAGCTTTGATAAAAAATGGTGGCTCTCGGATAAGATAAACATGCCTTGGTAAAATGACAATATATGGAGCTGTATAACTCCGATTGTGGTGCTTCAAGTTGGTGTGAACAGATAAGATATGTACCTACAATTTTAATGTTTATTACAAATTCCAAATCGGGACGTAGGATGGCCGAATATACCTTTCAAAGTGTAAGTTGATGTCTTAATTAGACAGTTTTTTCACTAGTGAGCAGCACTCAATGGGTTGGAAATATCTAGTGCTAAAAAGATCCAATTGTCCTCTTATTTGTATCCTTGGAAAGATAATTCAAGTAGGAACAACTCTTATATTGACCACAAGTTCGAATTTGGTGCTCATCATGACATACAAGTTGCATGTAGTTGAGGATGCTAGCTAGCTCCAAGCCGGAAAAGTATACAAGTTGTACACTTGATCACAAGCAAGTTACACATTTTTTGTTGCCTATAAAAGGAAAGCTTAGCCAAGAATTTAGATATCATATATTGCATTATCCTTCATTTTCTCTTTGTTATATTTCACCATGTTTTTCTAAACTTCTAGCTAGAGTTAATGGTGAAACTTTGATGAATTTGTAGAATTGTTCTTTGATCTTACTTTTGCTCTTTCTTGTTCATCTTCTTAGTTGTTAAAATTACATTTTTATAAATATTTTTAGTTTGTTAAAGACTTTGATTTATTATTGACAATATTGACACAATGAATGCTTAGATAATCTTTACAAACCGACAAGTGTTTTGACATGTTTTCTCAAACAATTATCAAGAATTATCTTACAAAGTATTTGCAATACACGCTTTATCTTTTGTGAGATTACTCCCCAGTTGATTCTCATAAGCTATAGAAAAGATCAAGAATAGATTTTGTTAATTTGTCAAAAGTGAATCTCCAACACTCTAGTATTCTTCTAAATTACATTTTCACCAACTGTTTTTGCTATTCATCAATTTTTATTATTTTTCCTTTCCTTCCAACTCCCGGTGGATCGACCTCAGAATTCCGGGTTTAGCACTTGAAACAACCTTCACTTTGCAACCTTAAATGTGAGTATTCTCGGGGTTCGGTCTCCGGCTACAGCGCCAAAAACTTGATAATACTAATTGATGGGTAGCAAAAACTTGATAATACTAATTGCAAACCCAAGTGCAGGTTGTCTCAACTAGTAAACTTAAAAGTCCGAGATCGATCCACAATAAGTTGGAAGGAAAGGAAAAATAATACTAATTGATGAATAGCAAAAACAGTTGGTGAAAATATAATTTAGAAGAATACTTGAGTGTTGGGAATTCACTTTTGAAAAATTAACAAAATTTATTCTTGATCTTTTCTATAACTCATGAGAATCAACTAGGGAGTGATCTCACAGAAGATAAAGCGTGTATTGCAAATACTTTGTAAGATAATTAATCTTGATAGTTGTTTGAGAAACAATATCAAAACACTTGTTGGTTTATAAATATTATCTAAGCATTCATTGTGCCAATATTGTTAAAAATAAATTAAAGTCTTTAACAAACCAAAACTATTTATAGAACATGTAATTTTAACAACTAAGAAGATGAACAAGAAAGATCAAAAGAAAGATCAAAGAACAATACTACAAATTCATCAAAGTTTCACCCCCTAGCTTTAACTAGAAGTTTAAAAAAATATGGTGAAAATATAGCAAAGTATAAATGAAGGATAATGCAATATATGATATCTAAATGCTTGGCTAAGCTTCTCTTTTATAGGAAACAAAAAATGTCCAACTCGCTTGTGATCAAGTGGACAACTTGCATAATTTTTCAACTTGGAGTCAGCTAGCATCTTCAGTTTCATGCAACTTGTATGCCATGATGAGCACCAAATTCGGACTTGTGATCAACATAAGAGTTGTTTCCACTTGAATTATCTTTCCAAATGTATAAATAAGAGGTCAATTGGATCTTTGTAGAACCAGATATTTCCAACCCATTGAGTGCTGCTCACTAGTGGAAAAACTGTTTAATTAAGACATCAACTTGCACTTTTAAAGGTACATTCGGCCTCCCTACGTCCCAATTTGAAATTTATGATAAACATGAAAGTTGTAGGTACATATCTTATTTGTTCACATCAACTTGAATCACCCCAATCGGAGTTGTACAGCTCCATATATTGTCATTTTACCAAGATATATTTATCTTATCCGAGAGCCACCATTTTTTACCAAAGCTCTTCATGTTCTCTTCCCTTCTATCTATTCAAAATACAACAAAAATACAACACATAAATACTCTTAGTCAAGTACATGCCAACTTGTACATAATATCATGCCAATTTGTCTAGGCATACATACTTCTATTAATTGAACTTTTGGCTAAGAATTTATGCATATTGATTTTAACAATAAATCAAAGTCTTTAACAAAAACATTTGGAAAAAATATAATTTAGAAGAATACTAGAGCGTTGGGGATTCACTTTTGACAAATTAACAAAATTTATTCTTGATCTTTTCTGTAACTCATGAGAGTCAACTAGGGAGTGATCTCACACGGAGATGAAACGTGAATTGCAAACATTTTGCAAGATAATTCTTGTTAGTTTTTTGAGAAACATGCCAAAACACAAGTTGGTTTGTAAAGATTATCTAAGCATTCATTGTGCCAATATTTTCAAAAATAAATCAAAGTCTTTAACAAATCAAAACTATTTATAGAACATGTAATTTTAACAACTAAGAAGATGAATAAAAAAGAGCAAAAGAAAGATAAAAGAACAATACTACAAATTCATCAAAGTTTCACCCCGAGCTATAGCTAGAAGTTTAGAGAAACATAGTGAAAATATAACAAAGATAAAATGAAGGATAATGGATTATTTGATATCTAAATTCTTGGCAAATCTTCCCTTTTATAGGCAACAAAAAATGTTCAACTTGCTTGTGATCAAGTGAACAATTTGCATAATTTTCTAGCTTGGAGCCAGCTAGCATCCTCAATTTCATGTAACTCGTATGCTATGATGAGCACCAAATTCAGACTTGTGATCAACATAAGAGTTGTTTCCACTTGAATTATCTTTCCAAAGGTACAAATTAGAGGTCAATTGGATCTTTTTAGCACTAGATATTTCCAACCCATTGAGTGATGCTCACTAGTGGAAAAACTGTCTAATTAATACATCAACTTGCACATTGAAAGGTAGATTCAGCCACCCTACATCCCGAGTTGGAATTTTTGATAGATATAGAAGTTGTATGTACATATCTTATCTGTTCACACCAACTTGAATCACCCCAATCATAGTTGTACTGACTCGAGATATTGTCATTTTACCAAGGCATGTTTATCTTATCCGAGAGCCACCATTTTTTTATCAAAACTCTTCATGTTCGCTTCCTTCTATCCATTCAAAATACAACACATAAATACTCTTAATCATGTACATGCCAACTTGTGCATAATATTATGCCAAATTTTTCTAGGCATACATACTTCTATTAATTGAACTTTTGGCTAAGAATTTATGCATATTGATTTTATGGCAAGAGAATGTATATTCTATACTAAAGTGAGAGAATTAATGTAATTAAAATATATAATGCCTTGTAAATGATATGTCTATGATGCATTTTTAGACGCTTATCAGTAATGTCTATTAATGCTGTTATTGTTTAATATGAAATTTCATATAGTTGTTGGATTTGTAACAATCACGCTCGACGATATTTTGTTGATTGTGGTTACTTAACGTTGAACATCAAGAATAAATCGAAAGGCAGGTAAATTAATTACTTTTTGATTGGCTTAATTGATTATTGGTTGTGGTTACTGATAATGTGATTTTTTTTTAATGTAAAATGGTTAATTATTATATCAAATTGGTTACATGGTGTTAATAATATATGTTAAGGTTGTTACTATACAATGTGCACGATTTGAATGAACCATGTTTTTGCACGCTATTACTGAACAATATATATGCATAATGTAACTTAATTATGGTGTTACTTAATAATAAATCTTTATGTCATTATTGAACAATGTACACGATTAGAATTAACCATGTTGTTGCACGCTATTATTGAACAATATGTATGCACATCGTTACTATATTATGTGATACCGATTGATGTATCAAATAACATTTTCCTTTTGCGCTTATAGAGTTTGTTAGTGTTTTGGTATACTACGATGGTGAGTGGGATCATTCACGAGAGTTACGACGTTACTCAATTGTTGGAATAATAGTGCCCTTTGAATGTAGTTATGTGAAGTTACAAAGATAATAATGAAGGAATTAAAATGGATCATTCGCAATATGCAATGAAGATACAATATCAGGTTATGGCAAATGGTCCACTCATCGAGATTTGTAGCGACAGTTCAATATATTTCTATATACAAGTTAAACAGACTGAATCAGTCTGGACAAAATTCCCACTGTGTGTAGATGTTGAAAATGTGGTTTGCAGTGAAGACAATCTAATATACTTGGGTAATGTAGTGACAGGAGAAGATACTAGTGTACATTCACGAGCGATTAGCACGCATAATTCTTCATATGATTGTTTTGGTAATTCATCGATTCTGATTTTTCCAACCATCGAAGGGATGGGATCCGCAATATGTGAATATGTACGTTTCCTAAACAAAATATTGATGAGAATGAGTGTGACATAATATCTCGTCCTAGTGTTGAAAATGTTAAACAGAATGCAGTTTTTAGGAGTAAGGAGTTGTTGGCAACAAGTCTAGCATTGTATGCAATACATTATCAATTTCAATTCATGATTTACAAATCAGACAAGAATGAGTATGTCTTGAAGTACTTGGATGACAACTGCAAATTGGGACTTAGAACTTCGATAATAGTAAGGACAACGAATTTCAAATAAGAAAGATTAAGAACAATCACACTTGCTCATTGGACGCAGCAATGGGAGAACGTAGACAAGCAAATTGTTCGTTGATTGCAAGCTACATTAAATATAAGTATGTCTCTGCAAGGAAAGTATATACTCCAGCTAATATCATACGCGATATGATGAAAATCTACGTGGTATCCGTTAGTTACAAGAAAGCTTGGAGAGCTCATGAACGTGCACTAGAAATAATAAGAGGTGATCCTGAACTATCATTTGGAAGACTGCCTACTTATCTGCACATTCTTAAACAAAGAAATCCAAGATCATTTACAAAAATAGAGACAGACGACGGTAATAGATTTTTGTTTGGATTTGTTGCATTGGAGAGATCAATAGAATGATGGAAATATTGCAAACCTATTATCGTAATCGATGGAATATTTTTAACTGGTAGGTATGGTGGGACCCTTTTTACAACGTTACACAAAATGCTAATAACATCATTTTCATATTAGCTTTCGGTGTTGGTGATTTAGAAAACCATTATTCGTGAGAGTGGTTTTTTCTACGTTTGAAAGAAGCATACAGTCAACGTGACTGGCTTGTTATTGTTTTTGATCGACGTGGTAGTATAGAAAATGCAATTGAGAGAATTTACCCAAGTGCAATGCACGGAGTACGTTGTTACCATCTATATCAGAATTTAAAAAGGTAGTTTTGTAAAAGATAAAAATTTATAAGACAACCTTTCAACGTGGCGGCAAGAGCTTACAAAATACCAGAATTCGCAACCTAAATGAGGATGCTCGACTCAATTGATGTTTGATATTCGGGGATATTTGGATAGTTTCAATTTTTTTTTTATTTTAAATGTCTACAAGCCTTGTGACTAACATGATATATATTTATTAATGTAGGAGGACGTTGGATATCAATAGTGGTCTAGAGCATACATGACATCCAACTGGTTCTCTACAATGACATCAAACATTGTAGAGACGGTGAATGCAATTACTAAATCATTTAAGAACTTCCCAATAGAAGTATTGTTCGAGTCCTTGCATTGTTTAGTACAAAAGTGGTTTTACAATAATTCAAATGATGCAAAAATAACATTCACAAGACTTGGATCAAGATGTGAGAGAATGTTAAGAGATAGATCGATTAAGTATCTAGAGATGGATGTATTTTCACAAATTTATTTACTGATCAATTAGCTACCTTTTACTGTCTTCTGTTAGAAAACAATAATTGTAGCATTGATTGTAATATTTTTTTTATTTTTCTATTGAAAATCAAACAGGTGTTACCATCAAGCAAGAGTGCATACCAAGTTAATGATGAAACAATGTCGTACTTGGTAAGAATTGATGACAACGTTTGCTCCTGCAACCATTTCCAGATTGATGAAATGCCCTGTCCACATACAACATCAGTACTTGATAGGAATAACATGTCGATCTACGGTTACTTCTCACCTTACTATAGCAAAGAATCCTATCTTGGAGTATACAACGGTTCAATTTATCCACTTAGTAACAATTTCGATTGGAATTAACCGAAAGAGATAGAAGATATGGTAATTATTGCTCCTGTGTCGAATAGAAGCTCGGAAGACCACATGAAAAGAGTCATCGTAATGTTTATGAGGTTAAGAGGAGATTGAGATGTAGTCGTTGCTCGAAATATGGTCATAACATGTATAAAAATATTACAAATTGCATGGTGATCATGTTAGAATGAATTTGACAATAAATATAGAAATAATATATATACTCTTATCTAGACCTCGTATTTGAGAAATTCATTAAACCACAATGTTACTTTGTGAAAAAGTTTTTTTGTCTTGTAATACCCATTCGAAATTTCAGAATTAGACAGTGCAATCTCCACACGTAGAAAACAACTTAAAAATGGATAACATAAAAAATAGATGTAAATGAGTCATATACTAGAAATTACCAAAAAAAAAAAAATACATTTTTGTAATCATGTTCAAGAAATTGAAGACCGATGAACCCAATCATTAACAATCACGTACACACAATGACAAAATGAAACATACTCAATAAAAAAAGAAAAATATCTTAAATCTTTGACATTTGTTCTATACCCATTCAAAATTTCAATGTTGGTGGAATAAACTTCGCGCATGAAATTGAAGAAATGTATGGTACTAAGAAAAAATTTAACATTTTCCCTTCCATCACTGTTACTGTAAACTTTTTCTTCTGTGGCTTGTTTCTGGCTTTGAGGCAATTCCTTTTTTGAGCCGCACTATTACGCCCGAACTTACTTTTCCTTCTTGATTTGTTATTGCTACGAGATGATGCCATATTTAGATTTCTGTATTGAAAAGCATAATAATGGTTACTTCAAATTATGGAAGACTATGTTTCTAAAATCGTAGAGGCGAAAAAGAATACACTCACCTTAGCGAAGATCGATGAGAATGATAGTCACTCTAAGAGTGAAAAAGTCCTTGGATTTGGTTGGAGATTGAGTGCCTGATGAAGGGGTGTCTGGAGTATTCTAGCGGAGAAGAAGAAACCAAGAATTTTAGGATACTTCAGATTATTTTTGGGTATTTTAAGAATTAATCCCACTAATTAAGTTTGATAAGATTTGGCCCCTGAAAAATAGCACATTAGTTATTATTTTAATTGGAATTTTGAAAATATATATTGCTGGTTTATTAATTAAATACAGTAAAATTTTGTTATAATTAGTAATATTAAAAAATTTAAAACAATTTAGTATAAATGGAAAATCAATAAAAAAAAGTGGATATGATTCCTAATTTTCTCCGAATTTTAGTGTATTGTGGTATGTGGACGTGTGCAAAACATTAACGCTCAACCCAACATGAATAATTTTTTTTTTATTGCTGTTAAAATTTGTTTAGTGAATTGGGCCACCTCGTATACAACGGCCCATCCACTTGATAAAGGTTTTCAGCCCATGAAGGTTGGCCCACTAGAGTCGAATGATTTAATTTTGGCTATTTGAATTTTTTTGGGAAAATTTTGGGCGGTCCACCGTTAACGCCATAGTGGGTTGAAAAGTCATATGATATAATTTTAATTCAACTAAAGTCATACTTTATTACTAAAAGACCAATATACTCTCCAATTGTAAAAGCATCATTTAAACACGTAAAACCAACAAAATCATTTCAATAGTTGTTTAGAAATTCTTTCATTTACTTTTAACAATTTTCATCTTTTTCTTGTGTTTGATTCTTCTCACCGTAACCTCAGAAACCAGATACAAACAATTCGAAAAGTCGATATTTCAATGGCGAATATATTTTTTATTTTTATGTTTTGTATAAAGTAACCATTTTCGGTTAAAAATAATCATGAAAATATTGAGATATTGTTCCAATTGAAACATATGCAATGCGCTTAATAAATGGAGTTTGGATAAAACCGATTCAACTAGTTTTTGATAATGTAGTTGTTGTGAGTTAGGATTTTATGTTGGAACATGTAAAATGCTTGATATTGTTTCAATAGATGTGTTTCAATATATGATAATCGTTTCTAATGATAGTGAAATTTGCTGATTTTTTCTCTCTGCTTTTAATGATAGTGAGCGATTATTCTTTCTTCATCTTGGCATTGCTCAAGTATATGTTTGCTTACTTTTAAGGGACTCGAGATATCTTGGAAGAGCTTTAATTTGCAAACAAAATGATGTACATTAATCCGTGATCTTGTTTTAGAGGATTTGTGATAATCTTGTTTTGAAAAAAAAATTAAAGATTGTTAAACCTATGATTCTTGTAGTGAACCTTTATGATTCTTGTAGTGATAATGAAGAACTATGATCCGATCAATCAAGAGCTGGGAGTGTTAATGAAAAGGATCAAGTTCAAAGGATGTTCAACAAGAGAAAGATGAATGGTGGCTTCAATAAAGATATATTTATCCGTGATCTTGTTTTAGAAGATTTGTGATCTTGTTTTGAAAAAAAAAATTTAAAGATTGTCATTTTAAGCTAAAGAGACGATTTCAAAGCGGGTTAAATCTATCATAGGCGTTAGCAAAGCTATCGGTCTTGACTGTCTCGTCGAGACCATTCGAAAACATATTATAATAAAATTACGAGCACGTGTGCAAATTCTATGTTCATTTTTATTGTGATACTATTTTGCATAATACAGTATCAAACAACACACATGACTATGATACCATGCTTTTATCTTTGATACTGTATTATTATACAAAACAATATAATGGATTAGAACATGGATTAAAACAAGTATAAAATTACTAATGCACATTACCTAAACAAAAACAAAGATCATAGACAAAACTAAGACATTCAAACAAAGATATCACGTGTTCAAATCTTGACATAATTAGACAGTATCAAAGAATAAAAGTACGGTATCATAAATAAAACTCATTCCACATAGAATAAAATAGTATCATGGATTAAAATAGTATCAAAATATACTAATGCACATTACCTAAATAAAAGCAGTATCATAGATTAAAACTAAGACATTCAAACAAGATTATAGGATTAATACATATGCCTACATAGTTTTAGATGACTTCCCTTTAACTTGAGAATGATTGGCGTTCTTCTTTCTTCATTTTAGCATTGCTCAAGTTTGTGTTTGCTTTTAAAGGACTCGGATACCTTGGAAGAGCTTTAATTTGCAAAGAAAAGGATGTACATTTATCCGTGATCTTGCTTTTAAAGAATTTGTGATAATTGTTTTGAAAAAAAAAAAAAAAATTAAAGATTGACATTTTAAGCTAAAAAGACTACTTCAAACGGGTAAAATCCATCATAGGCGTTGGCAAAGCTATTGGTCAAGACCGATCTCGTCGAGACCATTCCGAAAACATATTATAATAAAAATTTCGAAACGTGTGCAAATTATATGATCATTTCTATTGTGATACTGTTTTTGTGATACTCTTTTACATAATACAGTATCAAACAACACACATGACTATAATATCATGCTTTTATCTTTGATACTGTTTAATTAGTCATATGTTTTGTTTGATACTTTTTTATGTAAAACAGTATCATAGATTAAAACATGGATTAAAACAAATATTAATTTATATGAATGCATATTACCTAAACAAAATATTATCATGGATTAAAACTAAGACATTCAAACAAGATCACTTATTCAAACCTTGCCATAATTAAACAATATCAAAGATCACATAGAAGTATCACATGATAAAAATAGTATCATGGTTTAAAACGGTATCAAAATATACTAATTACCTAAACAAAACAATATCATGGATTAAAACAATATCATGGATTAAAACAATATCATAGATTAAAACTAAGACATTCAAACAATATCACGAGTTCAAACATTGCCATAATCAAAGCAAGATCACGAGATTAAAACACTATCATGGATTAAAACGATATCAAAATATACTAATTACCAAACAAAAGCGATTATCATGGATTAAAAGCATTATCATAGATTAAAACTAAGACATTCAAACAATATCATAAGTTCAAACATTGCCATAATTAAACAAGATCAAAGATCACATATATATATATATATATTCAAACAAGATCGCGAAAAAAAGCAAGATTATCATGGATTAAAACATGTTTCAAATGATAGTAAAATATTATGACAAAGTTTCAATCTATTAAATCTTGTCATAATTAAACAGTATCATAGATTAAAACTAAGGCATTAAAACAGTATCATGGATTAAAACTAAGACATTCAAATATTAGAAACATTCAAGCTCCTATTTACAACAATTCTATGTCCATTTATATTGTGATACTGTTTTCTGTGATACTGTTTTGTATAATATATTATCAAATAAAATACCATGACTAAACATTAGATGATGGAACATTCAATCTCCTATTTACAGCAATTAGATGGTGGAGCATTCAAGCTCCTATTTACATAAGATAATAGAGTATTCAAGCTCATATTTACAGCATTCAAGCTCATATATACAACATTCTATGCTCATTTCATTGATGATCTGCTTTTGTTTAATACAATATCAAATTGTTATTCTATAATACAAGATCAACAATGAGATGTTACCTCATTGTTTATATAATCGAAAAATACTCATTGTTTACATAAATGCTAAAATACTCAACCTAAATACTCAACCCAAAGTTAATCATATTGGTCACCTCTCTTGCAAAGACGGATAGATCAATGCTAAGCTGTTAAGACATTAGGAATAGAGTACAACCACGTAAGATGAAGAAATAAAAAAGCATACAAACCAAATATAAGGATTCAAACAATGTGACCAAAGTCCATAAAACGTTATTTTTTAGTTTCACAAACTAACAAAATCTTCACAAAAAAAGCGCCTAAAAAGTGATCTAAAATCTTCACCAAGAAAAGTGCCTAAAAAGTGACATTGTGCCTTAGAAGCACTCATGGGAGGTCATGGGAGGTGAAGCGGTGGTCATTTGGAGGTCGAGGAGGAGGTCGCGGAGGTCGCGGAGGTGGAGGCGTCTTTGGAGGTGGCCGGAGGTTGTCATGGGAGGTGGCCAAAGGTTGTCGCCAGAGGTGGAGGAGGTTTGTGGAGTTGAAAGATTGTGTCAATGAAAATATGGTTAAAATGGGTGATTTTGGAATTAATATAAAATATTGATGTGAAGTATGACTTAATCACAATTTAAAAAGTTTTGACCTAATTTGAAACAAGTCATGTGGAGATGACTTATTTGCAATTTTCCCAATTTTTTTTGGGGTAAATTCAAGGCCGATTCTTGTTTTGACACTTATGAGCTCTAAAATCATATGATTAAAACTTAATTCAATTAATGTCACATTTTAGAGCTAAAAGACCAACATACCCTTAATTGTAAAAAAAGCGTTAATTGTGAGACTATTTGTTGTGATACTGTTTTATATAGATAATGTGTTATGGTACACTTACACCATGCTTATATCTTTGATATTGATTTATTATGATAATGTTTCAACCTATGATCTTGTACTACTAATAGAGCATTTTAAGAACAGTATCATTACTTCAACTATTAGAACATCTTGTATTTAGTTTTATATATGATACTATTTTGTCTATGATACTGTTTTATATAGATAATGTGATATAATACTGTCTTGTCTATGTTACTGTCTTGTCTAATGGATCTTGCTTACAACTTTAGCATCTATAACCCCATAAAACAATTGAACGACGATGTTAGAACTTGAGACACAATATCAAAACCATTGCAAATAAAATGACATTTAGAAATTAGAATGACATTGCCTAAATATAGCAGTGTCAAGAAATCAAACCAACCACTCAATACTGATACGAAAGCCAATTTACTAACCACCTGCTCGGAATAAGCAAGAAAAACAATACAAACAAACTCCAAATGAGCAAATGGTCGTACACAAATGTTGCAATCTAAAAGTCAAAGTTTACAACATCAATTTATAATTTTTCATGATGGAAGATTAGGAGAAAACATCACGATAAGCATATTATCATATGGTATACTTATACCATATTTTTATCTTTGATATTGTTTTATTATGATAATATTTCAACATATGACACTGTTATTTTATTGGATTGTAATTTGTGTATGTGATACTGTTTTATTAAGATATTTTTATATACAATACTAATATATTAAGACACATTTATCTGTGATACTGTTTTAGTATATATGATACTGTTTTAACAAGAAAAATTAAGGATTATCATTTTAAGCTAAAGAGATGACTTCAAACAGCTCGTCGAGACGATTCCGAAAACATATTATGATAAAAATTCTGAGCACGTATGCAATTCTATGTCATTTCTGTTGTGATAATATTTTGTGATACTGTTTTGTATAATGTAGTATCAAACAACACACATGACTAACAACACAAAGAAATAATCTAATGGCCAATTTAATACAATATCAAGCTGCTATTCTATAATACAGTATCAAAATTTTCTATAATACAATATCAAACTACAAATCATGGCCACAACTAATATAATGATACTATATTCTATGATATTGTTTTATTATAATACTATTTACTATAATATAATATCATCCATATAGAAATTCATCAAACAAATCATCCATATAGACACTCCAGCACTGAGACAACTCGAGTTCAACATTAAATCTACATATTATTGCACTTAACAAGAAATTGACTAAGTTCCAACTTATTACTAGAATTTGCATCGACTTTCATTATACCAGCTAACCTTACCAAGGTTCTATTTCATTACAACATCAGTTCTAACTACTACCTTCTCCTATATTTCTTCATCTGCCCGGAGTTAATACTTCTTGGGATGAGTGTCTATTTCTTCCGTCTTTCAAATCTTCTCTGGATTCTTGGTTGGCTGTCGGCTAGTACTTTCGTGCAGGCATACTGCAAAGGAACACATCATCAGCATATTCTGAGCAAGTTTAATACATTGATAAATTTTAACTCCAACATTCATGATGGTTATCATCCAACATCGACAATAAACTTATTTTCAAGCATAATAAAGAATAGGGAGATTTATGTCGGTGGAAAAATGTGTCGGTGGAAAATATGGTTAACAATGGTGATTTTGGAATTAATTTAAAATATTGCTGTAAATTATGACTTAATCACAATTTTGAAAAAATAATTGACCTAATTTGAAACCAATCACATGCATGTGACTTATTGGCAATTTTCCTTTTTTTTTCCTCGTTAAACTTCCATAATTTTCCTTCGATAAAACTATTAATCGTTACTCTGATAATTTGAAACTATTGACTGTTACACTATATAACTATTTATATTTTTTTTCTCATTCTATATAATTATTGACGGTTACTCTATATTAACGGTGATTGAACCTGGTTCATATACCACTTTGTCAAATTGCTTCTTTAGATTATAGTATCCAATTTTACTCAAAGTGGGGTACACAGACATGATCCTCTTTTGTAAAAGGTTAAATAGATTTGTAGAGAACTCACTGACTACTTAGAGGAAAAATCATTTTTCGATGTCAACATATTGTAGTAATTTCTTTACACTAGAAATTTTCCTTCAAAGAAGAATATTAAATATATAGGTAACAATAATTTGGCCGAATAAAGAAAATCAGTTTTCACTGTCAATATATTATAATAATTTCTTTACACGAGAACTTTTCCTTGAAAAAATTATTATAATGTAAGTTACCATAATTTGGTCCAATGAAGATGGGCAAGGGTGGAGCCAGGATACGACTTAGGACTGGACTGGGAGAGGAGGGAACTGCCCTCACGGGGGTTCGGAGGTAGCGCCCCCGAAATATTTTTTTTTCAAACTACAATTACTTAGTCCATTTTTATGATAATCTAATATTTTTTTATAAGTCATAATCTTTAAAAAGCTTACAAGAAGTTATTACACAAAAATATTCAAGATATAAAACTAGTAGCTAAAGAAAGTTGTGTCCGACGATTTTTTACAGTTGCGAATTCTTCTATAATAGAATCTATATTTATTTATTAACAAGGTCCTCTCAACAAAAATTATTATGTAGTCAATGTACAAAATTGTTTTAGGAGGGTGTCCTTAACTCAGATTTTAAAAGATTTGTTAATATTTATAAATTTAAATGGATTTCATGAATTTGAATAGAATTCCACATAATTTATAAGATTTCAACAGAATTCTATATTTTAAATTTCAATATATTCTTATGGATTTCAAATAATTTTCATGGATTTGTGGTCTTTTTATTAAAAATGACAATTTTACATTGTTTTTATTCTAAATAGTTCGAGAGACTGCCCTACATAAACAAATATTTTGAGTAGAATTTTGGAAAATGAATTTTGTTTGAAATATAAAGAACTAAAAACTCTATTCAATCAAAGAGGTAAATGATTCGATGGATTGAGAGGTATACCAATTCGACATCTGTGTCAGCTAAGCTCTTAGATAATAAACTAATAAATAGGTCATCCGTCGTCTCTAAGCTCGAAACGTAATTAGATCCATTGTTTGGGGGGATTCACATTACTATTATCAATTTCTTCAATTTTGAATTAAAAAAATTGATTAAAGAACAAAGCTTCTTCAAAAATAAATTTAAAATAAAGTTTAATTTTTACTTTCTTTCTACTTGTCCTTTTTTATATAATCATCTATTTCATATCCGAGACTAAATGATGTATACTTAGGACTTGTTCGGTGTAGTTTTTTTTTTTTCCAAAAAATTTTTTTTTTTTTTTGCCTACTTTTTGATTTTTCAATTTTTTTGTTTTCAAATTTTTTTGTAGTGTAAAAATTTGAAAAGTCAAAAATAGTAGGCAAAAAAATGAATTTTTTTGAGAAAAAATGGGAACCGAACAAGCCCTTAAGATTCATTTTATTCCAAAATCAGTTGTTTAACCATCTTGTATAAAAAATTATTTTATGGCTTAAAAAGATAATTTACATGTGTCGCATTTGACGAATAAATATTTTCAAATTCATAAAAGAATTTTTAGTGCTATTCTGATTTTACAGTCCAATATCTAATTGTCCTATATAGTAATTATCTAATTAATATTTACCAATAGATTATTTATATATTTCAGTCCAATTGTTTGGTTTAATGGTCATGAAGCATTAAGAACAAAAATTTCGAAGACGATGTTTGACAATTGTACAAAAAGAAATATTAAAATAAAAAATAAAAAATTCAATAAACTTCCAGGGTAAATTGAAAATCAAGAACAATAGTTTACTACAAAAACTTGTAGCACAAATTGAGGAGTGAGGAGAGAGGTGAGAGGAAGAGATGCATAAGAGAAGAATTGAATTGAAATTTTGAGGGGTGTAGATAAAATTCTTAAAGAATTGGTTATTCATATTTATGAGGTCGAAATCCATACAAATCTGTTTAAATCTTCTAATTAATGAAATCTTCAGAAATCCACTAGTAATTGGGGACACCTAAATTTCTAAAGAATCTATTTAAATTTGAGTTGAAGACTCCTAAATTTTAATTGAATCTATTAAAATCTGAGTTGAAGACACCTAAATTTCAATTGAATCTATTAAAATCCGAGTTAGGGACACCAAAATTTACATGTATTTTTAAAATCTATTTAAATCTAAGTTGATGACACCCCCCTTATAATATAATCTATATTTATTTTATCTAAAATTAAGCTATGTAGTCGATACACAAAATATTTAAACCCTATAATAGCGTTATATATATGACTGAAGCGTGCAAAATTCAATGACTACATTACAAAAAAAAATGCATAAGTACATTTGGATTTGGGCTTTTTTTGTTTTTGTTTTTTGTTTTTAATACAAAATGGGCCAAATTTTTGGGTAGCCCTTGGCTGAATGCATAAGTACATTTGGATTTAGATTTTTTTTTATTTTTTCTTTTTTTAATACAAAATGGGCCAAATTTTTGGACAGCCTGAACTTCAGCCCAGGGATGCCCTCCCTAATTCCGTTTTCTATTTATGTTCTCAAGGATTAAATTAGAACCGTTTTCATCCAAATGGATGAGGCTGGCCAACTACTATCAAATAAAAGGTTTTTCCATGGGGGTGGTATAAATGTATGTATAGAGAAAGAGGGTTGGCGAGATGTCACGTAATGTAGAGGTAATAATAGATGAGATGTCATATTAGATGATAATAGTGATAAATGAGATGTCAATTAATTAGTGGTAAACGACATGTCAGTCAAGTGGAAATAATTGTATATGAGATGTCACATCAAGTAACTAATATTAGTCATAAACGATATGTCAATTAAGTAGTAGTAGTAGCATTGGTACGTGAGAAATCACATCAAGTCATGTCCCTATCACATTTTATTTGTATAGTGGATAGACATATGTGGAGGATAGCACGCAATAAGAGAACTCATCTTGTTACTTACTCATGTAGCTATGACTAGAGTTGTCAAATCTCTAGCTAGCATTTCAAGGTCAGCAATTGATGGGAGGTATATATATATAGTGCCGATTCGAGCATGTGCCCGACTCTCACGGGTGTGATTCACACCCGTGAGAGTCGGGCACATGCTCAATCGAGCAACACACAAGTGCTCTTAATAGGAGAACTTATCTTGCTAATCACTCAAGCAGCTAAGGTCAAAGTTGTCAAATCTCTAACTAGTATTTTAAAGTCAACTCAGTATGTGTTGAGGAGTCACTTAGTAAATCATGTACGTAACATGTTGTTAGTTCAAAGGTTTCAAAAAGAAAACATTAATGGCTTAGTCAGTTCTCACTTCTCACATAACTATGTATTATCACGTGTATGCCTTCTAAAATACTAATAGTATATGTGCTTTAAAATACAAAATTGTGCTATCTCACACAAAAATCCTCCACATGCAAATTTTTTACCTTCTTTAGGTGACAAAAAAAATTTAAAATGTAATTCAAATAAATTGAGATTTTATATTAATGAACTGAGATTCAAAACCAAAGTTATTAAATCCACCAATATTGAACTACACGACTTACTAAGGTGAATCAAAGTGCTCAATTCAATTCAAAAATATCATACCATATTATTTTTCTCGTGTAATAGAAAAAAAAAAGTGTGCATTTCATATTTTGACCATTTTGTTTTTATAGTATATTTGAAACTATCCTTTTTATTTTCCTTTTCTCTTGTTTAAATTTAGATAAGAACATTTTTTTAGTATTTTTTTCCTCTTCTTGCACAACGTCTACCTCTTTTTATTTTAAAAATTGATCGACAATATCCCAAAACTTTGAATAGAAAATTGATTTTTTTAATCAAACTTTGAATTTTATACAATGCCAATTTGAGCGTGCGAATTGGGATTTGATTTTGAACTTCGTTTATCATGGCTGATTTTCTCTACTGTATTGCTTTCAACTCAATCATGTTATTCTAATTTTCCATCGAAATTTAATGACAAACCTTCATTTTATAATGTATGGTATTAAAGACTGGTTAAATGCACAATGGGTCACCCAAATTTAAGCGGAGTTGCATCTAGGTCATTCGTCTTCAATTTGGTGCAATCAAGTCTTCCAACTTCCATTTTCTTGAAAATCTTGATCACTCGTCTTCAATTTGATATAATCATGTTACCCAACTTCGATTTACTTACAAGTACTCTAGTTATTGTATCCACTATCGTCAATTTAACTCCTAGCTTTCAACCTTTAACCACGTGAAGTTTTAAAAAGAAAAATTAATTATCTCTATCTTGGTCAAACTTATTAAATATTATTCTCAATTAATTAAATTATTTGTCAAAGGGTATTTATAGTCACACTATATTCTTTTCTTATAAATACATCATATTTTAATTGTATTAAAAGTCCTTAATCTTTACTTATTTTCACATTAATGTTCCAACTTTTTTCATGGCATTCTTATTTTCAGTCCTTCATTAATTAACACATATTGCCTATGATGATAATTTTCACCCAAAAATTATGTTAGCATGCTTTAAAATAAGAGGTAAATATTTGGCTGCACTTCTATTTGTTATTTATTTATTTAAAGATACGAAGAAAAAATAAGTCTTTTTACATCCTTTTAACATAATATTTGAACGAAAATCATCATCATGGACAATATATACTAATTAATGCAAGGTTGGGGATAAGAGTGTGATTAAAAAAAAAAAGAAAAGAAAAGAAACCAGAGACATAAGTATGACTAGTAAGTAAATGTTAAAGATTTTAATGTACTTAAAATAAGGTATGTGTCAAGGAGTCAATCAGTGAATCATGTAGCTAGTATGTGGCAGACTTAGAGATGTTTGCCATTGCTTATAAACACTTATAAGCTGGTCAAACATCATTTTTATCCACACATTTTGTAGAATTCACAACTTTTATCAACTTTTTATTTACACATTTTGTAAAACTTACTGCTTATAATCTATAAAAATTTATACCAAACATACTATTAAAGACTTCAATTTTTTTTTTTTTTTTAATCAATTGCTTAGTCAAAACTTTGCATTGTCACGTGTATGCCTCCTAAAATAGTAGTGTTACACATTCTTTCAAATTTAAAGTAGTAAAATCTCACATAGGAATCCTTAATGTGCTGTTTATTTTAGACCTTCTTTATGTGGTGAATTTCTTTTTTAAATCTACTCAAATAAATTGAGATTTTATATTATTCAATTGAAATTTTAAAGAAAACTTATCACCTTTCGAATAGATAAATCCAACAACATTGAACTACACAACTCACTAAAATAAATTGACAAATGCTCAATTCAGGTACTTAAATTGTCAAGAGTAGAAAATTTTAAAACATTTTTCAGAAAATAAATAGTCTTATTAAATATTAAAGAATCATATTTTATATTTTAAGTTGAAACCAAAACAATAATATAATATATAAACTTTTAAATCGCTTTATATTCCGTGAAAACAAACTCTATCTTATATAAAGCGAGCCTTGTTACTTCACTTAGATCTCGTCTAGCTTTTAATAGACAATTTTCTGCTACATTTTTTACTTATAAGTAGGGGCAAGTCTATGTATTTAATTCAAGAGACAATTTGAAGAAATTTTTGACTTGAATCAGTTTAATCAGTATCCATAATGCTCTCAAACTCAGAGAGAGTATGACTAATTAAATGACACTGCCATAACATAAAAATTATTATTTCAGCAAGGAATTAAAACTTCAAAATTTACATACTAAGATAGAACAACTGGATTGAGGCTACTAACATGAACTGTTGTTTTAAACAACCTTGGCATCACCTGAAATGTCAAATTCTTAAACATTCCACTATCTAGATTATAAGAATACAAACTTCCACCTTTGCACTCCAACAGGATTTCCCCATTCTTCAGAAGACACAGAATCCTTACTAATTTCCAACTCAAATTGTTCTTCCTAATTGCATAAGTTTTTTGAAATTCTGGACCAATGTACCTTGGAGAGTAATTAGGTCCAATATAGTTTTTACCCAAAGATTTTGCACTCCATATTCTTTCATCACCCAAATATCTATAACCCCATTACCCAGAGGCAAAGGCACAAAAGCACACAAGAAACTCCTAATACAGCAACATAAGAACTCATCCAACTTCTTAAGGCCCCACTGTTGGCTTCAAGATCTTTCTAAATGAATCATCAGAAAGGTCAAATGATACTATGATCCTGTCACGACGCCAGTTGTGTTTTTCCATTGGCTCATCCAGTGAAGTCTCTTACTCACCAAAACTCCTATTGAAGACCTTTTCTCTAGTCTATAAGGGAACTCACCTATGCTTCTCTACTCATTAATTAGTACATAGATTACATATCTGAACATCTGATCTATGTGAATTAATATACTTTAATCTCCGGAAGTGCCTAGGATTATCGAGATTATAGGCACTTGGATACTAAACTATCTTGATCACCTTGTACTCTTTGGTAACCGGATGGAACCCGAATTCAAATATGACAATTTGATCTTGGAATTCAATGGAATTTGGTAGCAATTTATAGTCCCTTGTAAAAGGATTGTAATGTATAACGAGTTAGCTAATAATGAATCAACCAAGCATAAAAGGCCGTTGCATGAGCCAATCACACTAAATTCTAGCACGTAACTGTAAATGGAGTATCAAAATTTCTCACTATTTGATTGTCAACAACATTAGAAAATTCAAGAGTAAATTACACTTACAATTTTGATTTTTTTAGGTTTGTAACAATATATCTCTATTCAATTTTATTAGTAGATATTGTTCTCTATCATTTCATTAATTCATACAAATGGTTCCTAAATAGTTATTTTTGACGATTTTGTCTTTAACTTAAATAAATTAAAATAAAAGAAAAAATAAAATATAACGGAAAAATTGCAATTAGGGGGACTAACATTTTCAAAAATGCAAATAAATCCTAAAATTTTTTATTTATTTATTTATTTTTGATTTTTACTTAAAATAATAAAAATTTGTAATCAAAACTCAAACCTTCTAATTATGTTCATCGAAGGACCTTTGAAGTATGTAAAGATTTCGTTCACAAGTCCATTAATTGACAAAAAATCAAGCACGTGATCTAAATTTAATCAATTTAACAAGGACAAAATAATTTATTCTCATTCTATTATTTAAAACAATTAAAAAAAAAAACAGAAAATTTTTAAGAAAAAATAAAAAGGGTCATCCCACCCCCCCTAAAAAGAACAACCGGGAGAGATTTCTCCCCATTTGTTAGTCCAAATACTCGATGGTTTCACACAAATAAAGAAGATATCCTTCCTGGTTTTGCACGATCGAGCGAGATTTCTCACCCCAGGTTGCCGACCCAAACCCCATCGATTTGGGGTGGGAAATGAGGAAGAGAGGAGAGAATTCTTCCATTTGTGCGAATTAATGAAAAGATGTAGATGATATTTGAGAATAAAATTGAATAGAGATGATAGTGTTATAAAATTGAAAGAACGAGGAATATGAGTGTAATTTACCCAAAAATTCAACAAAGTGATGCTGGTTGTGAATTGGATAATCACAATAGAAAATTAAGCATGACCTTTGATCAATTAGTACATAGGAAATGTGTTATCATTAATACTCGTGCAAAAATTAAAATTGTATTCTGAGTACTTAATTCTATTTATATATTATGTTCACATATTACATGCATTATTTTATTCTGAAAATCTGTGCATGTTATTTGATACAAAATTGATTAATAATGGCATCATTATTTACTTCCCATGCACTCATTTTATTCTGAAAATTTGTGCATGTTATTTGATACAAAATTGATTAATAATGACATCATTATTTACTTTCCATGCACTCCTTTGTCAATATTCATGGAAATAAATTCCAAAAAGTTTACCGCTCCTTGTTAATATTTATGGAAATAAATTCCAAAAATTTATCAGAGTGAACTTGAACATAAATTGCTGTTGTATCTCATGATACATAATGTAACGAAGTTCTAGCATAAAGACGTCCCAATTGAGGAAGACAAATTGTCTAACGGATGTTAGATCTAAAGCTCTTGGTAGTGGTATTTGAAACCAATATGATAGATAACCTGAGAATGATAGATTGACACAAGCACTACTTGTCATGTTTGTGTTGACAAAGAGATGTTTTTATCTTACACTCCGATCAGTGGAAGACAACTCTTTATAGAAAATTTTTCTACTTTACAGATCATTGGACTAGGTAAAGTAGTGCTGAAAATGATCTCGAAAAATGAAGTAATCCTAATTGATGTTCTACATTTTCTAGAGATTCGCAAGAATTTGGTTTCTGGTCCATTGTTGAGCAATAATGGATTCATGCTAGTGTTTTTTAGTCTGAAAAATTTGTATGTACAAAAAATGAGATGTATGCAGACAATGAGTACTTAGCCATTGGATTGTTTAAGATGAATGTAATGCTTGTACTTCATGATATTAACGATTTTATATTTCTAAGCACAATTCTACTCAAAAGCCAATGGATTTTGTTTAAGATGAATCCCAATATGCTTGCTTACTTCATGATATTACAACGAACTTTTATATTAAAAAGCTACGATGCACAATTCGGAGGTACTCAAAATTGTGAAAGTGATTTTTAAAAAGATTTTTATATGCATTTTATCTCCAATTTAATTTAAAACTAGATTATTCACCTAATATCAATTTAATATAAGGCAATTTGATCTATTGGTCTAAAAAATTTTTGGAAGATAGTGTTGCTCTCTTCAAGTTATAATATTTGAATATTTGAACATTTGAACAACATTAAAATGTTGAGATGTACTATAGTGATATCTTGTTAAAATAAAAAAGCTAACAATGTTGCAATACGGAGGTAACAAGTTGGGGACCAAAACTAAAAATTTCCCCTGCATCATAAATTGGGTCAAATTCAAGAAGGGACCTAATCACTTATTCATCTATCCAGATTATAACGTCTCAAAGTTCCAACCCAAATAATTTATAGTAACAAACCAACAAAAACGGAAGATATAATCATTTTCGTGCCAAAATTTTATCTTATTCTATTGTTATGTTTTCTTTTCATCAATCTCATGCCACCGAAACATGCCAAAAGGCTCACACAAAGAGAGTTAGGTGATCGAAACGCCTATGTCAAAATTCTGCTTGCCAACTTAAAATATATATGTGATCAAATTAGAACAAAACAAAGATAGGTGACCAAATAGGAACAAGCTCATAAGTTTGGTGACCAAACAGGGATTTTACCCAATTTCACAAAGATTGGGGGTCCTAAAGCCTCGAAAGTCGAAACTGAATAAGGACCCATTTGATAAATTTCGCAAAGATTGGGGATCTAGCTATTATTTTCCTAAAAGAATTCCCCAATTGTGAAAAGTTTGACACACTCGTCGAAACCCTCAACTGTGCAGGGTTTTAGGCTTAGCACTGCTAAAAACGCTTACATTTTTCGGATCTCACAGAAAAAAAAAAAAAATAAAAATCATAGAAATGGCCATCGCTGCCGCTTCCATCGCCGCCAGATCTGTATTCCGGTCGTCATCCGTGCGGACCGCCGCCACCAGGCTCGGCTCCCAAGCGAAGGCTGCTCGCTGCCCCTTCCGCCTTCCTTCCAGGAACCCCCTCGCTCACCGCATTTTCCGGTAAATAATTATGTTCATTCGAATGTTAATAGCGTTTGGATTTTAATATATATGAAAATTATGCATTTTTAATTTAAGGGTTTTCTTTCGATTTTGCTTTTTTGGGTTGAACAAATTTGAAGGTGTCCAGCTGAGATGAGTGCGTGTGTGGAGTCAATGCAACCCTACCACAGCGCCACAGCCTCAACATTGATGACGTCGATGCTGACAGTCTCCTGTGGTTTCGGTTGGCTTCCTGAAGGTACTTTGTAGTTTCTCTAACGGGATATGTAAACCTTTATGTGCGTTTTGAATATATAGTGAAGGCTATCCTAAAGCTTAAATTATGCCTTGATTTAAAAGTGAATTGCATTGGTGGGGTAAATAGGGATGGCAAACGGGTGGGGGCAGGGCTGCCCTGCCTGCCCTGCCCATCCCCGACCTGGCGGGGATTTTTGGGAGGCGAGGCCGGCCGTGTGAGGATTAAAATACCTCTATTTACCGTCCCGATTAATTAATTAATTATTTTTTAAAATATGATTTAAATTTAAAAATATAAAAATAAAATAACATAAAAAGATTCGAACAGGAACCATGTTCCTATTCGTGCCCCGTTTACCTAACATTGCTGGGCAATGCGGTGCGGATATTCTGCAAACCCTATTAAAACAACAAATGCAGATGATATTTTTATATGTCTATGTTTAATGTTTATTGTAATATGATTCTTGACTTGTGCTTCTTTAGTGTGTTTGAGCCCTTTTTTTCCCCGGAAAACTTATTTTCGTCTTCAAATTAGTTGGAATGATGTTAGCTTTTGTCACAACAAGTAATTGCATCTTTGACATCACTGTTCCAAGATTTTTGTAGATTTTTTGGATATCCCATACTATTCCTAACTTTACACTTTCAATGTTCTAGTCTTTTTCCTAAGACAAGCACATGCTGTTCATAAACCGAGCCCCCACTTCCATAATTTGTTACAGCGGTCGGACCGCAGTAAGCTAATTGCAGCATATCGAGGTTAACTCGGACAGCATTGCAACTGTAGTTTACTTATTGCATCGCTTTTTAAACTTTAAAAATGTTTCGTATTGAAGTGATGTTGTTAGGTATTATGATTACTCAAAATTTGCGAAGTATCTACAAAATAAAAAATTCATCCGAGTTGTTTTCCCTTGTGTTGGAAAAATTGAACTCTTTCATGTTGTGATACTATATGGATGATAAGGGTCATAACCAAAATTTAATATTTTGACTAGGTATGATAGAAACCATACGGGAAATTAGAATTGTGGACTAAAACGAAACATTTTTAAAGTTTAAAGTGCGACCACGGTTGTACACCCGTCCCAGTTAACCTTGGTATGCCGCGGTTCACTTACCGTGGTAACACATTATGGAAGTGTACCGCGTGATTGTCTTGAAAAAATTTAAGAGTGTTGAAATTGTCAAGTTAGGGATAGGAAAATATGGGATAGATCTAATATTTCTTGGGATAGAAAAGTCAAAGATGCTATTATTTCTTCTGACAAAAGCTAACATCATTGCAAAATGAGTTTTCCTTAGGAAAGAAAAACTAATTTGATTGCAAAAATGAGTTTTCCTAAAGAAGCTAACATCATTTACTGACCACGGGCCCCAAGGAATGGCAATTGGGCAGAGCCGCCCGTGGAACAGCTGCTCGGTCCATTATTGGCCTGGGCTAAAATAAGAGTCGAGCTGGCTCATCCCTTGAAATATGCGGGTCGGCCCATGTAATATATATTTTTTATTTTCTTAAGAAAAAATATTGCATTAAAAAATTAACGAGCTGGGCTCTTGGCTAGTCCGGTTCGGCCCACGGACCATGGGCCAGACCGGGCTTGCCCTTAGAAGAAGCTGGTCATTTCTCCAAGCACATGTATCTTGTAGAGAGAGATTTCCATTATCAATTCGATATCCTGATAGCAACCATCTGAGAGTGCACAATTGTTTGTTCTTAGAATTTACTTCAATAATTTCCTAAACATGTAGGGAAAATTACTGCGACTGTTCTCAACAAATGGGATTATTGACACTATGTTCCCATTTTTTTCCTTCTAAATATAGGTCCCAACTTTCAATGACATAACGAAGAGGTCCTTTTCGACAGTTTCACTGGCATTAGTGTCGGTGAAAAGACATTTTTTCCTGCACATTCAAATAAAAGAAATATAAATGATAAAAATGAAATTAAAAAAAAAAAAACTGATGTTCTTTGCTTGGGAAATTGAAAGTTGGATCCCATATTCTGAAAGGAAAAAGAAAAGAATGGCAACCCAATGCCATTTATCCAAAAGGTTGGGGACCTTGGTTGTAATTGTCTCACCATGTATGACCTTATGTTTTTCTTTCTCCTTCTTTATCCATAAAGCCACATTGTGTTCAATGAAATTTCTTTTACCCCTGCTTTGTTATAAAACTCCTTAAAAGTAGCCTAACCAGTGTGTTTTTATTCTTGCTTTAGATATCTAGCGACACCTGTAGGGCTCTCCTTTGCTGTTCTGTTCCATCACATCTCCGGTAAGTTAGTTTTTTTCCTCTCAACAACGTCCTAATGTTAATGGAAGCATAGTAGGTGCCTTTTGTAATCTTAGGTTTCCACCCAATCTAGAAGCAGACAGCATGTCCTTCTATATCATCCTTGTTTTCCTTCCTCTCTACACACTTACCTCTCATGGATGATGAGGTTGAGTTCCTTAAGTAATATTCAAAATATCGACATCGTCTGGTTATTGGATATCTTTTGTCATTTTTGTAATAAGTAGTCAGTAATGACGATTCTATTTCCTTATGCCTATTTCCTCATTTGACAGAGAAGAGCCTTATTCATTCTTCCTGTTGTAGGCCTTAACAAGACTAGATGAAGATGGAGAAGCAAAAAGGATTAACTTTTATGGATAGAAGACTTTTCTCTATGATCTTTAAACCAACAGATGGAATTAACTCTATTTTGTAGAGTTTCTCTATGGATATATAAATTCTTTATCTGCTGTGGTAGGTTTGTTTCTCAACTTCTTCTTTTTTCTCACACGAACATTCTTCCATACGGTCGTTGTATTTCTCAACTATATTGGGAAAATATTGAATATTTAGCTTGCTGAACTGGAGCAGTCGTATTTGTGATCCATCTTCAGTGGTTGAAGATCCACTTTGATGCAGGCATGATTAACATAAGATTACTTTTTGGGGCAAATTAATTAGGATTGAAACTTACTATTTATCTTTACTTATTCAGCTGCCAAATGATTATGTGTGATGAATTTTTGGAGGGCAAGGAATATTTAATGTACAAACTTTTCTTTGTAACATGGTGGTAGAGACTTGAGACAATTTGAATGAGCTGCGAATGGGTCCCTTTGGATTTCACTGATTCCAGATCTGGAGGAACTTACTAGATGTTGCTCTTTTTATGTTGACATTCATTAAAATAATATCTATTCGTTTTGATGTTAAATGTACCTTGTAGACATTAATGAGGATGAAGCTTTTCTAAGGTCTAGTTATATGTTTTCTGTGTATTTGTTGTCATATATCAATCAGCTTGCGATGACCTGTGATCAGTATCATCCTTCAAGACTTCTATTCAAAACTGATCCCCGTTGAAGATTATAAGCCAGATGTATCAAAAAAGGAACACTATCATCTTCATTTTTTTGTGTTTGGGGGGACTGGAAAACCTGCAAAGAAGGGCTTTAATGATTGTAATCAGGATATTCTTGGGCTTATGACAGGGAAGAAACTAAAGTGATTTCTGGTTGATCATTTACCGAAAAATATTTGCTTTTATTTATGCTTTGATTCCCAGGACAAATACTTGACATAAGTTGGTTATTGAAAGCAAATTGATGTCTAATAAACAGACACTAAATTGGAATCTACCATTCTTGTAGCAGGCTTCGAAGATGCATGAGATTTGATAAGTGATCCTCTACACCACTGGAACTGGATTTTTTGACTTGTTGGAATCTCCTTCCGAGTTTTGGTGTTCTGTTTGATGTGTAAAATTCCATTTAGACAGTGTTTGCTTGGAGACTGTTTCAGGAAATTTTTCTGTTCTATATTTTCCTGTTCTGTGTGCATTTATTGTCTCAGCTGGCGCCTTAGACTTGGTATTAGCCTGTTCGCAATGGATGAGCAGGTGCTTGTATTGTTGATACAAAGGGTAGTAGCTGCCCTTAACGTGGATTTCACATTTGAGAAATGGGTTTTTCTGTGAATCGTGCTTCACATACCACCAGGTAGCTCTCCTTGGGCGGTTTTCCAAAACATATTAGTTGACCTTCCCTGACCCTTTGCTTTGACACCTATAGTTTTCCTAAATTTGATGAAGGAATAGAATAAGGGTAGTACTATTCCATGCATCATATTATGAAAAATGGATACAAATTTGACTGATTTGCATTTGGAACGGGCGTGAATGCAGCATGTATATGATATCTTTCATCTTGAAAGTTACGTGGCGTTTTGATGAGATATATGAGGAAAAAGATTGTCCTATGAACTTTCTAGTCCTAGGTCTGTTGATTGTCCAACCTCTCTAGGTGATCCTATTGTTGATAACTTATTCCAAAACTCCTATTTATGTGACCAAAATTGCTTTGACTATTCCACCAGACGGGAAGGTTTGTCCTCTTGTCTCCATCTCTATCTCTATCTCTATCTCTATTTCCATCTCCACCCAAGCCAAAAGATAAATATCAAGTTCCCAACAAATTGCGTCTATTCTTTATTTTAAATTTTACATATAAAAACTTTGTTTCCCTATAAAGTATTTTTTGGTTCCATTTTAACCTCTGCATTTAGTTTTGAATCTTTTGATTTGAGCCCAGTTCGTGTCAACATTATATTATATGTAAAATGATTACTATTATTTATCCCTAATAATATTTTATGTAATAATATATCTAAATACATTTATGTTAAGGTGCTCCACGAGTATTGTATTTGATCTGGCTGAAGATCAAGTTAAAAATCGTGTGAATTTCAAAATGATGGAAATAGGCTCGAGGTGACAGTCGGTAACATGTCTTAATGTGATAAACCCGGATTAGAGCTCAAAGACATACAGAACTTATCTCATTTAATCAAATACGTTGACAAATTATAGAACAACCAATATTTACCCAACCTCTTCACTCAAATGAATACTCCAGCAATGTTAATTGTTGTCTAATGATCGAGAATTCGAGGAAGAATTTGACTAAGATTTTCTAATTAATCTTTGCTTCCTTTGATTTATTTTAGACTATTTATAAATATTTCAAACTTTTTGACTTTTTGGTCTTTTCTCATTGTCATGTATCGCTTTTTATTAGAAGATTCACAATTTTAGACAATTCTTTGACATGTGGAGATTCACCATGTGATTCAAACAATATATTGTTGTCTGTGACCACTAGGTGACAAGAATGTCATGCTCATACCCTTCGCCACGCCCTAGCTATGTGGCGAAGGCAAGAATGGATAAGGCGAAGTCAATCCCAAATGGTCTAGTGGTTGGTTTCTTAGTTTAGTGTCTTTGCCTAATTAGAGGGTCAGCGAAGGTTTTAAGAAGCCGTCTTAAAGAATAACTTAAAGAATAAAACCACGAGATGCAAATATTGGTAGAATTTATGGATGAGGGAGGTGGATGATGAAGAGTGATTCTTATAAGAATGCCATTGTAGAAAAGAAAGCCGAGTGGCTATGAATGTCTTATCCCTTCCTTCCTAAGGTACTTGGAGGATAATAGCCCATTAATTTCGGGAGAAGGGTGCTTTTTCACAATGTTGGTCGTGAATATTTGAATTGATTGCTTAGCTGTTTAAAAATTCTTGTTCAATTTTGGATACACCATTGTTTGAGCAGTTCGTTCGAAGAAAAGAAATTTACATCTACATCAGACTTATTTATACATGTGATTAAAACAGGAGTACAAGGATCCTGATTCATACAACATTGATTACACTCTCATCAGCTTGAGGAAATTAGAACAACAAATATATATTTATATAAATGTATGTATACAGATTACTAGTGGGATCCAATATCTACTGCAACTAATGCTTGTGATTGTTGCTTCTCTTGTTTTTCTTCTGCTATTTCCTCTTCTACCTTTTCTCCTTCTGAATGTTGTCTACAGTATCTAACTATGACTAGACATAGGAATGCTGCAAGAAACAATAAAACAAACACAATAAAGTTGCAAATCTTATCCTAGAAATCGAACACGGTAATATCGTTTAGGCATATTAGGTACTCAGTACGGGATATTATTTGTTGAAACGTCCCCTGTTGTACAATTTACCGAGAAATAAATTTGCATAATTACCTGCAAAGATTCGGGTTCTGATAGAAGTTAGATTCCAAAAAGCAGTCACGGCTGATGCTGCTACAATCTTCTTGTGAGAGCAAGCTCCCCATGCCTCCAACACCCAAGATTTTAAATACTCAACTGTTTATAATCAAAACAACAATTCTTTCAGCAAAACATGATTGAAAAAAGACCAGTACAATGAAATTATTGGGAAAAAAATTGTTCTACCTTTTCTACATAAATGAACAGAGTAAGAGGAATACAGTTTTGGACCAGTAAAGCTTATGAAAAACCCTGTCAGATTCACAGAAACATCATCAAGTCAATGTCAAAATTTTCGCAAATGATCCATCTTTATCGACATGTTTGGTACGATATGAACACTACACTAGACAAATATATTAACTTTTTTTTTCTTCGTGAACATGAATATGCCGCAAGTGGCTAGGGGATTCTTAATGATCTTACCAAGTGCACACAACCTCCATAGAGTAATAAGGTGGCCGTACTCAGCTCCGATGAGGAAAAATGGTACTACCTAATCAAGCAAGAAAAGAATCATAAGAAAGAATGGTACTATCTACATAGGCAGAAAATAAGTAGCTATAAAATACACTAACAATTACAAATGAAGATCATATGATTACTTTGAGGGTCATGGCTGGTTCTCCTGAAAAAAGTTCCCTTGTTTTTGAAATTGCAAGATTTGCAGCTGGAAGTATAAGCCTACCCACTTTCAAAATGTCTTCGTCTTTCAACTTAAATTCGAGCTTAATCTCATTAGCATCCCTGTAATATGATATCCATTCAGAAACATTTGCAATACAAGATTAACAATATATTCTTTAGCTTAACAAGATTGTTGTGGTTTACCTTTGCCGCATGGAATTGGAGAAGAAAGAGGCGCCCAAAAACAGAAATCCCAATTGAGATATGAATGAGAAAATGCTACAAAATCATGACATTGTTGCAAAGTTTTTCAGGTGGATTTATAAGGAATGATCAACTGAAAATTAACAAAAAGAAATGGAAATAAAGAGCAAAACATACCTAAAGTTAACACCCTTTGTAAAACAAGAAGATAAGAAACAAATCGACCCAAAACCGAACCAAAGGCTTGATTTTGAGACATCTTTCCACATTATTAAATCGTTTATAAGCTGCCCGATTTTGTCCAGATTGCACCCATCACCATCAATTGTTTCTGAGTCCCAAATCAACCACAAAATAAATTATAACTTCAAGAGTCGAAATAAAGAATAATCAAACAAAAGTTTTGAGTGATATGTACATACTTGGAGATGGAGTTGAAGGGACAGAGTTCAATTTATCCTTCTTGAATCTACCACTATGTCTCTTCTTTCTTGTCTTAACCATTTCTTCACCCACACAAAATTCCTTATCTTCTCTTATTTCTTGCTCAAACCTTTTTCGAGACCTCCGGGTATTCCTTGGAGAAGCAGAATACCCCATTGCAGAATTTCTACTCTTGCACCTTTTTCGAACCCCGCTATGCTCAATTGCAGCCTCATCAGCCATTTCAAGCCTTTCAGCAAGTCGGGTTTTCGATCTCTTTAGAGGAGAGGGTGATAGCAATAGAAGCTCGTGAATTGGGAGACTATAAGGCGGCATCGGGGACAAAGTAGACGCAGGTGATGGAGTAGATATTTTCGGTGAAGAGGGGACTATTTCAAGAGAGAGTTGAGGAATGGCTACTCCTGTTTCTTCAATGCAATGGCGGATTCGGGGGAGTCTCAATGCCGATTTGGTTCGACTCCGGGGCTCCAATCGATGAGAAGGTGGCGTCGATTCCATGGTTGTGATCTGATTCCGAGCTTAGATGTTGAGATTTTTCAGTTTTCTTGGATTTGTTGAAGGAGAAGAGAGGGCTCTTCGAGTGTATTTTCAATGGAGGGTTTAAGCAAAAAATAGCCGTTAGGGGATATTATTTTTTTAATTTTTCGAAACTTTAACGGCGGATCTGTGGGTCACCACTGCATAACCCAACGGTAAGGAAATAATCTTTTTAAGAAATAATAACTTTTTTCGGCTTTTGGCTTTATAATTATTTTTCTTTATTCTTTACCATTGTTTGTTGGGGCTGCTCTCTCTTTTAGTAGACTGTAAAACCCTTGGCCAATTTTTTTTTTTTTTTTTTTTTTCTAAAATCACAATTACTTAGTCTATTTTTATATCTGATATTTTTTTATAAGTCATAATTTTTAAAAAATTTACAAAAAGTCATTACACAAAAATTTATTAACAAAGTCTCTCTCAACAAAAATTATTATGTAAAAAACATATAAAATTTTAAGCACTTTTTTTTCCCCCCTTTTTCTACTTATTGAAATTTGAAATAATTTCTCAAAATCAAGTAAACATCATTATTCATTACTCAACAACAAATCAAAATCCATATAAAATTATAATTTATAGATTATGTAATAAACAGAAAAAAAATGGACAAAATAAAATAAATCCAATTTGGTTTGGCTATTTTGGAATTGGCCATTTAAGAAGTGGACTATTTTTTATTTAGGATGTGATGAGTTTTAATGTATAAATGATTTAAATTTTAATTTAGTTGACTTAAAAAGTGGGGCTATTTTTTTGTTTGGGATGAGATGGATTTTAATGTGTAAATGATTTAAGGGTAAATTCAAGATCAGTCACTGTTTTAACACTTATGGGCTCTAAAATCATATGGTCAAAAATTAATTCAATTAAAGTTACATTTTAGAGCTAAAAGACCAACATACCCTTACAACTGTAAAAAATACTAATTTAATGATACTGTTTTATTGTGATACTGTTTTATTGTGATACTATTTTTTATGATACTTTTTTATTTATGATACTGCTTTATTTAGATAATGTACATTGGTTTATTTATACCAAGTTTTTATCTTTGATACTGTTTTATTATGACAATGTTTAAATATATGTTCTTATACTACTAATGAAGCATTTTAAGAACTGTATCTTTACTTCAACCATTAAAATATCTTATACTTAGTTTTATATAAGATATTGTTTTGTCTATGATACTGTTTTATATAGATAATGTGCTATGGTACACTTAAACCATGCTTTTATCTTTAATACTATTTTATTATGATAATGTTTCAACATATGATACTGTTTTAATCTATGATAATTTTATTTAATCCAAACAGTATCAATGGTCTTATACTAAGAACAATATAATTACTTCAACTAGTAAAATATTTATGATACTATTTTAATCAATGATAATGTTATTGAATGCAAACAGTATCAATGGTCGTGTACTAATAATGAAGTATTTTAATAATATAATTACTTCAACTAATAAAATAGATATGATACTGTTTTATTTAAATAAAGTGATATGATATACTTATACCATATTTTTATCTTTGATACTATTTTATTATGATAATATTTCACCTGTGATATTGTTGTTTAATCTACGATACTGTTATTTTATTGGGTTGTAGTTTGTGTATATGATACTGTTTTATTAAGATATTTTTATGTATGATATTAATATATTAAGGTACATTTACCTGTGATACTGTTTTAGTATGTATGATACTATTTTGACAAAAAAAATTAAAGATTGTCATTTTAAGTTAAAAGAGATGATTTCAAACGGCTAAAATCTATCGTACACAGTGACAAAGTGACTGGTCTTGACCGGCTGGTTTTGGCCATTCCGAAAACATATTATAAATAAAATTCTGAACACGTATGCAAATTCTATGCTCATTTCTATTATGATACTGTTTTTCTATAATATAGTATCAAACAACATACATAACTAACAACACCTAATGGCCAACTTTCGTCATAGCATGCCCACATCAAACTTTTTCATTTCTACAAAAATTCAAGCTACTATTTACAGTAACAAATCATGACAACTCTACAAAATTTCATCAAACAAATCTTTCATAATATTTTCTATAATATAGTGTCATGATAAAAATGTGTTTATGATACTGTTTCTCATATCACAAAGGTCAAACTCTTCCAATTTTCATATCTACTTCAATTCTGCAATAATTTACACAAAATTTCACAAATATATAATACTATCGTGGAAGCCTTCTCCAAAAGTAGTGGTAAGATGAAAATGGAGAATTCTGCCATTTCTTGTCATTCAAAGAAAGCTACAGCAGATAATAATAATACTCCTGAGGCAGAAGAGAGTAGTTGGACATTCTACATTCAAGAATTTATGTGTGAAAATGGTGAAAAATCTTGTTTTTCTTATGATTATGAAACTCACAATTCTTCAAGAATTTCTTTCCCTTCACAAGAGTATTTTGTTCTCTCAAGGCTTTACTGTCTAGTGTAGAATTTTTGTTCGTCAATGGTAGCTTATTCGAACAGACTCACTTCCCCACTTTCCACAAGACCTGTTAATCCAAATACTAGAAATTCAGAATTTAATACTGGAGCTAGAAGAAGTTTCAGTGGAAACCATTTTTCTAAACCCTCCGTACATACAAATCCCATAAGTTTTTACCCTAGTACCCCTGCCAATAGCCGTTCATGTTTGTTCATTTAGTTTCTTAATTTAAGTACTTCGAGATTTTTTTATGAATTTTTGTAAATGGGTTCTAATTTTTGTTTTGATTTGTGCTTATGAATTATCAGATTTTGCAAGAAGATGCTCATTGGAGAAAGAAGGCATCGTTGCTTCAAGAGATTGTGAAGAAAAAGATCACAGAGAAAAAGATCACAGCTTAAAAGCAGGAAAAATCCGGCAGGTGGTTATAGATTCCAAGAATTTCATGTCTCAAACGATTTCTGCAGTTTCTAAGTTCAGTTCATCACCAAGAAAGAAAGTTTTGGTAGAGAGAAACGACTCGGTTCAGACTTCAATTTCGCTATCCGATGGAAAAGCTGTGTTTTTTTGCATGTTTTGAAGACGCCGAGCCATATTCTGATATGATGGATTCAGATCTGAATAAGTTCTTGAAATGTTCTCTTGACTTGGCGGCGGCGAGAGCAGTGCCAAGGGCAATGTGTGTGGCAAATATAGATCACATGGATAATTTTGGAATTAATATAAAAAATTGCTAAAGAATATAACTTATTGACAATTTTGAAAATTGTTTGGATCTAATTTGAAACAAATCACTTACATGTGACTTTTAGGCAATTTTTCATGATTTAAATTTTAATTTAGCACACTTAAAAAGTGGGCTATTTTTTTTTATTTGGGATGAGATGAATTTTAATGTGTAAATAATTTAAATTTTAATTTGGTCTACTTAAAAAGTGGGCTATTTTTTATTTGGGCGGAACTATTTTTTTTAAAAAAAATTTCTCAAAAAAATGGGTGGTGAAAATTACATCCACTACTTATCAATATAAAAATAATTTCAATTTTATCAATTTAACAAATTTATTTTAAAAATACAGTCATAATTAATATTATATTAATTAATAAAATAATAAACTAAAATCAAATCTAGACTTCTAAAGACCACGTGAATAGTGAAGAACTTTGACCCAAATTTACTACTTAAGTCCCTCATTATTTTTACGGTAAGTCCTTTCATCTTTATAATATCTCCACTTTAGTCCTTGTACATCATCTTTCATTTCAATTTCATCCACTTTTATTTGCAACCCAATTTTTTCAACTTTTAGATGTTTTGCAAGTTGATCTCCATATTTATACTTTTATGTCAATTTAGTCATTTAACAAAATATGTTACAAATTATATTATGTTATTTTACACAGCACATGTTACATGAATTAGTATTCTGTATCACTAGAGCTGGCAAATGGGCCAGATGGACTGGCCCAACTCAAAATTAGACGGGCTACATAAAAGATTGGACTGGACTAGCCTTGACCCAAATTTACATGGACTAGTTATTGCTGGGTCAACCTAGCCCGACTTTGGGCCACAGGGCTAATGGGACAGTCCAACTAAAATTTTTAACTTATTTTTTTAAAAATAATTATCTATAATTTAAAAAAATAATAATTGGTATATTCCTCCATTCACCCCCACCCCCCAAATTGAGAACCCAACCAGAGAGGAGGAGATTTCTCCCCCTCAGTCGGCGATGGGAGAGAAATCCCCCATCTGCTTAAGAAACCAGGGAGAATTTCATTTCACCATGAATAGGGGGGATTTCTCTCCCCTTGTTTCCAACCGGTCGGAAACAAGGGAAGAGAAATCCCCCATCTCCTTCTTTTTACTGCGACGGGCGGGGAAGGAGAAGATTTCTCCGAGAAATCCTCCACCCATTTGCTGTCACGTGGGGTGGGGTGGGGTGGGGTGGGGTGGGGGTAGGGACTTGGGCAAAAAAAAATTATCGAACCAGCCCGGTTTTAGTCCGATTGGCTTGGTGGGTTAGTTGTACCGAACAAAATTGGCCCAATTTTTATTTGATCAACTTTTTATTGGGCCAATCCAACCCAAAGACCGGACTATCTAGGTTGGCCCATTTTGCCACCTCTATGTATCACTGATGTTACATATGTTACAAATGATGAAATTATGAGTTTTATTTGTTAAATTTTGCATTATGTTACATATCTATATCATTCTGATTTTATACAGTATCAATAGGTTTTTAGAGTCCAATGTGTATATTAATAAAAACTTGTTGAAGTTTGGAGTTGATTTTACAGTTGTAACAGTTTTTGTTTAGTATCACGATCTGATACAGATGTTACAAATGATATTGTGTATCACTCATCGTCTGACGTACAAATAATTCTACAAATGATATTTTGTGTCACTGAATATGTTACAGATTATATTATGTTATTTTACATAACACATGTTACATGAATTAGTATTCGTAGACATCGATGTTTTACATCTCAATTTGTAACATGATTGTTACAAATGTTGTAATTGAAAAGAACACTTAGTATTATTTGTATTTGTTACTGAGACATTTCGATACAAATGATATATATATATATATATATATATATATATATATATATATATATATATATATATATATATATATATATATATATAAGGATTCAATTCAGTTTTTTATAATTACTATAATTAACAATAAAAGATTATATAATATATGAATTTCTATTAAATCCAGTAATTAATGATTTAGTTATATAATATAATAAATTAAAATAATAGTTTTAAAAAAACCGGTATTTTCAGAATAAATGAAACAAGAATGACTTTTTGAAATTATTTTATTTATGAAAAAACCCCTAATAGGTGTGACTTATGAGGTGCCTGTCCATTGTATCCTGTTTTATTTTGTGGAAATTTTCATAATAAGCTTCAAAAATAAACTAATTCTCAAAATACTTTCTAACATTTTTTTGACCAAAACATTGTTTCAATTTTTATTTTAAGACCAATATTTATTATTTTTTTTTTATGTCAATATCTTATTCTTTTGTAACAAAAATATAATTTTTTTTGTTACACTTATGTAATATTTGTAATGAATTGTGTTATGTCGCCATCGCTATCACAGTCTCGACATCGTCATTACACAATGTATAAAACCTATAATAAACTGTGTTACACAAAGTGTAACATGTGTAACAAACTTTGTTACATAGTCACCATTATTACCACCGTTGTCACCATTGTTGTCGACACAGCCTTTACACAAATTGTAACACTTGTAATATATATAACAATCTATTTTACACGGTCGCTGCCACCACTAGATCCGCACCCACAAAACTCCACTGAAAAACCATCGTTGCCACTGTCTATTTCTATCACCACAACCACAACCACAACCACAAAAACCACCAACAAATCCAATCTCGCAAAGGAAAAAAAAATCAGTTTTGAAGCTGCCCACTACCACAAAAAATCCAATCTCACAAAGTAAAAAAACTCAGATTTGAAGCTGCAAAAAAAAAAAATGATATAAACCACCAAAAAATCCAATCTCACAAACCATCTCTAATAGTGGTTGTGGGTTGTGGTTACGATCCAGTTTGACAGAAACTTTATGTCAGTGGTAAAACTGCGGTGATGGTGGTGGGTTGTAATACAAGTCTGGCATCGACGGCAACGATTTATATGCCATTGGTGGATTATAGTTGTAGTGGTGTGTCAAAATAATAGCCCAATCGAAGATAAAATTTCATATATAGATTTTGTGGTATTTTTTGGCGATGGTAGGTGACTCGCGATGAATTTTGGATTGGGTGCCTTAATAGGTGGTAACGATTGAGTTTTTTTATGGTAGTTTGAGTGGATTCTTTGGTCATGGTAGTGGAAGTGGTGGTTGGAGGTGTGCTAAGAATGAGATGTGGTGATGTTTGGAGTATTTTATTATGGATTCGAATTAAAAAATGAGTTTGTTTAATTTAAATAAATAAAACATAAAGTAATTACACAATATTTTAATATAAAAACTTATAGATTGTAAATTTAAAATTATTTTTAAAATTGTAAGTAGTGGGCATAATTTCCTCTTTATTTTGGCATTAGGTTAAGAGGAAAGTTTCATAAATATCCTACAAAAGCAAACTATTTATTTTCTTTTTTCACACCACTTTGTAACAATGTGTTACGCTAGTGTTACACGTGTAACACAATATGTTATACTCATTTCGTCGCTTGTTTTTACCATCGTTGTCATGATCGACGCCAAAACCATCAAAAAAGAGATCTTTCTCTTCGCACCTCAGATCAAGAGGAACCAATAAGCGCTGAATTGAAGTACTCGCTTCAAAGTATTACCAGAGTTGTCGCCACTAATCATAGCCACAACTACTTATAACAAACTGTGTTACACTTATAACATCTAGTGTTACGTAGTCGATGACGTCATTACACTTGTAACAAATTGTGTTACATTGTTGCTGCCACCACTATGGACGCCACAAAGTATAACACTTGTAACAATCTATGTTACACGCCATCGCTGCCACCACTACCATCTTCCCCACCAACATAAGTAGAACTACCATAAAAATCATCATCACCACCACAAATCAACTTATTTTTAAAACAATACCAAAAATGTCAAAAATTAAAAGAAAAAGCAAGTTAGAAAAAGAATGGAGAAGACACAGATAGGCGGCAAGCAATGACAGTGAAAATCTCATTGCGGCGGCGGAGAAGATATCGCAGCCTGACCCTCACCACCATAAAAACTCATAAAAATTAGAACGTCACCCAACTAGTGCGATTTAAATCTTACCGCCAGTCCATGACTGTGTTATCTCAAATAGAAAATAAAACCCATGAAAGAAATCCTAAAAATTAGATAGAAATAC